>UBIG03000001.1:0-600000 GCA_900464855.2 Musa schizocarpa
TCCATCAAGTTTCTAAAAAAACTTCTTATTGGCTTAACGATCTTCCTTCTTTTACGACAATGCAATTTTTTGCACTAGCATATAAAGAGATTGCTCCTGCATCATCTTGAGAATTAGAATTGTTGGCTAAAATCTTTATTAGTAATAATATAGTTTCAAATGCTAAAAGATATTTGGAATAATATATAATCATCGCATTATTTATGTTTAATGTTAAAACTTATGATTAATAACAACAAGTTCACCTAAATGCGGACCAAAAAATAAGTGGTCTGTGAAAAAATTTATCTACTTTGTTAAGGCCACAAGATAGCTTTTTAAAAATCTAATTATGTTATGTTATTCAAGCAGTTTTGATTGTATTATATGATTATTAAAATTTTAGATCTTCTTTCAAAATATTTTACTAACATGAATTATTTTTATTTTTAGCCATTGCTATCAAAGAGGTGAAAATTAGGGATGATCAGATCTATTGATATTAAACATTAATCATACCTCCCATTTATAATCCAGTTTTATATATCTTCTTGAGCTAATTTTTTTCTAATATCATAAAAATAAATTTTATTACATTATGTGATTATCATTATCATAATATATTTGATTAATAAAAATGATAAATAAAAGTCTCTAATACTATCAATAAAATTAATATGATAAGATGTCAAAAAAAATGACCTAAATGAAATTATAAATATCAATTTTGAGTAGTTATATATTGTCCATAATCATAACAAGTATTATTATATATCAAAATGCTTTCTTTCTATTTCTAGAAATAAAACATCCAAGTTTATAAAGAAAAGAAGTTTTGGACATCACTATTATTTGAAACTCAAGTTAGGTCATTATGTTGCAAAAAATTTTCCAACAAGATGGATATTATTTTTTGATATTATTCAATTATATAGTTTATTATTGTGAATGTGCAATTCTTGTAATAGGGGTTAATTTTCAATTTCCACTACAAATGCAAACCAATGTACAACACTTAACTCGATTAAAAGTACAATTATAATATTAGCTACTATGTTTTTGATAATGAATAACATAGTCACTAGTTAAATGAACAAATTCTCAGTTCAAATCCACTAGCATTTTTACCAAGTCGAAACATTTCTATAAAAAAAGAAACCTCAATACATTAAAAGTTACCTATAATAAAATAATATTAGAACATTAGAATTTGTTCATCTTTGAAATTTAAGTGATTGTAATGTCCAATGTTATGAAACAAATGTAAGATATTTTTATAAAATATCCAATTTGTCTCTTTCTTAGATTTTGATTATGTTTGACTTTTTACTTACACTTTATACAATTGATTATTAAAATTCATCTTTTTTATTTAGCATGAGCTAAAACAAATTAACATAAAATGAAAGATATTTTTTTACAAATATTTCTAACATTGTCATGCTTGTTTAAAAATCAGATAACATCATATTATGACTCAAATTATCATTATATACTTGATGTTTTATTGAAATATTTTCTGCTTTTTGATATAAAATTATGAACAAACATCTCAAATAAATGAAATGATAATAATTTCATTCATTTGAAAATTTTGACGTGAACAGAAGAGGATCATCAACTAGGTTCCTGGAGAAGGTTAACTAGATATTATTCAAATTATATTTTCTAAGAGGAGAATTTTGGCATCATATTTAGATTTTAAAAATTACAAGAAAGTTGATCGTCAAAAAATTTAAGTTGGTTCTATTTTCAAATAAGATTTCTATGTGGAGTGTAGAACCATGTTTCGTGTAATAGATCCCAAAAAAGATAATAAAGTATTGGATGACTAAAGGATTACAAACAATTTATAAAGAGATGTTTATTCCTCTCTCAATTATGTTTATAAACTTAAAGGATATGCATAGATTTTTCAACCATACAACATTCTTAGATTGTTACATAAAAATTATAAGCTTTATGTTTTAAAAAAAAATATAATTTCTATAAAATATTTAATTAATAAATATCACAAAGCAGTGTATAAAGGTCAAAATCCTTTATTTAATTTATCTACAACACAAGCTTCTACCATGAGATAGAAGATTTTATACAAAGAATGTTACAATATAAAATGAAGATTTCAGTTTCTAGACGACTTGGTCAGTTTAAAACAACTAAAACCTTATGCATAACGCTTAATTGATCCTAATCTTTAAAGTAACACAATCTTGTGATGAACAATTCATCCATCAAGATATATTACTTTTTAAAATTACAAAATTTTTACAAATAATCAAGGTTGGCCCATCATGTTTCTAGACAAACTTCTCATTTAATGAGATGGTCTTCCTCCTCTTAATCCACAATGCAATTTTTCACTTTGAGTATCTGATGAGCTTGTTCAACAACATCTTCTTACATTAGAAGAGTTGACAAAAATCTTAGGTCAGTAATAATAATTATTTATTTGTTTATAGTATTTGAAATAAGGTTTGATCCAGCATTATTGTTAGTTACGCTATTAAAACTAATGATAAAAAAAACAAAGTTCTCACAAATATGGACGAAATAGGGAAAATATGTTAAATGAAGGATTATTTTCAAATTCTTTTCATGCAAATCTAAAAACTTTTTTTTTTACTAATTTTGGTTATACTCAATAATAGTTTTCTGTATTGCTTCTTTATGCTTGTTAAAATTTAGATCTTGTTTCAAATTATTTTACTAATTTAATTAATTTTGTTCTTTTAGTCATTGCTATCAAAGAGGTTATTGCTGGAGATGACATCAAATCATTGATATAAAACCCTTTTTATTATTCCTCCTCTACATAATCCCTGAGTCCCTATACACCCTATAGGGTCATTGTCTTTATATCTCATAAATAATAAAATTGTAATGCATTATGTGTTGTCATTATTTTGCCAGAGATGAACTCTAAACATTGTTAAAATACATATCTCCAATGTTAACGAATGATAAAATTTGAAATTGATAAATGTGAGCTTGTGAAAAGATAAACCAAATGAAATTTCAAATATTAACTCATCCGTTTAAAAAGCATTATAAAAAATTGGTTCTATGTTTTCTTGAAAAGATGGTTGGATAGTAACTTCTTACCACATAAATATAGTTATGTCATTATATTACATAATTGTTCCAATATAATGTTTGTTTCTAACAATATTATTACAGTCTGTCTATGCCATAATTGACAATTCGTGAGAGGCAGGTTAGATTTCAATTTCCACTACAAATGTAGAGACACATCAAATCCCTCAAAAACCCTCAATAATATTGTAACAATATTCTAATCTCTTATATTTTAATGATGAATAACTTAAATGGTAGTTAAATCAAAAATTTTAATTTCAAAGTCACTAGTTGGACCGAGTTGAAAACATTGTATATAAAAGAAAGTATAAATACCTAATTATTACCCATGATAAAACAGAGCATTGGACCATTAAAATACACTCATTGAAACATTATGGTTATAATCTTAAAATTATGCAAAATTAAGTTTTGTAAAATTTTGTACAATTGTGACATTTTAGATTTTTAATATGTTTTTGAGGTTTCATACTTTTAACAATAAAAGCATTGACATGAAAGCAAAGATAAATAATTGAAAATATTTTCAGTTTATTATCCATAAATACAATATTGAAAAAATCATATTTTGATTTAATTATCGGAGAGATAATAGATGTTTATTTTAAAATATTATTCTTCTGATATAAAATAATGAATAAAAGGATCCTAAAACAAGTCAAGTTGACAATCAATACATCTATATTTTAATATTTTTTAACTTGTATGAAGAGGATAATCAACTATATACATCAACAAGATGAACAAGATATATTTAAATATAAAATTATAATGTGAGAATTTTCAATCTACATTTTAGATTTTTACATATTACAAAAAAATACAAAATTGACAAATATAAAAAATTAAGTTGGATCTCTTTTCAAATAAGATTTCTATGCATGGAGAGTTTTACACTATTCTTTATATAATTCATCTCCAGAGCATAACAAATTAAACTACTTTAGTTGTTAATTAGTAATTCTAAAAAACTTTTTAATTCCTTTCTTAGTTGCTTTATAAAGATATGAAATAATTTTTTAAATTAAATCTTAATAGTGTTATAAAAACTATAAGTATCATATCAAAGATGATAATATTCTTAGAAAATATTTTATTATTTATGGATATAACAAGCAAAGTTTAAAAATTTTATGATGTCACAATTCTATACTATAGAGTTGCTATATAATGAAGATTTTAATTTACATGAAAAGCTGTTAAAATAATATAGCCTTATGCATAAAATTCAATTGACTCTAATCTTTTATTAATTCACTCTTGTGATGAATAGTTCATCCATCTACACATTACTTCAATAATGCAAAAATCATTTTTTTACCTAAAAATGAAATGTTGTTAGTCCATCACGTTTCTAAGAAAACTTCTTATTGGCTTAACGATCTTCCTTCTTTTAACGACAATGCAATTTTTTGCACTAGCATATAAAGAGATTGCTCCTGCATCATCTTGAGAATTAGAATTGTTGGCTAAAATCTTATATTAGTAATAATATAGTTTCAAATGCTCAAGATATTTGGAATAATATATAATCACGCATTATTTATGTTTCGATGTTAAAACTTATGATTAATAACACCAAGTTCACCTCAATGCAGACCATAAAAATAAGTGGTCTTTGAAAATTTATCTACTTTGTTAAGGCCACAAGATAGCTCTTTTTAAAATCTAATTATGTTATGTTATTCAACATTTTAGATAATATCATATGATTATTAAAATTTAGATCTTCATTCAAAATACTTTACTAGCATGAATTATTTTTATTTTTTAGTCATTGCTATCAAAGAGGTGAAAATTGGGGATGAGATCAAATCTATTGATATTAAACATTTAATCATACCTCCCCTTTATAATCCAGTACACCTTATATCTCCTTGAGCTAATTTTTTCTAATATCATAAAAAATAAATTTTAATATATTATGCATTATCATTATCATAATATGTGATTAATAAAAAATGATAAAATAAAAGTATCTAATACTATCGATAAAATTAATATGATAAGATGTCAACTTTAGAAAAAAAAGACCTAAATGAAATTATAAATATCAATTTTGAGTAGTTATATATTGTCCATAATCATAACAAGTATTATTATATCAAAAAAATGCTCTTTCTATTTCTAGAAATAAAAATATCCAAGTTTATAAGAAAAGAAGTTTTGACATCACACTATTACCATGAAATCAAGTTAGGTCATTATGTTTGCAAAAATTTTTCCAACAAGATGGATATTATTTTTGATATTATTCAATTATATAGTTTATTATTGTGAATGTGCAATTCTTGTAATAGGGGTTAATTTTCAATTTCCACTACAAATGCAAACCAATGTACATAACACTAACTCTATTAAAGTACAATTATAATATTAGCTACTAAGTTTTGATAATGAATAACATAGTCACTAGTTAAATGAACAAATTCTCAGTTCAAGTCACTAGAATTTACCAAGTCGAAACATTTCTATAAAAAAACTCTCAATACATTAAAAGTTACCTATAATAAAATAATCTTAGAACATTAAATTTGTTCATCTTGAAATTTAAGTGATTGTAATAACAATGTTGGCAAAACAAATATGTAAGATATTTTTATAAAATATCCAATTTGTCTTCTTAGATTTTGATTATGTTTGACTTTTACTTCACACCTTTATACAATTGATTATTAAAATTCATCTTTGTTATTTAGCATGAGCAAAAAACAAATTAACATAAAATGAAAGATATTTTTTTTACAAATATTTCTAACATTGTCATGCTTGTTTAAAATCAGGGATAACATCATATTATGACTCAAATTATCATTATATACTTGATGTTTATTGAAATATTTTCTGCTTTTGATATAAAATAATGAACAAACATCTCAAATAAATGAAATCGATAATAATTTCATTCACATTTTGAAATTTTTGACCTGCAATGAAGGGATCATCAACTAGGTTCCCTGGAGAAGGTTAACTAGATATTATTCAAATTATATTTTCTAAGAGTAGAAATTTTGCATCATATTTAGATTTTAAGAAATTACAAGAAAGTGATCGTCAAAAAAAATTAAGTTGGTTCTATTTTCAAATAAGATTTCTATCTGGAGTGTAGAACCATGCCCTCGTGTAATAGATCCCAAAAAAAAGATAATAAAGTATTGGATGACTAAAGGATTACCAACCAATTTATAAAAAGAGATGTTTATTCCTCTCTTAATTATGTTTATAAACTTAAAGTATATGCAATAGATTTTTTCAACTTACCACACAATCTTAGATTGTTACATAAAGTATAAGCTTTATGTTTTAAAAAAATATTATTTCTATAAATATTTAAATAATAAATATAACAAGCATAGTGTATAAGGTCAAAAATCCTTTATTTAATTTATCTACATTTCACTTCTACCATGAGATAGAAGATTTTATACAAAGAAAAGTTACAATATAAAATGAAGATTTCAGTTTCTAGATCTACTTTGGTCGCTTTAAAACAACCAAAACCTTTTATGTATAACGTTTAATTGATCCTAATCTTTAAAGCAACACAATATTGTGATGAACAATTCATCCATCAAGATATATTACTTTAAAATTACAAATTTTTTTTAAAATAATCAAGTATTGGCCCATCATGTTTCTAAGACAACTTCTCATTAGCCTATTGGTCTTCCTCTCCTTAACTACAATGCAATTTTTCACTAGTAGCATCTGATGAGCTTGCTCCAACATCATCTTCAAAGATTAGAAGAGTTGACAAAAAAAATCTTAGGTCAAGAATAATAATTATTTATTTGTTTATAGTATTTGAAATAAGGTTTGATCCAGCATTATTGTAGTTACGTTATTAAAACTAATGATAAATAAAACAAAGTTCTACGTGAATATGGACTGAAATAGGAAATATGTTAAATGAAGAGTTATTTTCAATTCTTTTCATGCAAATCTAAAAGCTTGTTTCTTTTTACTAATTTTGCTATATCACAAATAGTTTCTATTTCTTCTTATGTTTGTTAAAATTTAGATCTTGTTTCAAATTATTTTACTAATTGAATTAATTTTGTTCTTTAGTCATTGCTATCAAAGAGGCTATTTTTCTGAGATGACATCAAATCATTTGATATAAAACCTTTTTATCATTCCTCCTACTACATAATCCTCAGTAGTCCCTATACACCTATAGGGTCATTGTCTTTATATCATAAATAATAAATTGTAATGCATTATGTGTTGTCATTATTTTACTTGAGATGAACTAAACATTGTTAAAATACATATCATTCAAATGTTATCATAAAATTGAAATTGATAAATGTGAGCTTGTAGAAAAAGATAACCCAAATGAAATTTCAAATATTAACTTTCATCCGTGAAAAGCATTATTATAAAAAAATCGGTTCTATGTTTTCTTGAAAAGATGGTTGGATATAACTATTACCACATAAAATATAGTTATGTCATTATATTACATAATTGTTCCAATATAATGTATTGTTTCTCAATATTATTACATAGTCTATTGCCATAAATTGACAATTGGTTGAGAGCCGGTTAGATTTCCAATTTCCACTACAAATGTAGACCCGACACAAAAAAATCCTCACTCCATAATATCATAACAATATTCTAATCTCTTATATTTTAATGATGAATAACTTAAATGGTAGTTAAATGAAAAAAATTTAATTTCAAGTCACTAGTTGGTACTGAGTTGAAACATTGCTATAAAAAGAAAGTATAAATACCTAATTAGTTACCCATGATAAACGAGCATTGGACCATTAAAATACACTCATCGTGAACATTAAGTTGTTATAATCTTAGAGTACGCAAAATTAAGTTTTGTAAAATTTTTATACAATTGTGACATTTTAGATTTTTAATATGTTTGACTTTTCAGTTCACTCCTTTTAACAATAAAAGCATTGACATGAAAGTAAAGATAAATAATTGAAAATATTTTCAGTTTATTATCCATAAATACAATATTGATAAAATCATATTTTGATTTAATTATCGTGAGATAATATATGTTTATTTTAAAATATTATTCTTCTGATATAAAATAATTAACAAAGGACTCGAACAAGTCTAGTTGACAATCAATACATCTGTATTTTAATATTTTTAACTTGTATGAAGAGGATAATCAACTATATACATCAACAAGATGAACAAGATATTATTTAAATATAAAATTATAATAGTGAGAATTTTCAATCTACATTTAGATTTTTACATATTACAAAAATACAAAATTGACAACATAAAAAATTAAGTTGGATCTCTTTTCAAATAAGATTTCTATGCATGGAGAGTTTTACACTATTCTTTATATACTTCATCTCAAGAAGAGCATAACAAATTAAACTACTTAATTGTTAATTAGTAATTCACAAAGTAAACTTTAATTCCTTTCTTAGTTACTTTTATGCACTTGTAAGATATGAAATAATTTTTTTAAATTTAAATCTTAATAGTGTTATAAAAACTATAAGTATCATATCAAAAGATGATAATATTCTTAGAAAATATTTACATTATGGATATAACAAGCATAGTTTAAAAATTTTATGTTGTCACAATTCTATACTATAGAAGTTGCTATATATAATGAAGATTTTAATTTATATGAAAAGCGTTAAAATAATATAGCCTTATGCATAAAATTCAATTGACTCTAATCTTTATATTACCTCACTCTTATGATGAATAGTTCATCCATCTACACATTACTTCAATAATGCAAAATTTATTTATTTTACGAAAAATGAAATGTTAGTCCATCACGATTCTAAGAAAACTTCTTATTGGCTTAACGATCTTCCTTCTTTTAACGACAATGCAATTTTTTGCACTAGCATATAAAGAGATTGCTCCTGCATCATCTTGAGAATTAGAATTGTTGGCTAAAATCTTATATTAGTAATAATATAGTTTCAAATGCTCAAGATATTTGGAATAATATATAATCACACATTATTCATGTTTCGATTTTAAAACTTATGATTAATAACACCAAGTTCACCTCAATGCGGACCATAAAAATAAGTGGTCTGTGAAAATTTATCTACTTTGTTAAGGCCACAAGATAGCTCTTTTTAAAATCTAATTATGTTATGTTATTCAACATTTTAGATAATATCATATGATTATTAAAATTTAGATCTTCTTTCAAAATATTTTACTAACATTAATTATTTTTATTTTTTAGCCATTGCTATCAAAGAGGTGAAAATTGGGGATGAGATCAGATCTATTGATATTAAACATTTAATCATACCTCCCCTTTATAATCCAGTGCACCTTATATCTCCTTGAGCTAATTTTTTCTAATATCATAAAAAATAAATTTTAATACATTATGCATTATCATTATCATAATATGTGATTAATAAAAAATGATAAAATAAAAGTCTCTAATACTATCAATAAAATTAATATGATAAGATGTCAACTTTAGAAAAAATGACCTAAATGAAATTATAAATATCAATTTTGAGTAGTTATATATTGTCCATAATCATAACAAGTATTATTATATCAAAAAATGCTCTCTTTCTATTTCTAGAAATAAAAACATCCAAGTTTATAAGAAAAGAAGTTTTGACATCACTATTACCACATAAAATCAAATTAGGTCATTATGTTGCAAAAATTTTCCAACAAGATGGATATTATTTTTGATATTATTCAATTATATAGTTTATTATTGTGAATGTGCAATTCTTGTAATAGGGGTTAATTTTCAATTTCCACTACAAATGCAAACCAATGTACATAACACTAACTCTATTAAAGTACAATTATAATATTAGCTACTATGTTTTGATAATGAATAACATAGTCACTAGTTTAATGAACAAATTCTCAGTTCAAGTCACTAGCATTTACCAAGTCGAAACATTTCTATTAAAAGAAACTCTCAATACATTAAAAGTTACCTATAATAAAATAATCTTAGAACATTAGAATTTGTTCATCTTGAAATTTAAGTGATTGTAATGTCAATGTTGGCAAAACAAATATGTAAGATATTTTTATAAAATATCCAATTTGTCTTCTTAGATTTTGATTATGTTTGACTTTTTACTTCACACCTTTATACAATTGATTATTAAAATTCATCTTTGTTATTTAGCATGAGCTAAAACAAATTAACATAAAATGAAAAGATATTTTTTTTACAAATATTTCTAACATTGTCATGCTTGTTTAAAATCTGGATAACATCATATTTATGACTCAAATTATCATTATATACTTGATGTTTATAGAAATATTTTCTGCTTTTTTTTGATATAAAATTATGAACAAACATCTCAAATAAATGAAATCGATAATAATTTTCATTCACATTTTGAAATTTTTGACTGGTAATAAGAGGATCATCAACTAGGTTCCTAGAGAAGGTTAACTAGATATTATTCAAATTATATTTTCTAAGAGTGAGAATATTTGCATCATATTTAGATTTTAAGAAATTACAAGAAAGCGATCAAAAAAAATTAAGATGGTTCTATTTTCAAATAAGATTTCTATCGTGGAGTGTAGAACCATGCCCTCATTATAATAGATCCCAAAAAAGATAATAAAGTATTGGATGACTAAAGGATTACCAACCAATTTATAAAAAAGATGTTTATTCCTCTATCAATTATGTTTATAAACTTAAAGGATATGCAATAGATTTTTTTTTCACTTACCATACAACAATCTTAGATTGTTACATAAAAATATAAGCTCTATGTTTTTAAAAAAAATATTATTTCTATAAAATATTTAATTAATAAATATAACAAGCATAGTGTATAAGGTTAAAATCCTTTATTTAATTTATCTACATTTCACTTCTACCATGAGATAGAAGATTTTATACAAAGAAAGTTACAATATAAAATGAAGATTTCAGTTTCTAGATGACCTTGGTCAGTTTAAAACAACTAAAACCTTATGCATATCGTTTAATTGATCCTAATCTTTAAAGCAACACAATCTTGTGATGAACAATTCATCCATCAAGATATATTACTTTAAAATTATAAATTTTTTTTACAAATAATCAAGTGTTGGCCCATCATGTTTCTAAGACAACTTCTCATTAGCCTGATGGTCTTCCTCCTCTTAACGACAATGCAATTTTTCACGGTAGCATCTGATGAGCTTGCTCCAACATCATCTTCAGCATTAGACGAGTTGACAAAAATGTTAGGTCAGAAATAATAATTATTTATTTGTTTATAGTATTTGAAATAAGGTTTGATCCAGCATTATTGTAGTTACGTTATTAAAACTAATGATAAATAAAACAAAGTTCTACGAAATATGGACGAAATAGGAAACATGTTAAATGAAGAGTTATTTTCAATTCTTTTCATGCAAATCTAAAAGCTTATTTCTTTTACTAATTTTGCTATACTCGACAATAGTTTCTATTGCTTCTTATGCTTGTTAAAATTTAGATCTTGTTTCAAATTATTTTACTAATTGAATTAATTTTGTTCTTTAGTCATTGCTATCAAAGAGGCTATTGCTGGAGATGACATCAAATCATTCGATATAAAACCTTTAATCATTCCTCCTCTACATAATCCTGTAGTCCCTATACACCTATAAGGTTATTGTCTTTATATCATAAATAATAAATTGTAATGCATTATGTGTTGTCATTATTTTACTTCGAGATGAACTAAACATTGTTAAAATACATATCTCTCAAATGTTATCGATAAAATTGAAATTGATAAATGTGAGCTTGTAGAAAAGATAACCCAAATGAAATTTCAAATATTAACTTTCATCCGTGAAAAGCATTATTATAAAAATCGGTTCTATGTTTTCTTGAAAAGATGGTTGGATATAACTATTACCACATAAAATATAGTTATGTCATTATATTACATAATTGTTCCAATATAATGTATTGTTTCTCAATATTATTACATAGTCTATTGCCATAAATTGACAATTCGTGAGAGCGGGTTAGATTTCCAATTTCCACTACTAATGTAGACCGACACACAAAATCCTCACTCCATAATATTATAACAATATTCTAATCTCTTATATTTTAATGATGAATAACTTAAATGGTAGTTAAATGAAAAAATTTTAATTTCAAGTCACTAGTTGGTACTCAGTTGAAACATTGCTATAAAAAGAAAGTATAAATACCTAATTAGTTACCCATGATAAACGAGCATTAGACCATTAAAATACACTCATCGTGAACATTAAGTGGTTATAATCTTAGAGTACGCAAAATTAAGTTTTGTAAAATTTTTATACAATTGTGACATTTTAGATTTTTAATATGTTTGACTTTTCAGTTCACTCCTTTTAACAATAAAAGCATTGACATGAAAGCAAAGATAAATAATTGAAAATATTTTCAGTTTATTATCCATAAATACAATATTGATAAAATCATATTTTGATTTAATTATCGTGAGATAATAGATGTTTATTTTAAAATATTATTCTTCTGATATAAAATAATTAACAAAGGACCAAGTTGACAATCAATACATCTGTATTTTAATATTTTTAACTTGTATGAAGAGGATAATCAACTATATACATCAACAAGATGAACAAGATATTATTTAAATATAAAATTATAATAGTGAGAATTTTCAATCTACATTTAGATTTTTACATATTACAAAAATACAAAATTGACAACATAAAAAATTAAGTTGGGTCTCTTTTCAAATAAGATTTCTATGCATGGAGAGTTTTACACTATTCTTTATATAATTCATCTCAAGAAGAGCATAACAAATTAAACTACTTAGTTGTTAATTAGTAATTCACAAAGTAAACTTTAATTCCTTTCTTAGTTACTTTTATGCACTTGTAAGATATGAAATATTTTTTTTAAATTTAAATCTTAATAGTGTTATAAAAACTATAAGTATCATATCAAAAGATGATAATATTCTTAGAAAATATTTACATTATGGCTATAACAAGCATAGTTTAAAAATTTTATGATGTCACAATTCTATACTATAGAAGTTGCTATATATAATGAAGATTTTAATTTACATGAAAAGCGTTAAAATAATATAGCCTTATGCATAAAATTCAATTGACTCTAATCTTTATATTACCTCACTCTTGTGATGAATAGTTCAACCATCTACACATTACTTCAATAATGCAAAATTCATTTTTTTTACGAAAAATGAAATGTTAGTCCATCACGTTTCTAAGAAAACTTCTTATTGGCTTAACGATCTTCCTTCTTTTAACGACAATGCAATTTTTTGCACTAGCATATAAAGAGATTGCTCCTGCATCATCTTGAGAATTAGAATTGTTGGCTAAAATCTTATATTAGTAATAATATAGTTTCAAATGCTCAAGATATTTGGAATAATATATAATCACGCATTATTCATGTTTCGATGTTAAAACTTATGATTAATAACACCAAGTTCACCTCAATGCGGACCATAAAAATAAGTGGTCTGTGAAAATTTATCTACTTTGTTAAGGCCACAAGATAGCTTTTTTTAAAATCTAATTATGTTATGTTATTCAACATTTTAGATAATATCATATGATTATTAAAATTTAGATCTTCTTTCAAAATATTTTACTAACATGAATTATTTTTATTTTTTAGCCATTGCTATCAAAGAGGTGAAAATTGGGGATGAGATCAGATCTATTGATATTAAACATTTAATCATACCTCCCCTTTATAATCCAGTACACCTTATATCTCCTTTAGCTAATTTTTTCTAATATCATAAAAAATAAATTTTAATACATTATGCAATATCATTATCATAATATGTGATTAATAAAAAATAATAAAATAAAAGTCTCTAATACTATCGATAAAATTAATATGATAAGATGTCAACTTTAGAAAAAAATGACCTAAATGAAATTATAAATATCAATTTCGAGTAGTTATATATTGTCCATAATCATAACAAGTATTATTATATCAAAAAATGCTTTCTTTCTATTTCTAGAAATAAAAACATCCAAGTTTATACGAAAAGAAGTTCTGACATCACTATTACCGCATGAAATCAAGTTAGGTCATTATGTTGCAAAAATTTTCCAACAAGATGGATATTATTTTTGATATTATTCAATTATATAGTTTATTATTGTGAATGTGCAATTCTTGTAATAGGGGTTAATTTTCAATTTCCACTACAAATGCAAACCAATGTACATAACACTAACTCTATTAAAGTACAATTATAATATTAGCTACTATGTTTTGATAATGAATAACATAGTCACTAGTTAAATGAACAAATTCTCAGTTCAAGTCACTAGCATTTACCAAGTCGAAACATTTCTATAAAAAGAAACTCTCAATACATTAAAAGTTACCTATAATAAAATAATCTTAGAACATTAGAATTTGTTCATCTTGAAATTTAAGTGATTGTAATGTCAATGTTGGCAAAACAAATATGTAAGATATTTTTATAAAATATCCAATTTGTCTTCTTAGATTTGGATTATGTTTGACTTTTTACTTCACACCTTTATACAATTGATTATTAAAATTCATCTTTGTTATTTAGCATGAGCGAAACAAATTAACATAAAATGAAAGATATTTTTTTACAAATATTTCTAACATTGTCATGCTTGTTTAAAATCAGGATAATATCATATTATGACTCAAATTATCATTATATACTTGATGTTTATTGAAATATTTTCTGCTTTTGATATAAAATTATGAACAAACATCTCAAATAAATTAAATCGATAATAATTTCATTCACATTTTGAAATTTTTGATTGGTACGAAGAGGATCATCAACTAGGTTCGTGGAGAAGGTTAACTAGATATTATTCAAATTATATTTTCTAAGAGTGAGAATTTTTGCATCATATTTAGATTTTAAGAAATTACAAGAAAGCTGATCGTCAAAAAAATTAAGTTGGTTCTATTTTCAAATATGATTTCTATGCGTGGAGTGTAGAACCATGCCTCGTGTAATAGATCCCAAAAAAGATAATAAAGTATTGGATGACTAAAAGATTACCAACCAATTTATAAAAGAGATGTTTATTCCTCTCTCAATTATGTTTATAAACTTAAAAGATATGCAATAGATTTTTTTCAACTTACCATACAACAATCTTAGATTGTTACATAAAGTATAAGCTTTATGTTTTAAAAAAATATTATTTCTATAAAATATTTAATTAATAAATATAACAAGCATAGTGTATAAGGTCAAAATCCTTTATTTAATTTATCTACATTTCACTTCTACCATGAGATAGAAGATTTTATACAAAGAAAGTTACAATATAAAATGAAGATTTCAGTTTCTAGACGACTTTGGTCAGTTTAAAACAACTAAAACCTTATGCATAACGTTTAATTGATCCTAATCTTTAAAGCAACACAATCTTGTGATGAACAATTCATCCATCAAGATATATTACTTTAAAATTACAAATTTTTTTTACAAATAATCAAGTGTTGGCCCATCATGTTTCTAAGACAACTTCTCATTAGCCTGATGGTCTTCCTTCTCTTAACGACAATGCAATTTTTCACGGTAGCATCTGATGAGCTTGCTCCAACATCATCTTCAGCATTAGAAGAGTTGACAAAAATCTTAGGTCAGTAATAATAATTATTTATTTGTTTATAGTATTTGAAATAAGGTTTGATCCAGCATTATTGTAGTTACGTTATTAAAACTAATAATAAATAAAACAAAGTTCTACGAAATATGGACGAAATAGGAAATATGTTAAATGAAGAGTTATTTTCAATTCTTTTCATGTAAATCTAAAAGCTTGTTTCTTTTACTAATTTTGCTATACTCGACAATAGTTTCTATTGCTTCTTATGCTTGTTAAAATTTAGATCTTGTTTCAAATTATTTTACTAATTGAATTAATTTTGTTCTTTAGTCATTGCATATCAAAGAGGCTATTCTTTGGAGATGACATCAAATCATTCGATATAAAACCTTTTTATCATTCCTCCTCTACATAAATCCTGTAGTCCCTATACACCTATAGGGTCATTGTCTTTATATCATAAATAATAAATTGTAATGCATTATGTGTTGTCATTATTTTACTTCGAGATGAACTAAACATTATTAAAATACATATCTCTCAAATGTTATCGATAAAATTGAAATTGATAAATGTGAGCTTGTAGAAAAGATAACCCAAATGAAATTTCAAATATTAACTTTCATCCGTGAAAAGCATTATTATAAAAATTGGTTCTATGTTTTCTTGAAAAGATGGTTGGATATAACTATTACCACATAAAATATAGTTATGTCATTATATTACATAATTGTTCCAATATAATGTATTGTTTCTCAATATTATTACATAGTCTATTGCCATAAATTGACAATTCGTGAGAGCCGGGTTAGATTTCCAATTTCCACTACTAATGTAGACCCACACACAAAATCCTCACCCATAATATTATAACAATATTCTAATCTCTTATATTTTAATGATGAATAACTTAAATGGTAGTTAAATGAAAAAAATTTTTAATTTCAAGTCACTAGTTGGTACTGAGTTGAAACATTGCTATAAAAAAAGAAACCAGAAATACCTAATTAGTTACCCATGATAAACGAGCATTGGACCATTAAAATACACTCATCGTGAACATTAAGTGGTTATAATCTTAGAGTACGCAAAATTAAGTTTTGTAAAATTTTTATACAATTGTGATATTTTAGATTTTTAATATGTTTGACTTTTCAGTTCACTCCTTTTAACAATAAAAGCATTGACATGAAAGCAAAGATAAATAATTGAAAATATTTTCAGTTTATTATCCATAAATACAATAATGATAAAATCATATTTTGATTTAATTATCGTGAGATAATAGATGTTTATTTTAAAATATTATTCTTCTGATATAAAATAATTAACAAAGGACTCGAACAAGTCAAGTTGACAATCAATACATCTGTATTTTAATATTTTTAACTTGTATGAAGAGGATAATCAACTATATACATCAACAAGATGAACAAGATATTATTTAAATATAAAATTATAATAGTGAGAATTTTCAATCTACATTTAGATTTTTACATATTACAAAAATACAAAATTGACAACATAAAAAATTAAGTTGGGTCTCTTTTCAAATAAGATTTCTATGCATGGAGAGTTTTACACTATTCTTTATATAATTCATCTCAAGAAGAGCATAACAAATTAAACTACTTAGTTGTTAATTAGTAATTCACAAAGTAAACTTTAATTCCTTTCTTAGTTACTTTTATGCACTTGTAAGATATGAAATAATTTTTTTAAATTTAAATCTTAATAGTGTTATAAAAACTATAAGTATCATATCAAAAGATGATAATATTCTTAGAAAATATTTACATTATGGATATAACAAACATAGTTTAAAAATTTTATGATGTCACAATTCTATACTATAGAAGTTGCTATATATAATGAAGATTTTAATTTACATGAAAAGCGTTAAAATAATATAGCCTTATGCATAAAATTCAATTGACTCTAATATTTATATTACCTCACTCTTGTGATGAATAGTTCATCCATCTACACATTACTTCAATAATGCAAAATTCATTTTTTTTACGAAAAATGAAATGTTAGTCCATCACGTTTCTAAGAAAACTTCTTATTGGCTTAACGATCTTCCTTCTTTTAACGACAATGCAATTTTTTGCACTAGCATATAAAGAGATTGCTCCTGCATTATCTTGAGAATTAGAATTTTGGCTAAAATCTTATATTAGTAATAATATAGTTTCAAATGCTCAAGATATTTGGAATAATATATAATCACGCATTATTCATGTTTCGATGTTAAAACTTATGATTAATAACACCAAGTTCACCTCAATGCGGACCATAAAAATAAGTGGTCTGTGAAAATTTATCTTCTTTGTTAAGGCCACAAGATAGCTTTTTTTAAAATCTAATTATGTTATGTTATTCAACATTTTAGATAATATCATATGATTATTAAAATTTAGATCTTCTTTCAAAATATTTTACTAACATGAATTATTTTTATTTTTTAGCCATTGCTATCAAAGAGGTGAAAATTGGGGATGAGATCAGATCTATTGATATTAAACATTTAATCATACCTCCCCTTTATAATCCAGTACACCTTACATCTCCTTGAGCTAATTTTTTCTAATATCATAAAAAATAAATTTTAATACATTATGCATTATCATTATCATAATATGTGATTAATAAAAAATGATAAAATAAAAGTCTCTAATACAATCGATAAAATTAATATGATAAGATGTCAACTTTAGAAAAAAATGACCTAATTGAAACTATAAATATCAATTTTGAGTAGTTATATATTGTCCATAATCATAACAAGTATTATTATATCAAAAAATGCTCTCTTTCTATTTCTAGAAATAAAAATATCCAAGTTTATAAGAAAAGAAGTTTTGACATCACTATTACCGCATGAAATCAAGTTAGGTCATTATGTTGCAAAAATTTTCCAACAAGATGGATATTATTTTTGATATTATTCAATTATATAGTTTCTTATTGTGAATGTGCAATTCTTGTAATAGGGGTTAATTTTCAATTTCCACTACAAATGCAAACCAATGTACATAACACTAACTCTATTAAATTACAATTATAATATTAGCTACTATGTTTTGATAATGAATAACATAGTCACTAGTTAAATGAACAAATTCTCAGTTCAAGTCACTAGCATTTACCAAGTCGAAACATTTCTATAAAAAGAAACTCTCAATACATTAAAAGTTACCTATAATAAAATAATCTTAGAATATTAGAATTTGTTCATCTTGAAATTTAAGTGATTGTAATGTCAATGTTGGCAAAACAAATATGTAAGATATTTTTATAAAATATCCAAATTGTCTTCTTAGATTTTGATTATGTTTGACTTTTTACTTCACACCTTTATACAATTGATTATTAAAATTCATCTTTATTATTTAGCATGAGCGAAACAAATTAACATAAAATGAAAGATATTTTTTTACAAATATTTCTAACATTGTCATGCTTGTTTAAAATCAGGATAACATCATATTATGACTCAAATTATCATTATATACTTGATGTTTATTGAAATATTTTCTGCTTTTGATATAAAATTATGAACAAACATCTCAAATAAATGAAATCGATAATAATTTCATTCACATTTTGAAATTTTTGATTGGTACGAAGAGGATCATCAACTAGGTTCCTGGCGAAGGTTAACTAGATATTATTCAAATTATATTTTCTAAGAGTGAGAATTTTTGCATCATATTTAGATTTTAAGAAATTACAAGAAATCTTATCGTCAAAAAAATTAAGTTGGTTCTATTTTCAAATAAGATTTCTATGCGTGGAGTGTAGAACCATGCCTCGTGTAATAGATCCCAAAAAAGATAATAAAGTATTGGATGACTAAAGGATTACCAACCAATTTATAAAAGAGATGTTTATTCCTCTCTTAATTATGTTTATAAACTTAAAGGATATGCAATAGATTTTTTTAAACTTACCATACAACAATCTTAGATTGTTACATAAAGTATAAGCTTTATGTTTTAAAAAAATATTATTTCTATAAAATATTTAAATAATAAATATAACAAGCATAGTGTATAAGGTCAAAATCCTTTATTTAATTTATCTACATTTCACTTCTACCATGAGATAGAAAATTTTATACAAAGAAAGTTACAATATAAAATGAAGATTTCAGTTTCTAGACGACCTTGGTCAGTTTAAAACAACTAAAACCTTATGTATAACGTTTAATTGATCCTAATCTTTAAAGCAACACAATCTTATGATGAACAATTCAACCATCAAGATATATTACTTTAAAATTACAAATTTTTTTTACAAATAATCAAGTGTTGGCCCATCATGTTTCTAAGACAACTTCTCATTAGCCTGATGGTCTTCCTCCTCTTAACGACAATGTAATTTTTCACGGTAGCATCTGATGAGCTTGCTCCAACATCATCTTCAGCATTAGAAGAGTTGACAAAAATCTTAGGTAAGTAATAATAATAATTTATTTGTTTATAGTATTTGAAAAAAGATTTGATCCAGCATTATTGTAGTTACGTTATTAAAACTAATGATAAATAAAACAAAGTTCTACGAAATATGGACGAAATAGGAAATATGTTAAATGAAGAGTTATTTTCAATTCTTTTCATGCAAATCTAAAACTTGTTTCTTTTACTAATTTTGCTATACTCGACAATAGTTTCAATTGCTTCTTATGCTTGTTAAAATTTAGATCTTGTTTCAAATTATTTTACTAATTGAATTAATTTTGTTCTTTAGTCATTGCTATCAAAGAGGCTTTTGCTAGGAGACGACATCAAATCATTCGATATAAAACCTTTTATCATTCCTCCTCTACATAATCCTGTAGTCCCTATACACCTATAGGGTCATTGTCTTTATATCATAAATAATAAATTGTAATGCATTATGTGTTGTCATTATTTTACTTCGAGATGAACTTAACATTGTTAAAATACATATCTCTCAAATGTTATCGATAAAATTGAAATTGATAAATGTGAGCTTGTAGAAAAGATAACCCAAATGAAATTTCAAATATTAACTTTCATCCGTGAAAAGCATTATTATAAAAATCGGTTCTATGTTTTCTTGAAAAGATGGTTGGATATAACTATTACCACATAAAATATAGTTATGTCTTTATATTACATAATCGTTCCAATATAATGTATTGTTTCTCAATATTATTACATAGTCTATTGCCATAAATTGACAATTCGTGAGAGCGGGTTAGATTTCCAATTTCCACTACAAATGTAGACCGACACACAAAATCCTCACTCCATAATATTATAACAATATTCTAATCTCTTATATTTTAATGATGAATAACTTAAATGGTAGTTAAATGAAAAAATTTTAATTTCAAGTCACTAATTGGTACTGAGTTGAAACATTGCTATAAAAAGAAAGTATAAATACCTAATTAGTTACCCAAGATAAACGAGCATTGGACCATTAAAATACACTCATCGTGAACTTTAAGTGGTTATAATCTTAGAGTACGCAAAATTAAGTTTTGTAAAATTTTTATACAATTGTGACATTTTAGATTTTTAATATGTTTGACTTTTCAGTTCACTCCTTTTAACAATAAAAGCATTGACATGAAAGCAAAGATAAATAATTGAAAATATTTTCAGTTTATTATCCATAAATACAATATTGATAAAATCATATTTTGATTTAATTATCGTGAGATAATAGATGTTTATTTTAAAATATTATTCTTCTGATATAAAATAATTAACAAAGGACTCGAATAAGTCAAGTTGACAATCAATACATCTGTATTTTAATATTTTTAACTTGTATGAAGAGGATAATCAACTATATACATCAACAAGATGAACAAGATATTATTTAAATATAAAATTATAATAGTGAGAATTTTCAATCTACATTTAGATTTTTACATATTACAAAAATACAAAATTGACAACATAAAAAATTAAGTTGGGTCTCTTTTCAAATAAGATTTCTATGCATGGAGAGTTTTACACTATTCTTTATATAATTCATCTCAAGAAGAGCATAACAAATTAAACTACTTAGTTGTTAATTAGTAATTCACAAAGTAAACTTTAATTCCTTTCTTAGTTACTTTTATGCACTTGTAAGATATGAAATAATTTTTTTAAATTTAAATCTTAATAGTGTTATAAAAACTATAAGTATCATATCAAAAGATGATAATATTCTTAGAAAATATTTGCATTATGGATATAAGAAGCATAGTTTAAAAATTTTATGATGTCACAATTCTACACTATAGAAGTTGCTATATATAATGAAGATTTTAATTTACATGAAAAGCATTAAAATAATATAGCCTTATGCATAAAATTCAATTGACTCTAATCTTTATATTACCTCACTCTTGTGATGAATAGTTAATCCATCTACACATTACTTCAATAATGCAAAATTCATTTTTTTTACGAAAAATGAAATGTTAGTCCATCACGTTTCTAAGAAAACTTCTTATTGGCTTAACGATCTTCCTTCTTTTAACGACAATGCAATTTTTTGCACTAGCATATAAAGAGATTGCTCCTGCATCATCTTGAGAATTAGAATTGTTGGCTAAAATCTTATATTAGTAATAATATAGTTTCAAATGCTCAAGATATTTGGAATAATATATAATCACGCATTATTCATGTTTCGATATTAAAACTTATGATTAATAACATCAATTTCACCTCAATGCGGACCATAAAAATAAGTGGTCTGTGAAAATTTATCTACTTTGTTAAGGCCACAAGATAGTTTTTTTTAAAATCTAATTATGTTATGTTATTCAACATTTTAGATAATATCATATGATTATTAAAATTTAGATCTTCTTTCAAAATATTTTACTAACATGAATTATTTTTATTTTTTAGCCATTGCTATCAAAGAGGTGAAAATTGGGGATGAGATCAGATTTATTGATATTAAACATTTAATCATACCTCCCCTTTATAATCAAATACACCTTATATCTCCTTGAGCTAATTTTTTCTAATATTATAAAAAATAAATTTTAATACATTATGCATTATCATTATCATAATATGTGATTAATAAAAAATGATAAAATAAAAGTGTCTAATACTATCGATAAAATTAATATGATAAGATGTCAACTTTAGAAAAAAATGACCTAAATGAAATTATAAATATCAATTTTGAGTAGTTATATATTGTCCATAATCATAACAAGTATTATTATATCAAAAAATGCTCTCTTTCAATTTCTAGAAATAAAAACATCCAAGTTTATAAGAAAAGAAGTTTTGACATCACTATTACCAAGATGAAATCAAAGTAGGTCATTATGTTGCAAAAAAATTTTCAACAAGATGGATATTATTTTTTGATATTATTCAATTATATAGTTTATTATTGTGAATGTGCAATTCTTGTAATAGGGGTTAATTTTCAATTTCCACTACAAATGCAAACCAATGTACATAACACTAACTCTATTAAAGTACAATTATAATATTAGCTACTATGTTTTGATAATGAATAACATAGTCACTAGTTAAATGAACAAATTCTCAGTTCAAGTCACTAGCATTTACCAAGTCGAAACATTTCTATAAAAAGAAACTCTCAATACATTAAAAGTTACCTATAATAAAATAATCTTAGAACATTAGAATTTGTTCATCTTGAAATTTAAGTGATTGTAATGTCAATGTTGGCAAAACAAATATGTAAGATATTTTTATAAAATATCCAATTTGTCTTCTTAGATTTTGATTATGTTTGACTTTTTACTTCACACCTTTATACAATTGATTATTAAAATTCATCTTTATTATTTAGCATGAGCGAAACAAATTAACATAAAATGAAAGATATTTTTTTACAAATATTTCTAACATTGTCATGCTTGTTTAAAATCAGGATAACATCATATTATGACTCAAATTATCATTATATACTTGATGTTTATTGAAATATTTTCTGCTTTTGATATAAAATTATGAACAAACATCTCAAATAAATGAAATCGATAATAATTTCATTCACATTTTGAAATTTTTGACTGGTACGAAGAGGATCATCAACTAGGTTCCTAGAGAAGGTTAAATAGATATTATTCAAATTATATTTTCTAAGAGTGAGAATTTTTGCATCATATTTAGATTTTCAGAAATTACAAGAAAGCTGATCATCAAAAAAATTAAGTTGGTTCTATTTTCAAATAAGATTTCTATGCGTGGAGTGTAGAACCATGCCTCGTGTAATAGATCCCAAAAAAGATAATAAAGCATTGGATGACTAAAGGATTACCAACCAATTTATAAAAGAGATGTGTATTCCTCTCTCAATTAGGTTTATAAACTTAAAGGATATGCAATAGATTTTTTTCAACTTACCATACAACAATCTTAGATTGTTACATAAAGTATAAGCTTTATGTTTTAAAAAATATTATTTCTATAAAATATTTAATTAATAAATATAACAAGCATAGTGTATAAGGTCAAAATCCTTTATTTAATTTATCTACATTTCACTTCTACCATGAGATAGAAGATTTTATACAAAGAAAGTTACAATATAAAATGAAGATTTCAGTTTCTAGAAGACCTTGGTCAGTTTAAAACAACTAAAACCTTATGCATAACGTTTAATTGATCCTAATCTTTAAAGCAACACAATCTTGTGATGAACAATTCATCCATTAAGATATATTACTTTAAAATTACAATTTTTTTTTACAAATAATCAAGTGTTGGCCCATCATGTTTCTAAGACAACTTCTCAGTAGCCTGATGGTCTTCCTCCTCTTAACGACAATGCAATTTTTCACGGTAGCATCTGATGAGCTTGCTCCAACATCATCTTCAGCATTAGAAGAGTTGACAAAAATCTTAGGTCAGTAATAATAATTATTTATTTGTTTATAGTATTTGAAATAAGGTTTAATCCAGCATTATTGTAGTTACGTTATTAAAACTAATGATAAATAAAACAAAGTTCTACGAAATATGGACGAAATAGGAAATATGTTAAATGAAGAGTTATTTTCAATTCTTTTCATGCAAATCTAAAAGCTTGTTTCTTTTACTTATTTTCCTATACTCGACAATAGTTTCTATTGCTTCTTATGCTTGTTAAAATTTAGATCTTGTTTCAAATTATTTTACTAATTGAATTAATTTTGTTCTTTAGTCATTGCTATCAAAGAGGCTATTGCTGGAGATGACATCAAATCATTCGATATAAAACCTTTTATCATTCGTCCTCTACATAATCCTGTAGTCCCTATACACCTATAGGGTCATTGTCTTTATATCATAAATAATAAATTGTAATGCATTATGTGTTGTCATTATTTTACTTCGAGATGAACTAAACATTGTTAAAATACATATCTCTCAAATGTTATCGATAAAATTGAAATTGATAAATTTGTGCTTGTAGAAAAGATAACCCAAATGAAATTTCAAATATTAACTTTCATCCGTGAAAAGCATTATTATAAAAATCGGTTCTATGTTTTCTTGAAAAGATGGTTGGATATAACTATTACCACATAAAATATAGTTATGTCATTATATTACATAATTGTTCCAATATAATGTATTGTTTCTCAATATTATTACATAGTCTATTGCCATAAATTGACAATTCGTGAGAGCAGGTTAGATTTTCAATTTCCACTACAAATGTAGACCGACACACAAAATCCTCACTCCATAATATTATAACAATATTCTAATCTCTTATATTTTAATGATGAATAACTTAAATGGTAGTTAAATGAAAAAATTTTAATTTCAAGTCACTAGTTGGTACTGAGTTGAAACATTGCTATAAAAAGAAAGTATAAATACCTAATTAGTTACCAATGATAAACGAGCATTGGACAATTAAAATACACTCATCGTGAACATTAAGTGGTTATAATCTTAGAGTACGCAAAATTAAGTTTTGTAAATTTTTTATACAATTGTGACATTTTAGATTTTTAATATGTTTGACTTTTCAGTTCACTCCTTTTAACAATAAAAGCATTGACATGAAAGCAAAGATAAATAATTGAAAATATTTTCAGTTTATTATCCATAAATACAATATTGATAAAATCATATTTTGATTTAATTATCGTGAGATAATAGATGTTTATTTTAAAATATTATTCTTCTGATATAAAATAATTAACAAAGGACTCGAACAAGTCAAGTTGACAATCAATACATCTGTATTTTAATATTTTTAACTTGTATGAAGATGATAATCAACTATATACATCAATAAGATGAACAAGATATTATTTAAATATAAAATTATAATAGTGAGAATTTTCAATCTACATTTAGATTTTTACATATTACAAAAATACAAAATTGACAACATAAAAAATTAAGTTGGGTCTCTTTTCAAATAAGATTTCTATGCATGGAGAGATTTACACTATTCTTTATATAATTCATCTCAAGAAGAGCATAACATATTAAACTACTTAGTTGTTAATTAGTAATTCACAAAGTAAACTTTAATTCCTTTCTTAGTTACTTTTATGCACTTGTAAGATATGAAATATTTTTTTTAAATTTAAATCTTAATAGTGTTATAAAAACTATAAGTATCATGTCAAAAGATGATAATATTCTTATAAAATATTTACATTATGGATATAACAAGCATAGTTTATAAATTTTATGATGTCACAATTCTCTATTCAACTTTTATACATTTCACATTTTCCATTCTATACATTATTAGATACTATAGAAGTTGCTATATATAATGAAGATTTTAATTTACATGAAAAGCGTTAAAATAATATAGCCTTATGCATAAAATTCAATTGACTCTAATCTTTATATTACCTCACTCTTGTGATGAATAGTTCATCTATCTACACATTACTTCAATAATGCAAAATTCATTTTTTTTACGAAAAATGAAATGTTAGTCCATCACGTTTCTAAGAAAACTTCTTATTGGCTTAACGATCTTCCTTTTTTTAACGACAATGCAATTTTTTGCACTAGCATATAAAGAGATTGCTCTTGCATCATCTTGAGAATTAGAATTGTTGGCTAAAATCTTATATTAGTAATAATATAGTTTCAAATGCTCAAGATATTTGGAATAATATATAATCACGCATTATTCATGTTTCGATGTTAAAACTTATGATTAATAACACCAAGTTCACCTCAATGTGGACCATAAAAATAAGTGGTCTGTGAAAATTTATCTACTTTGTTAAGGCCACAAGATAGCTTTTTTGAAAATCTAATTATGTTATGTTATTCAACATTTTAGATAATATCATATGATTATTAAAATTTAGATCTTCTTTCAAAATATTTTACTAACATGAATTATTTTTATTTTTTAGCCATTGCTATCAAAGAGGTGAAAATTGGGGATGAGATCAGATCTATTGATATTAAACCTTTAATCATACCTCCCCTTTATAATCCAGTACACCTTATATCTCCTTGAGCTAATTTTTTCTAATATCATAAAAAATAAATTTTAATACATTATGCATTATCATTATCATAATATATGATGAATAAAAAATGATAAAATAAAAGTCTCTAATACTATCGATAAAATTAATATGATAAGATGTCAACTTTAGAAAAAAATGACCTAAATGAAATTATAAATATCAATTTTGAGCAGTTATAGATTGTCCATAATCATAACAAGTATTATTATATCAAAAAATGCTCTCTTTCTATTTTTAGAAATAAAAACATCCAAGTTTATAAGAAAAGAAGTTTTGACATCACTATTACCGCATGAAATCAAGTTAGGTCATTATGTTGCAAAAATTTTCCAACAAGATGGATATTATTTTTGATATTATTCAATTATATACTTTATTATTGTGAATGTGCAATTCTTGTAATAGGGGTTAATTTTTAATTTCCACTGCAAATGCAAACCAATGTACATAACACGAACTCTATTTAAGTACAATTATAATATTAGCTACTATGTTTTGATAATGAATAACATAGTCACTAGTTAAATGAACAAATTCTCAGTTCAAGTCACTAGCATTTACCAAGTCGAAACATTTCTATAAAAAGAAACTCTCAATACATTAAAAGTTACCTATAATAAAATAATCTTAGAACATTAGAATTTGTTCATCTTGAAATTTAAGTGATTGTAATGTCAATGTTGGCAAAACAAATATGTAAGATATTTTTATAAAATATCAAATTTGTCTTCTTAGATTTTGATTATGTTTGACTTTTTACTTCACACCTTTATACAATTGATTATTAAAATTCATCTTTGTTATTTAGCATGAGGGAAACAAATTAACATAATATGAAAGATATCTTTTTACAAATATTTCTAACATTGTCATGCTTGTTTAAAATCAGGATAACATCATATTATGATCAAATTATCATTATATACTTGATGTATATTGAAATATTTTCTGCTTTTGATATAAAATTATGAACAAACATCTCAAATAAATGAAATTGATAATAATTTCATTCACATTTTGAAATTTTTGACTGGTACGAAGAGGATCATCAACTAGGTTCCTGGAGAAGGTTAACTAGATATTATTCAAATTATATTTTCTAAGAGTGAGAGTTTTTGCATCATATTTAGATTTTAAGAAATTACAAGAAAGCTGAACGTCAAAAAAATTAAGTTGGTTCTATTTTCAAATAAGATTTCTATGCGTGGAGTGTAGAACCATGCCTCGTGTAATAGATCCCAAAAAAGATAATAAAGTATTGGATGACTAAAGGATTACCAACCAATTTATAAAAGAGATGTTTATTCCTCTCTCAATTATGTTTATAAACTTAAAGGATATGCAATAGATTTTTTTCAACTTACCATACAACAATCTTAGATTGTTACATAAAGTATAAGCTTTATGTTTTAAAAAAATATTATATCTATAAAATATTTAATTAATAAATATAACAAGCATAGTGTATAAGGTCAAAATCCTTTATTTAATTTATATACATTTCAGTTCTACCATGAGATAGAAGATTTTATACAAAGAAAGTTACAATATAAAATGAAGATTTCAGTTTCTAGACGACCTTGGTCAGTTTAAAAAAACTAAAACCTTATGCATAACGTTTAATTGATCCAAATCTTTAAAGCAACACAATTTTGTGATGAACAATTTGTTGAATCTCGGATTTTGATGAAGAAGTTAATTGTCATTTGTTATCTAATCTATGTGTTGAGATAAGTGTGCAGGATTAACTACGATGAAAGTCAGACAAGCAGCAGGAGTTGCGCCGGAGTCAAGATCATGATCACGTTGGGAGTTCGAGAGTTCGACGGAAGTTCGGACGGTCGTCGGAGGTTCTGCGAGAACAGATCCGAGAAGTCCAGAAGCTTGCCAAGCGAAGCTCATCGGAGCTCGCCAAGTGGATCATCGCAAAGTCCAGGAGTTTGCCGGATGTCCGCAGAAGAATCACCGAGGGTTCATCGGATGATCGACGGAAGTTCGCCGGAAACTCGCCGGAAGAAGCGATTGACGCATCGGAGCAAAGCTGCAGAAGTTGTCTTAGATTTAATCATAGTTAGCACGTTGATTAAGCTTGAAAATGGGAGGTGATCCCATTAGCTTAATCTTGGGGCAATTGGGCCCCAAAAAGATTGAAATTGGGCGAATGGAGCTAACCATTCGGACCTGATTGCACCAAAAGCGGTGCAACCGCCTAGGCCAGAGGTGCAACCGCCAGCCAGCTGTATCTCCCAGCGAGATCGGGCGGTGCAACCGCCCGGCCGAGATGTGCAACCGCCCAGAGCTCGTCTTGAGCTAGGCGGGCGGTGCAACCTCCCCGACAGAGAGGTAGCACCGCTTGGGGCTCGATCTTCGAGCCGCACCGGCGGTGCAACCGCCCCGACAGAGAGGTGCAATCGCTTTGGGCTCGCTCTTTGAGCTCTGCCAAAGCGGTGCAACCTCTCCAATCAAGAGGTGCAACCGCCTCTCTCGAATTCGGGATTTGATCGTTTTGAGCTCCAAATTTGAACTGGGTTGGGGCCAATAAATACCCCACCCATTCGGCACTGAAAAGACATAGATCCACACCGAATTCTTGATCTTTTTAGTGATTCTAAGAGCTCAAATTTGTGTAAAGTCCTAAAGTTCTCCTCTTTCTGTTCTTCAAGTCTTGAGTTGTAAAGAGAGGAGAGAAAGGATCTGTAAGGGTTGTCTCCTGAGCCCGTCAAAAGGAGAGAAACTGTAAAAGGGCAGTTGGCCTTCGCCCATTGAAGGAAGGCAGCTAGTTGACGTCGGTGACCTCGTCGGAGGAGGAAGCCAAAAGTGGAGTAGGTCAAGACTGACCGAACCACTCTAAATCTCTGGTTTGCTTTTACTTGAGCACTTTATCATTACTGCAAACCTCCTGCATAGCTACTGCCCTCTGTGCTTTTACGAACGAGTCTCTAAACTCTGATCTTTCCGAATCTGCATTCAGACGTAAATCGGTGTCTTCGTACGATCTTTACGTTGCAGTTTAGCTTATGTTTTGATTCCATTTATAACTGCAAATTGCGTTCTACGTATTCATAAAATGCTTTTCAAAGTTCAAAACTGCGTTTAGACGTAAAATTACGCGTTGATGTAAAACTGCGTTTAGATGTAAAACAACGTTTAGACACAAAACTGCGTTTAGACGTAAAACTGCGTTTAGACGTAAAATAGCGTTTAGACGCAAAACTGCGTTTAGACGCAAAACTACGTTTTGACGTAAAACTGCGTTTAGACGTAAAACTGCGTTTAGACGCAAAATTGCGTTTAGACGTAAAACTGCATTTAGACGTAAATCGGCTTTCCTCGTACAATCATCAGATTTCAGTTTACGTTTACATCTTGATTTCAACTGCATACTGCCTTCTGCGATTTTACAAACGAGTTTCAAAGTTTAGACGTAAATCTGTGTTTAGACGTAAATTTGCGTTTAGACGTAAATCTGCGTTTAGACGTAAATCTGCTTTTTGCAGATTACTTTTTGAGCTGTACAATAGCAGCACACTATCTGTATACTTCTGTCTAAACAAGTGATTTACGAATCAACACTTAGACGTAAATCTGTTTCTTCGTACGAACATCGGATTTTAGTTTGCGCCGATATTCTGGTTTTCATCATTGCTGCAAACTGCCCGCATAGATTGATTGAAACCTTGCTTAGTATCAACTCTCATACAGAGTTGTCCTTATCATTCAAACGCAGCTTTCGGTTTTAATCGCAGAAAGTTTTCCGCTGCACTAATTCACCCCCCCCCCTCTTAGTGCTCTCGATCCTAACAATTGGTATCAGAGCAAGGTTAACTCTCTAACGGATTAAAACCCAAGAGAGATGGCGTACGCCGGAAACCAAGAGGGGCATTCTATTACACGTCCACCCATGTTCAGTGGAACGGACTACACCTACTGGAAGACCCGAATGAGGATCTTTCTTATCTCTATGGATTTTGAACTGTGGAACCTTGTTGAAAACGAATTTTCAAAGTCTTCTTCCAATGATCGATTGGAATGAATTGAAAAAAAGAAGGCTTTCGCTCTTAATGCAAAGGCTATGAATGCCTTATTTTGCGCGCTTTGATAAAAAAACAGTTAATCGTGTTTCAACTTATAAACTACATTTGATATTTGGCACACACTTGAAGTGACCCACGAGGGCACAAGTAGAGTGAAAGAATCAAAAATCAATCTGTTGCTGCATTCTTTTGAACTTTTCCTAATGAAACCGAAGTGAAACCATTGGCGACATGTTTACCCGCTTCACGGATGTCGCCAACGGTCCTAAAAGGACTCGGAAAAGTTTTTTCGGATTTTAAACTCAGAATAAGATACTAAGATCCCTTCCTAAAAGTTGGGATCCTAAAGTCACTGCTATTCAAGAGGCAAAAGATCTGCAAGAACTTCCCTCTTGAAGAACTAATCGGGTCATTAATGACCTACTTAAATGACTTGCAAAGCTCATGAAGAGCAAGAAGACATCCTTCCAAAGAACAGGGAAGGATATGGCACTTAAAACTTTCTGAATGCCACTTGAGAGAAAACTCAAGTGATGAGGACTGTGATGATGACTTGGCACTTTTAACAAGAAAGTTTAAAAAATTCTTCAAAAGAAACAAGTTTAAGAATGATGCGAAAAATAAACATGAACCCAAGAAGGACCAAGTGATCTACTATGAATGTAAAAAGCCGGGACACTACAAGAGTGATTGTCCCCAAGTCAAAAGAAGAACATCAAAGAAGAAGGCTCTTCAAGCAACATGGGATGACTCAAGCGCATCTGAAGAAGAGGAGTCCAACTCTGAGCAAGTTGCTCATTACGCCTTAATGGCCATCGGAGAGGAGGTAACAAATTTATTAGATGCTGATTTATCTTTCGATGAATTATTAAATGCCTTCCATGATTTATTTGATGAATGCAAGATTATCAATAGAAAATACAAATTGCTAAAAAAGGAACATGATAGTCTTACTTGTGATTTTAATAAGTTAAAAATTGTATATCATGATAGTTTAAATTCATGTATCAAATGTCATGATCTAGAAACTTGTCAAAAAGAAAACTTGCTACTTAAGGACTTCTTGAAGAAATTCGAGGTTGGCAGCAAGTCATTAAACATGATCCTTACAAACAAGGGTCATGTTACCAAAAGAAGTGGGATTGGATTTGTGAGGAGTCCTCACCAAAATCCAACTACCTTCGTAAAAGGCCCCATCTTACATGTTAGACATCAAAGCAAATGCAACTTTTGTTGCAAGTTCGGACACAGGACACATTATTGTCCATTCAGGAAATTTAGTCCAAACAAATTGATTTGGGTTCCTAAAGGAACCATGACAAATTCTATGCAACATGATAGAAAATTTAGATCTATTAGTGAGGCACTCAAGAGCAAATGGGTACCTAAAAATCGTCCCTTCCTATAAAAACATTAAAACCTTAGGCTGGAGCAAGAATTAATGTTCTGCTCCTTGATTCTCGACAGTCATGACCCAAACGCAATTTGGACATAGCCTAATGTGACTTTTCAAAATCTCAAACACATGTACGACATTGGGAGTATGCACGTTAAAAGTTCTATCTTGATCGTACAAGCATCTTTGCCTTGAAACGCACACGTAATCATTTAAGCAACGTTAATTGCTCTGAATAAAAACTCTCCTCAAGACAAAACCTCCCGATCAAATCACAATTAGGTGTTCACTGCCTGGCGGTGGCACCTCTCGAGCCAGCGGTGGCACCTCTCCAGCCAGCGGTGGCACCTCCAAACCATCGAAGTTGCCGGCTTGCAGCCGCCTCCAAAATGCAGAGGGTGCAACCGCCCGCAACTCTGCCTTTTTAACCCATGCTAGGGCCGGCGGTGAAACCGACCCCAACTCACCTCCCTTTCATTCTCTACTCCTCCAAGCCTCCTCCATCCTCATTTCACCCCGTTTAGCTTCCCAAATACCTCCCATTTCGGAGCAAAACATCAAGAATCGCTCCTTATTTTGAAGATTTCACTAAGGTATTCTCTAAGAACCTCTAAAATTCTGTTTTGTTCTTCATTTACTCTTGTTCAACTTTATCCTCTAAATAGCAGTAGTTATGGGTTCTAGAAGATCCTCAAGGGACAAGGGAAAGAGGAGATTAGTAGAAGAATTTGATCTTACCCTTTTGATTCCAAAACCATGCTGAAAAATTTCTCTCTTCAACTAAGAAGCATCAATAAGGAAAATACGTAGATCTGAATGAACTAAGAGACGAGAGACTATCCAATGGTTTGCAAACCTAAATCTACTTCCAATCTTGCAGATTAACGAACCCATCTATCCTAGGCTAGTTAGATTGTTTTACAATAACATGCAAATAGATGATGAAGAAAGAATGTCCACCTATCTTTTAGGACAACACATCTCAATCAATCGATAGATTCATTTGTGATATGATAGGCATTCCCATGAAAAGCATAGGACTTTACTTTTAGGATCATGGGATGAAGAAACTATTGAAACATCCTATGTTGAAGCCTTTAGGAACAATCTTTGCCAATCCTAACATAGAATTTGTTCCTAAAAAGTTGTGAACATCTACTGCCTTTAACACTAAGATACTTCATCATATCATGACTAGTATAATTCTTCCTAAACAATACCATCATGATGAAGTGAGTCAATTAGAATTAGGAATTATGTACTTAATCATGAAAAAGACGTGACATTTGTCTTGGCTATCTTATCCAAAGAAAACATGTTAGAATTATCTAAGAAAGATATGATGCTCCCATATGGTGGTATAATTACTAGAATAATGAAAGCTTACGACATTCAAATACCACCGTAAGAAGAAGTAATGAAAGTAGATAGATTCAGCATAATAAACAAAAAATCTACTTCACCGACTAAGATGTCACTATAGAAACGGTAATTGGGTTAGAATGCCTAGAAGAACTGATCCCCCAACCCTGAACCCGAACCCGAAATTTAAAACACCAGTCTTTAGGAGTACCCAATCTCCTCCGATCTGTCCCTTTGAGGAAACATATCCGGTTGAGCAAACTCACACATCATCCATCGAAGATATCGGGATTCGGATGGACCGATTTGAACAAAGACAAGAACGGCTTGAACTTCGACAAAATCAAATCCTAACCGAGCTACAGCAAATCCATCGACAGTTTAACTCTTTATTTAGGCACTTCAACCTTCCACCTCATGAATGAGCTTGTATGAACATCTGTTGTTTTTGATATGATATGTTGTAAACTTCTTATGTTACTCATCATGAAGGACTTGGTTTGTGATATGGTTACCTGATATGTTGTAAACTTCTTATGTTATTCATCATGAAGAACTTTGTTTTTGATATGGTTACCTGATATGTTTGTACACTCCATATGTTACCCCGATCCAGTAAGCATATTTTACAAACATCTCTTTTGTTGTTTATCTCGGATTTTGCACTAAAACTAAAATGGTTTAAAAAACCTTATGCCTTGAAAAAATATAAAGCGACATACCAATGTAGTTGATAAGTCAGCAGTATGACATTGATATGGTCGCTATTGCTAATGTTAATATGATTGCTATCATGCCCTGTATCAAGATATCAAACAAAAATTTGCATCGTACGAGCTGATATCTTACCATGTGATGCAATGCTACACTTGCTAAAATATTCAAATATATATACATCATGTCAAAATCTTGCTATACATGTTTATATCAAATGATGAAATGCTACACTTGAAATAGTTGCTTGCAACATGCATATTTCAAGAAGCAAGAGTTGCCTTCTTGAATATCTCTAAACTGCTAGCTTGCAAATTCTGAAATGTTGTAACGCTGCTAGCTTGCATGTGCTATCTTGTATATCTAAACCTTGGCATCACTTGATCAAATAACATGTTGAAAATTATGTGACAAATGTTTTTAATCAGTAGCTTACTCATAACCGAATGCATGTAAGAAGTTCATTTTTCGGTTTGAATGCTAAAAATGGAATTTTCCTCTACACTCTTATGAAAACTTTTTGAAAAATGACTTTCCTCTCTCAAGCAATGAATTATAACAAGGAAAAGAGATATTCAAAGTATTATATGTCATGCCTTCCTTTATGTGCGTGATAACCTGCTGGAATCACGTCTACCATGCTTTTTGATAATGCTATCATGCTTTTTGTTGATGACAAAGGGGGAGAAACATATGAATTGATAAACACTGCCATAATCATGTCTATGTCATAGTTGCAAATACTTGAGTGATGCTATAAACAATGTTATGGTTATGCCATCCTTGCATCACCAAGAGATATATGAACATGTGCTATAGTTTGCATTATGTCTTGAGTTGATATCCTATCTTGTGAAGTAAATGCAAACTTGCTAGAAAATCTCAAATGTGTGCATCATGTAATAGTCCTTCGTAGCTTTATATGATTACATGATGAATAGTTACAATCATACAAACTTGACATCATTTTTGAAGAGATACATCATGATGGGTATCATGATGGGAGTATTGATAAGTTTAACTGATCTAACTTATCAATATGTCACTTGAATTCTTAGGTCTTGAATTCAAGGTTGACTTATCTCAACCATGGCATATAGATAGGGGGAGTTAAGGATAACTCTATTATCAATTGATTGTCATCATCAAAAAGGGGGAGATTGTTGAATCTCGGATTTTGATGATGAAGTCAATTGTCATTTGTTATCTAATCTATGTGTTGAGATAAGTGTGCAGGATTAACTACGATGAAAGTCAGACAAGCAGCAGGAGTTGCGCCGGAGTCAAGATCATGATCACGTTGGGAGTTCGAGAGTTCGACGGAAGTTCGGACGGTCGTCGAAGGTTCTGCGAGAACAGATCCGAGAAGTCCAGAAGCTTGCCAAGCGAAGCTCGTCGGAACTCGCCAAGTGGATCGTCGCAAAGTCCAGGAGTTTGCCGGATGTCCGCAGAAGAATCACCGAGGGTTCATCGGATGATCGACGGAAGTTCGCCGGAAACTCGCCGGAAGAAGCGATTGACGCATCGGAGCAAAGCTGCAGAAGTTGTCTTAGATTTAATCATAGTTAGCACGTTGATTAAGTTTGAAAATGGGAGGTGATCCCATTAGCATAATCTTGGGGCAATTGGGCCCTGAAAAGATTGAAATTGGGCCGAATGGAGCTAACCATTCAGACCCTGATTGCACCAGGCGGTGCAACCGCCTAGGCCAGGAGGTGCAACCGCCAGGGCTATGTCTCCCAGCGAGACTGGGCGGTGCAAACGCCCCAGCCAAGAGGTGCAACCGCCCAGAGCTCAGTCTTCGAGCTAGACTGGGCGGTGCAACCTCCTTGACAGAGAGGTAGCACCGCCTGGGGCTCAGTCTTCGAGCCAGACCAGGCGGTGTAACCGCCCCTGACAGAGAGGTGCAACCGCCTGGGCTCAGTCTCCGAGCTCTGCCAGGCGGTGCAACCTCTCCAGTCAAGAGGTGCAACCGCTTGATCCTGGAATTCCGGGATTTAATCGATTTGATCGTTTTGAGCTCCAAATTTGAACTGGGTTGGGGCCTATAAATACCCCACCCATTCAGCACTGAAAAGACATAGATCCACACCGAATTCTTGATCTTTTTAGTGATTCTAAGAGCTCAAATTTGTGTAAAGTCCTAAAGTTCTCCTCTTTCTGTTCTTCAAGTCTTGAGTTGTAAAGAGAGGAGAGAAAGGATCTGTAAGGGTTGTCTCCTGAGCCCGTCAAAAGGAGAGAAACTGTAAAAGGGCAGTTGGCCTTCGCCTATTGAAGGAAGGCAGCTAGTTGACGTCGGTGACCTCGTCGGAGGAGGAAGCCAAAAGTGGAGTAGGTCAAGACTGACCGAACCACTCTAAATCTCTGGTTTGCTTTTACTTGAGCACTTTATCATTACTGCAAACCTCCTGCATAGCTACTGCCCTCTGTGCTTTTACGAATGAGTCTCTAAACTCTGATCTTTCCGAATCTGCATTCAGACGTAAATCGGTGTCTTTGTACGATCTTTACGTTGCAGTTTACGCTTATGTTTTGATTCCATTTATAACTGCAAATTGCCTTCTACGTATTCATAAAACACTTTTCAAAGTTCAAAAATGCGTTTAGACGTAAAATTACGCTTTGACGTAAAACTGCATTTAGACGTAAAACAGCGTTTAGACGCAAAACTGCGTTTAGACATAAAACTGCGTTTAGACGTAAAATAGCGTTTAGACGCAAAACTGCGTTTAGACGCAAAACTACGTTTAGACGTAAAACTGCGTTTAGACGTAAAACTGCGTTTAGACGCAAAATTGCGTTTAGACGTAAAACTGCATTTAGACGTAAATCGGCTTTCCTCGTACAATCATCAGATTTCAGTTTACGTTTACATCTTGATTTCAACTGCATACTGCCTTCTGCGATTTTACAAACGAGTTTCAAAGTATAGACGTAAATCTGTGTTTAGACGTAAATTTGCGTTTAGACGTCAATCTGCGATTAGACATAAATCAGCTTTTTGCATATTACTTTTTGAGCTGTACAATAGCAGCACACTGTCTTTATACTTCTGTCTAAACAAGTGATTTACGAATCGACACTTAGACGTAAATCTGTTTCTTCGTACGAACATCGGATTTCAGTTTGCGCCGATATTCTGGTTTTCATCATTGCTGCAAACTGTCCGCATAGATTGATTGAAACCTTGCTTAGTATCAACTCTCATACAGAGTTGTCCTTATCATTCAAACACAGCTTTCGGTTTTAATCGCAGAAAGTTTTCCGCTGCACTAATTCACCCCCCCCCTCTTAGTGCTCTCGATCCTAACAATTGGTATCAGAGCAAGGTTAACTCTCTAACGGATTAAAACCCAAGAGAGATGGCGTACGCCGGAAACCAAGAGGGGCATTCTATTACATGTCCACCCATGTTCAGTGGAACGGACTACACCTATTGGAAGACCCGAATGAGGATCTTTCTTATCTCTATGGATTTTGAACTGTGGAACCTTGTTGAAAACGAATTTTCAAAGTCTTCTCTTCCAATGATCGATTGGAATGAATTGGAAAAGAAGGCTTTCGCTCTTAATGCAAAGGCTATGAATGCCTTATTTTGCGCGCTTGATAAAAATGAGTTTAATCGTGTTTCAACTTGCGAAACTACATTTGATATTTGGCACACACTTGAAGTGACCCACGAGGGCACAAGTAGAGTGAAAGAATCAAAAATCAATCTGTTGCTGCATTCTTTTGAACTTTTCCGAATGAAACCGAGTGAAACCATTGGCGACATGTTTACCCGTTTCACGGATGTCGTCAACGGTCTAAAAGGACTCGGAAAAAGTTTTTCGGATTTTAAACTCGTAAATAAGATACTAAGATCCCTTCCTAAAAGTTGGGATCCTAAAGTCACTGCTATTCAAGAGGCAAAAGATCTGCGCAACTTCCCTCTTGAAGAACTAATCGGGTCATTAATGACCTACGAAATGACTTGCAAAGCTCATGAAGAGCAAGAAGACATCCTTCCAAAGAACAGGAAGGATATGGCACTTAAAACTTCTGAATGCCACTTGAGAGAAAACTCAAGTGATGAGGACTGTGATGATGACTTGGCACTTTTAACAAGAAAATTTAAAAAATTCTTCAAAAGAAACAAGTTTAAGAATGATGCGAAAAATAAACATGAACCCAAGAAGGACCAAGTGATCTGCTATGAATGTAAAAAGCCGGGACACTACAAGAGTGATTGTCCCCAAGTCAAAAGAAGAACATCAAAGAAGAAGGCTCTTCAAGCAACATGGGATGACTCAAGCGCATCTGAAGAAGAGGAGTCCAACTCCGAGCAAGTTGCTCATTATGCCTTAATGGCCATCGGAGAGGAGGTAACAAATTTATTAGATGCTGATTTATCTTTCGATGAATTATTAAATGCCTTCCATGATTTATTTGATGAATGCAAGATTATCAATAGAAAATACAAATTGCTAAAAAAGGAACATGATAGTCTTACTTGTGATTTTAATAAGTTAAAAATTGTATATCATGATAGTTTAAATTCATGTATCAAATGTCATGATCTAGAAACTTGTCAAAAAGAAAACTTGCTACTTAAGGACTCCTTGAAGAAATTCGAGGTTGGCAAAGAAGTCATTAAACATGATCCTTACAAACAAGGGTCATGTTACCAAAAAAAGTGGGATTGGATTTGTGAGGAGTCCTCACCAAAATCCAACTACCTTCGTAAAAAGGCCCCATCTTACATGTTAGACATCAAAGCAAATGCAACTTTTGTTGCAAGTTCTACACAGACACATTATTGTCCATTCAGGAAATTTAGTCCAAACAAATTGATTTGGGTTCCTAAAGGAACCATGACAAATTCTATGCAACATGATAGAAAATTTAGATCTATTAGTGAGGCACCCAAGAGCAAATGGGTTCCTAAAAATCGTCCCTTCCTATAAAAACATTAAAACCTTAGGCTGGAGCAAGAATTAATGTTCTGCTCCTTGATTCTCGACAGTCATGACCCAAACGCAATTTGGACATAGCCTAATGTGACTTTTCAAAATCTCAAACACATGTACGACATTGGGAGTATGCACGTTAAAAGTTCTATCTTGATCGTACAAGCATCTTTGCCTTGAAACGCACACGTAATCATTTAAGCAACGTTAATTGCTCTGAATAAAAACTCTCCTCAAGACAAAACCTCCCTGATCAAATCACAATTAGGTGTTCACTGCCTACAAGCGGTGGCACCTCTCGAGCCAGCGGTGGCACCTCTCCAGCCAGCGGTGGCACCTCCAGCCATCACGAGTTGCCAGCGGTTGCACCGCTCCAGCCAGAGGTGCAACCGCCCGCAACTCTGCCTTTTTAACCCATGCTAGGGCCGGCGGTGAAACCGACCCCAACTCACCTCCCTTTCATTCTCTACTCCTCCAAGCCTCCTCCATCCTCATTTCACCCCGTTTAGCTTCCCAAATACCTCCCATTTCGGAGCAAAACATCAAGAATCGCTCCTTATTTTGAAGATTTCACTAAGGTATTCTCTAAGAACCTCTAAAATTCTGTTTTGTTCTTCATTTACTCTTGTTCAACTTTATCCCTCTAAATAGCAGTAGTTATGGGTTCTAGAAGATCCTCAAGGGACAAGGGAAAGAGGAGATTAGTAGAAGAATTTGATCTTACCCTTTTTGATTCCAAAAACCATGCTGAAAAATTTCTCTCTTTCGAACTAAGAAGCATCAATAAGGGAAAATACGTAGATCTGAATGAACTAAGAGACGTAGAGACTATCCAATGGTTTGCAAACCTAAATCTACTTCCAATCTTGCAGATTAACGAACCCATCTATCCTAGGCTAGTTAGATTGTTTTACAATAACATGCAAATAGATGATGAAGAAAGAATGTCCACCTATCTTTTAGGACAACACATCTCAATCACTGATAGATTCATTTGTGATATGATAGGCATTCCCATGAAAAGCATAGGACTTTACTTTAGAGGATCATGGGATGAAGAAACTATTGAAACATCCTATGTTGAAGCCTTAGGAACAATCTTTGCCAATCCTAACATAGAATTTGTTCCTAAAAGTTGTGAACATCTACTGCCTTTTAACACTAAGATACTTCATCATATCATGACTAGTATAATTCTTCCTAAACAATACCATCATGATGAAGTGAGTCAATTAGAATTAGGAATTATGTACTTAATCATGAAAAGACGTGACATTTGTCTTGGCTATCTTATCCAGCAAAACATGTTAGAATTATCTAAGAAAGATATGATGCTCCCATATGGTGGTATAATTACTAGAATAATGAAAGCTTACGACATTCAAATACCACCAGAAGAAGAAGTAATGAAAGTAGATAGATTCAGCATAATAAACAAAAATCTACTTCACCGACTAAGATGTCACTATAGAAACGGTAATTGGGTTAGAATGCCTAGAAGAACTGATCCCCCTCAACCTGAACCTGAACCCGAGCCGGAAACACCAGTCTTTAGGAGTACCCAATCTCCTCCGATCTGTCCCTTTGAGGAAACACATCCGGTTGAGCAAACTCACACATCATCCATCGAAGATATCGGGATTCGGATGGACCGATTTGAACAAAGACAAGAACGGCTTGAACTTCGACAAGATCAAATCCTAACCGAGCTACAGCAAATCCATCGACAGTTTGACTCTTTATTTAGGCACTTCAACCTTCCACCTCATGAATGAGCTTGTATGAACATCCGTTGTTTTTGATATGATATGTTGTAAACTTCTTATGTTACTTATCATGAAGGACTTGGTTTGTGATATGGTTACCTGATATGTTGTAAACTTCTTATGTTATTCATCATGAAGAACTTTGTTTTTGATATGGTTACCTGATATGCTGTACACTCCATATGTTACCCTGATCTGTAAGCATATTTACAAACATCTCTTGTTGTTTATCTCGGATTTTGCACTAAAACTAAAATGGTTTAAAAAACCTTATGCCTTGAAAAAATATAAAGCGACATACCAATGTAGTTGATAAGTCAGCAGTATGACATTGATATGGTTGCTATTGCTAATGTTAATATGATTGCTATCATGCCCTGTATCAAGATATCAAACAAAAATTTGCATCGTACGAGCTGATATCTTACCATGTGATGCAATGCTACACTTGCTAAAATATTCAAATATATATACATCATGTCAAAATCTTGCTATACATGTTAATATCAAATGATGAAATGCTACACTTGAAATAGTTGCTTGCAACATGCATATTTCAAGAAGCAAGAGTTGCCTTCTTGAATATCTCTAAACTTCTAGCTTGCAAATTCTGAAATGTTGTAACGCTGCTAGCTTGCATGTGCTATCTTGTATATCTAAACCTTGGCATCACTTGATCAAATAACATGTTGAAAATTATGTGACAAATGTTTTTAATCAGTAGCTTACTCATAACCGAATGCATGTAAGAAGTTCATTTTTCGGTTTGAATGCTAAAAATGGAATTTTCCTATACACTCTTATGAAAACTTTTTGAAAAATGACTTTCCTCCCTCAAGCAATGAATTATAACAAGGAAAAGAGATATTCAAAGTATTATATGTCATGTCTTCCTTTATGTGCGTGATAACCTGCTGGAATCACGTCTACCATGCTTTTTGATAATGCTATCATGCTTTTTGTTGATGACAAAGGGGGAGAAACATATGAATTGATAAACACTGCCATAATCATGTCTATGTCATAGTTGCAAATACTTGAGTGATGCTATAAACAATGTTATGGTTATGCCATCCTTGCATCACCAAGAGATATATGAACATGTGCTATAGTTTGCATTATGTCTTGAGTTGATATCCTATCTTGTGAAGTAAATGCAAACTTGCTAGAAAATCTCAAATGTGTGCATCATGTAATAGTCCTTCGCAGCTTTATATGATTACATGATGAATAGTTACAATCATACAAACTTGACATCATTTTTGAAGAGATACATCATGATGGGTATCATGATGGGAGTATTGATATGTTTAACTGATCTAACTTATCAATATGTCACTTGAATTCTTAGGTCTTGAATTCAAGGTTGACTTATCTCAACCATGGCATATAGATAGGGGGAGTTAAGGATAACTCCATTATCAATTGATTGTCATCATCAAAAAGGGGGAGATTGTTGAATCTCGGATTTTGATGATGAAGTCAATTGTCATTTGTTATCTAATCTATGTGTTGAGATAAGTGTGCAGGATTAACTACGATGAAAGTCAGACAAGCAGCAGGAGTTGCGCCGGAGTCAAGATCATGATCACGTTGGGAGTTCGAGAGTTCGACGGAAGTTCGGACGGTCGTCGGAGGTTCTCCCGAGAACAGATCCGAGAAGTCCGTGAAGCTTGCCAAGCTAAGCTCGCCGGAACTTCGCCAAGTGGATCGTCAAGTCCAGGAGTTTGCCGGATGTCCGCAGAAGAATCACCGGGGTTCATCGGATGATCGACGGAAGTTCGCGGAAACTTCGCGGAAGAAGCGATTGACGCATCGGAGCAAAGCTGCAGAAGTTGTCTTAGATTTAATCATAGTTAGCACGTTGATTAAGTTTGAAAATGGGAGGTGATTCCATTAGCATAATCTTGGGGCAATTGGGCCCTGAAAAGATTGAAATTGGGCGAATGGAGCTAACCATTCGACCCATTTGCACCGGCGCGGTGCAAAACCTAAACCAGAGGTGCAACCGCCCGGGCTATGTCTCCCAGCCGAGATCAGCGGTGCAAACGCCCCACCAAGAGGTGCAACCGCCCGAGCTCGATCTTGAGCTAGATCGGCGGTGCAACCTCCTTTGACAGAGAGGTAGCACCGCGCTCGGGCTCGATCTTCGAGCAGCACCAGGCGGTGTAACCGCCCCACAGAGAGGTGCAACCGCCTGGCTCGATCTCAGAAGCTCGCCGGGCGGTGCAACCTCTCCATCAATAAGAGGTGCAATCACCGATCCCGAATTCCGGGATTTAATCGATTTGATCGTTTTGAGCTCCAAATTTGAACTAGGTTGGGGCCTATAAATACCCCACCCATTCAGCACTGAAAAAGACATAGATCCACACCCAATTCTTGATCTTTTCAAAGATTCTAAGAGCTCAAATTTGTGTAAAGTCCTAAAGTTCTCCTCTTTCTGTTCTTCAAGTCTTGAGTTGTAAAGAGAGGAGAGAAAGGATCTGTAAGGGTTGTCTCCCCGAGCCCGTCAAATGGAGAGAAACTGTAAAGGGCAGTTGGCCTTCGCCCATTGAAGGAAGAGCAGCTAGTTGACGTCGGTGACCTCGTCCGGAGGAGGGAAGCCAAAAGTGGAGTAGGTCAAGACCCGACCGAACCACTCTAAATCTCTGGTTTGCTTTTACTTGAGCACTTTATCATTACTGCAAACCTCATGCATAGCTACTGCCCTCTGTGCTTTTACGAACGAGTCTCTAAACTCTGATCTTTCCGAATCTGCATTCAGACGTAAATCGGTGTCTTCGTACGATCTTTACGTTGCAGTTTACACTTATGTTTTGATTCCATTTATAACTGCAGATTGCCTTCTACGTATTCATAAAACACTTTTCAAAGTTCAAAAATGCGTTTAGACGTAAAATTACGCTTTGACGTAAAATTGCGTTTAGACGTAAAACAGCGTTTAGACGCAAAACTGCGTTTAGATGTAAAACTGCGTTTAGACGTAAAATAGCGTTTAGATGCAAAACTGCGTTTAGACGCAAAACTACGTTTAGACGTAAAACTGCGTTTAGACGTAAAACTGCGTTTAGACGCAAAATTGCGTTTAGACGTAAAACTGCATTTAGACGTAAATCGGCTTTCCTCGTACAATCATCAGATTTCAGTTTACGTTTACATCTTGATTTCAACTGCATATTGCCTTCTGCGATTTTACAAACGAGTTTCAAAGTTTAGACGTAAATCTGTGTTTAGACGTAAATTTGCGTTTAGACGTCAATCTGCGATTAGACATAAATCAGCCTTTTGCATATTACTTTTTGAGCTGTACAATAGCAGCACACTATCTTTATACTTCTGTCTAAACAAGTGATTTACGAATCGACACTTAGACGTAAATCTGTTTCTTCGTACGAACATCGGATTTCAGTTTGCGCCGATATTCTGGTTTTCATCATTGCTGCAAACTGCCCGCATAGATTGATTGAAACCTTGCTTAGTATCAACTCTCATACAGAGTTGTCCTTATCATTCAAACACAGCTTTCGGTTTTAATCGCAGAAAGTTTTCCGCTGCACTAATTCACCCCCCCCCTCTTAGTGCTCTCGATCCTAACACAATTCATCCATCAAGATATATTACTTTAAAATTACAAATTTTTTTTACAAATAATCAAGTGTTGGCCCATCATGTTTCTAAGACAACTTCTCATTAGCCTGATGGTCTTCCTCCTCTTAACGACAATGCAATTTTTCACGGTAGCATCTGATGAGCTTGCTCCAACATCATCTGCAGCATTAGAAGAGTTGACAAAAATCTTAGGTCAGTAATAATTATTATTTATTTGTTTATAGTATTTGAAATAAGGTTTGATCCAGCATTATTGTAGTTACGTTATTAAAACTAATGATAAATAAAACAAAGTTCTACGAAATATGGATGAAATAGGAAATATGTTAAATGAAGAGTTATTTTCAATTCTTTTCATGCAAATCTAAAAGCTTGTTTCTTTTACTAATTTTGCTATACTCGACAATAGTTTCTATTGCTTCTTATGCTTGTTAAAATTTAGATCTTGTTTCAAATTATTTTACTAATTGAATTAATTTTGTTCTTTAGTCATTGCTATCAAAGAGGCTATTGCTGGAGATGACATCAAATCATTCGATATAAAACCTTTTATCATTCCTCCTCTACATAATCCTGTAGTCCCTATACACCTATAGGGTCATTGTCTTTATATCATAAATAATAAATTGTAATGCATTATGTGTTGTCATTATTTTACTTCGAGATGAAATAAACATTATTAAAATACATATCTCTCAAATGTTATCAATAAAATTGAAATTGATAAATGTGAGCTTGTAGAAAAGATAACCCAAATGAAATTTCAATGTTGGCAAAACAAATATGTAAGATATTTTTATAAAATATCAAATTTGTCTTCTTAGATTTTGATTATGTTTGACTTTTTACTTCACACCTTTATACAATTGATTATTAAAATTCATCTTTGTTATTTACCATGAGGGAAACAAATTAATATAAAATGAAAGATATTTTTTTACAAATATTTCTAACATTGTCATGCTTGTTTAAAATCAGGATAACATCATATTATGACTCAAAGTATCATTATATACTTGATGTTTATTGAAATATTTTCTGCTTTTGATATAAAATTATGAACAAACATCTCAAATAAATGAAATTGATAATAATTTCATTCACATTTTGAAATTTTTGACTAGTATGAAGAGGATCATCAACTAGGTTCCTGGATAAGGTAAACCAGATATTATTCAAATTATATTTTCTAAGAGTGAGATTTTTTGCATCATATTTAGATTTTAAGAAATTACAAGAAAGCTGATCGTCAAAAAATAAGTTGGTTCTATTTTCAAATAAGATTTCTATGCGTTGAGTGTAGAACCATGCCTCGTGTAATAGATCCCAAAAAAGATCATAAAGTATTGGATGACTAAAGGATTACCAACCAATTTATAAAAGAGATGTTTATTCCTCTCTCAATTTTGTTTATAAACATAAAGGATATGCAATAGATTTTTTTCAACTTACCATACAACAATCTTAGATTGTTACATAAAGTATAAGCTTTATGTTTTAAAAAATATTATTTCTATAAAATATTTAATTAATAAATATAACAAGCATAGTGTATAAGGTCAAAATCCTTTATTTAATTTATCTACATTTCACTTCTACCATGAGATAGAAGATTTTATACAAAGAAAGTTACAATATAAAATGAAGATTTCAGTTTCTAGACGACCTTGGTCAGTTTAAAAAAACTAAAACCTTATGCATAACGTTTAATTGATCCTAATCTTTAAAGCAACACATTCTGGTGACGAATAATTCATCCATCAAGATATATTACTTTCAAATTACAAAAATTTTTTACAAATAATCAAGTGTTGGCCCATCATGTTTCTAAGACAACTTCTCATTAGCCTGATGGTCTTCCTCCTCTTAACGACAATGTAATTTTTCACGGTAGCATCTAATGAGCTTGCTCCAACATCATCTTCAGCATTAGAAGAGTTGACAAAAATCTTAGGTCAGTAATAATTATTATTTATTTGTTTATAGTATTTGAAATAAGGTTTGATCCAGCATTATTGTAGTTACGTTATTAAAACTAATGATAAATAAAACAAAGTTCTACGAAATATGGATGAAATAGGAAATATGTTAAATGAAGAGTTATTTTCAATTCTTTTCATGCAAATCTAAAAGCTTGTTTCTTTTACTAATTTTGCTATACTCGACAATAGTTTCTATTGCTTCTTATGCTTGTTAAAATTTAGATCTTGTTTCAAATTATTTTACTAATTGAATTAATTTTGTTCTTTACTCATTGCTATCAAAGAGGCTAATGCTGGAGATGACATCAAATCATTCGATATAAAACCTTTTATCATTCCTCCTCTACATAATCCTGTAGTCCCTATACACCTATAGGGTCATTGTCTTTATATCATAAATAATAAATTGTAATGCATTATGTGTTGTCATTATTTTACTTCGAGATGAAATAAACATTATTAAAATACATATCTCTCAAATGTTATCGATAAAATTGAAATTGATAAATGTGAGCTTGTAGAAAAGATAACCCAAATGAAATTTCAATGTTGGCAAAACAAATATGTAAGATATTTTTATAAAATATCAAATTTGTCTTCTTAGATTTTGATTATGTTTGACTTTTTACTTCACACCTTTATACAATTGATTATTAAAATTCATCTTTGTTATTTACCATGAGGGAAACAAATTAATATAAAATGAAAGATATTTTTTTACAAATATTTCTAACATTGTCATGCTTGTTTAAAATCAGGATAACATCATATTATGACTCAAAGTATCATTATATACTTGATGTTTATTGAAATATTTTCTGCTTTTGATATAAAATTATGAACAAACATCTCAAATAAATGAAATTGATAATAATTTCATTCACATTTTGAAATTTTTGACTAGTATGAAGAGGATCATCAACTAGGTTCCTGGATAAGGTAAACCAGATATTATTCAAATTATATTTTCTAAGAGTGAGATTTTTTGCATCATATTTAGATTTTAAGAAATTACAAGAAAGCTGATCGTCAAAAAATAAGTTGGTTCTATTTTCAAATAAGATTTCTATGCGTTGAGTGTAGAACCATGCCTCGTGTAATAGATCCCAAAAAAGATCATAAAGTATTGGATGACTAAAGGATTACCAACCAATTTATAAAAGAGATGTTTATTCCTCTCTCAATTTTGTTTATAAACATAAAGGATATGCAATAGATTTTTTTCAACTTACCATACAACAATCTTAGATTGTTACATAAAGTATAAGCTTTATGTTTTAAAAAATATTATTTCTATAAAATATTTAATTAATAAATATAACAAGCATAGTGTATAAGGTCAAAATCCTTTATTTAATTTATCTACATTTCACTTCTACCATGAGATAGAAGATTTTATACAAAGAAAGTTACAATATAAAATGAAGATTTCAGTTTCTAGACGACCTTGGTCAGTTTAAAAAAACTAAAACCTTATGCATAACGTTTAATTGATCCTAATCTTTAAAGCAACACATTCTGGTGACGAATAATTCATCCATCAAGATATATTACTTTCAAATTACAAAAATTTTTTACAAATAATCAAGTGTTGGCCCATCATGTTTCTAAGACAACTTCTCATTAGCCTGATGGTCTTCCTCCTCTTAACGACAATGCAATTTTTCACGGTAGCATCTGATGAGCTTGCTCCAACATCATCTGCAGCATTAGAAGAGTTGACAAAAATCTTAGGTCAGTAATAATTATTATTTATTTGTTTATAGTATTTGAAATAAGGTTTGATCCAGCATTATTGTAGTTACGTTATTAAAACTAATGATAAATAAAATAAAGTTCTACGAAATATGGATGAAATAGGAAATATGTTAAATGAAAAGTTATTTTAAATTCTTTTCATGCAAATCTAAAAGATTGTTTCTTTTACTAATTTTGCTATACTCAACAATAGTTTCTATTGCTTTTTATGCTTGTTAAAATTTAGATCTTGTTTCAAATTATTTTACTAATTGAATTAATTTTGTTCTTTAGTCATTGCTATCAAAGAGGCTATTGCTGGAGATGACATCAAATCATTCGATATAAAACCTTTTATCATTCCTCCTCTACATAATCCTGTAGTCCCTATACACCTATAGGGTCATTGTCTTTATATCATAATTAATAAATTGTAATGCATTATGTGTTGTCATTATTTTACTTCGAGATGAACTAAACATTATTAAAATACATATCTCTCAAATGTTATCAATAAAATTGAAATTGATAAATGTGAGCTTGTAGAAAAGATAACCCAAATGAAATTTCAAATATTAACTTTCATCCGTGAAAAGCATTATTATAAAAATTGGTTCTATGTTTTCTTGAAAAGATGGTTGGATATAACTATTACCACATAAAATATAGTTATGTCATTATATTACATAATTGTTCCAATATAATGTATTGTTTCTCAATATTATTACATAGTCTATTGCCATAAATTGACAATTCGTGAGAGCGGGTTAGATTTCCAATTTCCACTACAAATGTAGACCGACACACAAAATCCTCACTCCATAATATTATAACAATATTCTAATCTCTTATATTTTAATGATGAATAACTTAAATGGTAGTTAAATGAAAAAATTTTAATTTTAAGTCACTAGTTGGTATTGAGTTGAAACATTGCTATAAAAAGAAAGTATAAATACCTAATTAGTTACCCATGATAAACGAGCATTGGACCATTAAAATACACTCATCGTGAACATTAAGTGGTTATAATCTTAGAGTACGCAAAATTAAGTTTTGTAAAATTTTTATACAATTGTGACATTTTAGATTTTTAATATGTTTGACTTTTCAGTTCACTCCTTTTAACAATAAAAGCATTGACATGAAAGCGAAGATAAATAATTAAAAATATTTTCAGTTTATTATCCATAAATACAATATTGATAAAATTATATTTTGATTTAATTATCATGAGATAATAGATGTTTATTTTAAAATATTATTCTTCTGATATAAAATAATTAACAAAGGACTCGAACAAGTCAAGTTGACAATCAATACATCTGTATTTTAATATTTTTAACTTGTATGAAAAGGATAATCAACTATATACATCAACAAGATGAACAAGATATTATTAAAATATAAATTATAATAGTGAGAATTTTCAATCTACATTTAGATTTTTACATATTACAAAAATACAAAATTGACAACATAAAAAATTAAGTTGGGTCTCTTTTCAAATAAGATTTCTATGCATGGAGAATTTTACACTATTCTTTATATAATTCATCTCAAGAAGAGCATAACAAATTAAACTACTTAGTTGTTAATTAGTAATTCGCAAAGTAAACTTTAATTCCTTTCTTAGTTACTTTTATGCACTTGTAAGATATGAAATATTTTTTTTAAATTTAAATCTTAATAGTGTTATAAAAACTATAAGTATCATGTCAAAAGATGATAATATTCTTATAAAATATTTACATTATGGATATAACAAGCATAGTTTATAAATTTTATGATGTCACAATTCTCTATTCAACTTTTATACATTTCACTTTTTCTATTCTATACATTATTAGATACTATAGAAGTTGCTATATATAATGAAGATTTTAATTTACATGAAAAGCGTTAAAATAATATAGCCTTATGCATAAAATTCAATTGACTCTAATCTTTATATTACCTCACTCTTTTGATGAATAGTTCATCCATCTACACATTACTTCAATAATGCAAAATTCATTTTTTTTACGAAAAATGAAATGTTAGTCCATCACGTTTCTAAGAAAACTTCTTATTGGCTTAACGATCTTCCTTCTTTTAACGACAATGCAATTTTTTGCACTAGCATATAAATAGATTGCTCCTGCATCATCTTGAGAATTAGAATTGTTGGCTAAAATCTTATATTAGTAATAATATAGTTTCAAATGCTCAAGATATTTGGAATAATATATAATCACGCATTATTCATGTTTCGATGTTAAAACTTATGATTAATAACACCAAGTTCACCTCAATGAGGACCATAAAAATAAGTGGTCTGTGAAAATTTATCTACTTTGTTAAGGCCACAAGATAGCTTTTTTTAAAATCTAATCATGTTATGTTATTCAACATATTAGATAATATCATATGATTATTAAAATTTAGATCTTCTTTCAAAATATTTTACTAACATGAATTATTTTTATTTTTTAGCCATTGCTATCAAAGAGGTGAAAATTGGGGATGAGATCAGATCTATTGATATTAAACATTTAATCATACCTCCCCTTTATAATCCAGTACACCTTATATCTCCTTGAGCTAATTTTTTCTAATATCATAAAAAATAAATTTTAATACATTATGCATTATCATTATCATAATATGTGATTAATAAAAAATGATAAAATAAAAGTCTCTAATACTATCGATAAAATTAATATGATAAGATGTCAACTTTAGAAAAAAATGACCTAAATGAAATTATAAATATCAATTTTGAGTAGTTATAGATTGTCCATAATCATAACAAGTATTATTATATCAAAAAATGCTCTTTTTCTATTTCTAGAAATAAAAACATCCAAGTTTATAAAAAAAGAAGTTTTGACATCACTATTACCGCATGAAATCAAGTTAGGTCATTATGTTGCAAAAATTTTCCAACAAGATGGATATTATTTTTGATATTATTCAATTATATAGTTTATTATTGTGAATGTGCAATTCTTGTAATAGGGGTTATTTTTCAATTTCCACTACAAATGCAAACCAATGTACATAACACTAACTCTATTAAAGTACAATTATAATATTAGCTACTATGTTTTGATAATGAATAACATAGTCACTAGTTAAATGAACAAATTTTCAGTTCAAGTCACTAGCATTTACCAAGTCGAAACATTTCTATAAAAAGAAACTCTCAATACATTAAACGTTACCTATAATAAAATAATCTTAGAACCTTAGAATTTGTTTATCTTGAAATTTAAGTGATTGTAATGTCAATGTTGGCAAAACAAATATGTAAGATATGTTTATAAAATATCAAATTTGTCTTCTTCGATTTTGATTATGTTTGACTTTTTACTTCACACCTTTATACAATTGATTATTAAAATTCATCTTTGTTATTTAGCATGAGGGAAACAAATTAACATAAAATGACAGATATTTTTTTACAAATATTTCTAACATTGTCATGTTTGTTTAAAATCAGGATAACATCATATTATAACTCAAATTATCATTATATACTTGATGTTTATTAAAATATTTTTTGCTTTTGATATAAAATTATGAACAAACATCTCAAATAAATGAAATTGATAATAATTTCATTCACATTTTGAAATTTTTGACTGGTACGAAGAGGATCATCAACTAGGTTCCTAGAGAAGGTTAACTAGATATTATTCAAATTATATTTTCTAAGAGTGAGAATTTTTGCATCATATTTAGATTTTAAGAAATTACAAGAAAGCTGATCGTCAAAAAAATTAAGTTGGTTCTATTTTCAAATAGGTTTTCTATGCGTGGAGTGTAGAACCATGCTTCGTGTAATAGATCTCAAAAAAGATAATAAAGTATTGGATGACTAAAGGATTACCAACCAATTTATAAAAGAGATGTTTATTCCTCTCTCAATTATGTTTATAAACTTAAAGGATATGCAATAGATTTTTTTCAACTTACCATACAACAATCTTAGATTGTTACATAAAGTATAAGCTTTATGTTTTAAAAAAATATTATTTCTATAAAATATTTAATTAATAAATATAACAAGTATAGTGTATAAGGTCAAAATCCTTTATTTAATTTATATGCATTTCACTTCTACCATGAGATAGAAGATTTTATACAAAGAAAGTTACAATATAAAATGAAGATTTCAGTTTCTAGACGACCTTGGTCAGTTTAAAAAAACAAAAACCTTATGCATAACGTTTAATCGATCCTAATCTTTAAAGCAACACAATCTTGTGATGAACAATTCATCCATCAAGATATATTACTTTAAAATTACAAAAAAATTTTACAAATAATCAAGTGTTGGCCCATCATGTTTCTAAGACAACTTCTCATTAGCTTGATGGTCTTCCTCCTCTTAACGACAATGCAATTTTTCACGGTAGCATTTGATGAGCTTGCTCCAACATCATCTTCAGCATTAGAAGAGTTGACAAAAATCTTAGGTCAGTAATAATTATTATTTATTTGTTTATAGTATTTGAAATAAGGTTTGATCTAGCATTATTTTAGTTACGTTATTAAAACTAATGATAAATAAAATAAAGTTCTACGAAATATGGACGAAATATGAAATATGTTGAATGAAGAGTTATTTTCAATTCTTTTCATGCAAATCTAAAAGCTTGTTTCTTTTACTAATTTTGCTATACTCGACAATAGTTTCTATTGCATCTTATGCTTGTTAAAATTTAGATCTTGTTTCAAATTATTTTACTAATTGAATTAATTTTTTTCTTTAGTCATTGCTATCAAAGAGGCTATTGCTGGAGATGATAGCAAATCATTCGATATAAAACCTTTTATCATTCCTCCTCTACATAATCCTGTAGTCCCTATACACCTATAGGGTCATTGTCTTTATATCATAAATAATAAATTGTAATGCATTATGTGTTGTCATTATTTTACTTCGAGATGAACTAAACATTATTCAAATACATATCTCTCAAATGTTATCGATAAAATTGAAATTGATAAATGTGAGCTTGTAGAAAAGATAACCCAAATGAAATTTTAAATATTAACTTTCATCCGTGAAAAGCATTATTATAAAAATCGGTTTTATGTTTTCTTGAAAAGATGGTTGGATATAACTATTACCACATAAAATATAGTTATGTCATTATATTAGATAATTGTTCCAATATAATGTATTGTTTCTCAATATTATTACACAGTCTATTGCCATAAATTGACAATTCGTGAGAGCGGGTTAGATTTCCAATTTCCACTACAAATGTAGACCGACACACAAACTCCTCACTCCATAATATTATAATAATATTCTAATCTCTTATATTTTAATGATGAATAACTTAAATGGTAGTTAAATGAAAAAATTTTAATTTCAAGTCACTAGTTGGTACTGAGTTGAAACATTGCTATAAAAAGAAAGTATAAATACCTAATTAGTTACCCATGATAAACGAGCATTGGACCATTAAAATACACTCATCGTGAACATTAAGTGGTTATAATCTTAGAGTATGCAAAATTAAGTTTTGTAAAATTTTTATACAATTGTGACATTTTAGATTTTTAATATGTTTGACTTTTCAGTTCACTCCTTTTAACAATAAAAGCATTGACATGAAAGCAAAGATAAATAATTGAAAATATTTTCAGTTTATTATCCATAAATACAATATTGATAAAATCATATTTTGATTTAATTATCATGAGAAAATAGATGTTTATTTTAAAATATTATTCTTCTGATATAAAATAATTAACAAAGGACTCGAACAAGTCAAGTTGACAAAAAATACATCTGTATTTTAATATTTTTAACTTGTATGAAGATAATAATCAACTATATACATCAACAAGATGAACAAGATATTATTAAAATATAAAATTATAATAGTGAGAATTTTCAATCTACATTTAGATTTTTCCATATTACAAAAATACAAAATTGACAACATAAAAAATTAAGTTGGATCTCTTTTCGAATAAAAATTCTATGCATGGAGAGTTTTACACTATGCTTTATATAATTAATCTCCAGAAGAGCATAACATATTAAACTACTTAGTTGTTAATTAGTAATTCACAAAGTATACTTTAATTCATTTCTTAGTTACTTTTATGCATTTGTAAGATATGAAATATTTTTTTAAATTTAAATCTTAATAATGTTATATAAACTATTAGTATCATGTCTAAAGATGATAATATTCTTATAAAATATTTACTTTATGGATATAACAAGCATAGTTTATAAATTTTATGATGTCACAATTCTCTATTCAACTTTTATACATTTCACTTTTTCCATTTTATACATTGTTAGATATTATAGAAGTTGATATATATAATGAAGATTTCAATTTACATGAAAAGTGTTAAAATAATATAGCCTTATGCATAAAATTCAATTGACTCTAATCTTTATATTGCCTCACTCTTGCGATGAATAGTTCATCCATCTACACATTATTCAATAATGCAAAATTCATTTTTTTTACGAAAAATGAAATGTTAGTCCATCACGTTTCTAAGAAAACTTCTTATTGGCTTAACAATCTTCCTTCTTTTAACGAAAATGCAATTTTTTGCATTAGCATATAAAGAGATTGCTCCTGCATCATCTTGAGAATTAGAATAGTTGGCTAAAATCTTATATTAGTAATAATATAGTTTCAAATGCTCAAGATATTTGGAATAATATATGATCACGCATTATTCATGTTTTAATGTTAAAACTTATGATTAAGAACACCAAGTTCATCTCAATGTGGACCATTAAAAATAATTGGTTTGTGAAAATTTATCTATTTTTTTGAGGCCAAAAGATAGCTTTTTTTCAAATCTAATTATGTTATGTTATTCAACATTTTAGATAATATCATATGATTATTAAAATCTAGATTTTCTTTCAAAATATTTTACTAACATGAATTATTTTTATTTTTTAGCCATTGCTATCAAAGAGGAAACAATTGGGGATGAGATCAGATTTATTGATATTAAACCTTTAATCATACCTCCCCTTCATAATCCAGTACAACTTATATCTCCTTAAGCAAATTTTTTCTAATATCATAAAAAATAAATTTTAATACATTATACATTATCATTATCATAATATATGATGAATAAAAAATGATAAAATAAAAGTCTTTAATACTATCGATAAAATTAATATGATTAGATGTCAACTTTAGAAAAAAAATGACCTAAATTAAATTATAAATATCAATTTTGAGCAGTTATAGATTGTCCATAATCATGACAAGTATTATTATATCAAAGAATGCTCTCATTCTATTTCTAGAAATAAAAACATCCAAGTTTATAAGAAAAGATGTTTTGACATCACTATTACCACATGAAATCATGTTAGATCATTATGTTGCAGAAATTTTCCAACAAGATGAATATTATTTTCGATATTATTCAATTATATAGTTTATTATTGTGACTGTGAAATTCTTGTAATAAGGGTTAATTTTCAATTTCCACTACAAATGCAAACCAATGTACATATCACTAACTCTATTAAAGTACAATTATATTATTAGCTACTAGGTTTTGATAATGAGTAACATAGTCACTAGTTAAATGAACAAATTCTCAATTCAAGTCACTAGCATTTACCAAGTCGAAAAATTTCTATAAAAAGAAACTCTCAATACATTAAAAGTAACTTATAATAAAATAATCTTAGAAAATTAGAATTTGCTCATCTTGAAATTTAAGTGATTGTAATGTCAATGTTGGCAAAAATAATATTTAAGATATTTTAATAAAATATCAAATTTGTCTTCTTAGATTTTGATTATGTTTGACTTTTTACTTCACACCTTTATACAATTGATTATTAAAATTCATCTTTGTTATTTAGAATGAGGGAAACAAATTAACACAAAATGAAAGATATTTTTTTATAAATATTTCTCACATTGTCATGCTTGTTTAAAATTATGATAACATCATATTATGACTCAAATTATCATTATATACTTGATGTTTATTGAAATATTTTCTGTTTTTTATATAAAATTATGAACAAACATCTCCAATAAGTCAAATTGACAATAATTTCATTCACATTTTGAAATTTTTGATTGGTACGAAGAGGATCATCAACTAGGTTCCTAGAGATGGTTACCTAGATATTATTCAAATTATAATTTCTAAGAGTGAGAATTTTTGCATCATGTTTAGATTTTGAGAAATTACAAGAAAGCTGGTCATCGAAAATATTAAGTTGGTTCTATTTTCAAATACGATTTCTATGTGTGGAGTATAGAGGCATGCCTCGTGTAATTGATCCCCAAAAAAATCATAAAGCATTGGATGACAAAAGGATTACTAACAAATTTATAAAGGAGATGCTTATTCCTCTCTCAATTAAATATATGAACTTAAAGGATATGGAATAGATTTTTTTCAACTTACCATACAACAATCTTAGATTATTACATAAAGTATAAGCTTTATGTTTTAAAAAAATATTATTTTTATAAAATATTTAATTAATAAATATAACAAGCATAGAGTATAAGGTCACAATTCTTTATTTAATTTATAAACATTTCAATTCTACCATGAGATATTTCATTGCATACAAAGAAAGTTACAATTTACAATCAAGATTTCATTTTCTAGACGACCTTGGTCAGTTTAAAAAAATAAAACCTTATGCATAATGTTTAATTGATCCTAATCTTTAAAGTAATACACTCTTGTGATGAACAATTCATCCATCAAGATATATTACTTTAAAATTATAATTTTTTTTACAAATAATCAAGTGTTGGCCCATCATGTTTCCAAGATAACTTTTCATTAGCCTAATGGTCTTCCTCCTCTTAACGATAATGCAATTTTTCCCGGTAGCGTCTGATGTGTTTTCTTCAACATCATCTTCAGCATTAGAAGAGTTGACAAAAATCTTAGGTCAATAATAATAATTATTTATTTATTTATAATATTTGAAATAGGGTTTGATCTAGCATTATTGTAGTTTCGTTATTAAAACTAATGATAAATAAAACAAAGTTCTACTAAATATGGACCAAATAGGAAATATGTTACATGAAGAGTTATTTTTAATTCTTGCAAATCTAAAAGTTTGTTTCTTTTACTAATTTTGCTATATTCGATAATAGTTTGTATTGCTTCCAATGCTTGTTGAAATTTAGATCTTATTTCAAAATATTTTACTAATTGAATTAATTTTATTCTTTAGCCATTGCTCTCAAAGAGGCTATAGCTGGAGATGACATTAAATCATTCGATATAAAACCATTTATCATTCCTCCTCTACATAATCCTGTAGTCCTTATACACCTATAGGGTCATTGTCTTTATATCATAAATAGTAAACTGTAATGCATTATGCGTTGTCATTATTTTACTTCGAGATGAACTAAACATTATTAAAATACATATCTCTCAAATATTATCGATAAAATTGAAATTGTTAAATGTGAGCTTGTAGAAAAGATAACCCAAATGAAATTTCAAATATTAACTTTCATCTGTGAAAAGCATTATTATAACAATCGGTTTTATGTTTTCTTGAAAAGATGGTTGGATATAACTATTGCCACATAAAATATAGTTATGTCATTATATTACATAATTGTTCCAATATAATGTATTGTTTCTCAATATTATTATATAGTCTATTGCCATAAATTGATAATTCGTGAGAGCGGGTTAGAGTTCCAATTTCTATTACAAAAGTAGACCGACACACAAAATCCTCAATCAATTATATTATAACAACATTCTAAGCTCTTATATTTTAATGATGAATAACTTAATGATAGTTAAATAAAAAAAAATTAATTTCAAGTCACTAGTTGGTAATGAGTTGAAACATTGCTATAAAAAGAAATTATAAATACCTTATTAGTTACCCATGACAAACTAGCCTTGGACCATTAAAATACACTCATCGTGAACATTAAGTGGTTATAATCTTAGAGTACGCAAAACTAAAGTTTTGTAAATTTTTTATACAATTGTGACATTTTAGATTTTTAATATGTTTGACTTTTCAAATCACTACTTTTAACAATACGTTATTAAAATATGTCTTTTTTTGGATTTGAGTAAAAGAATTGACATAAAAGCAAAGATAAATAATTGTAAATATTTTCAGTTTCTTATCCATAAATACAATATTGATAACATCATATTTTGATTTAATTGTCATGAGATAATATATGTTTATTGTAAAATATTATTCTTTTGATATAAAATAATTAACAAAGGACTCGAACAAGTCAAGTTGACAATCAATACATCTGTATTTTAATATTTTTAACTTATATTAAGAGGATCATCAACTATATACCTTAACAAGGTGAACAAGATATTATTAAAATATAAAATTGTAATAGTGAGAATTTTCAATCTAGATTTAGATTTTTACATATTAAAAAAATACTAAATTGACAACATAAAAAAATAAGTTTGGTCTCTTTTCAAATAAAAAATCAATGCGTGGAGAGTTTTACACTATGCTTTATATAATTAATCTCAAGAAGAGCATAACATATTAAACTACTTATGTGTTAATTAGTAATTCACAAAGTAAACTTTAATTCCTTTCTTAGTTACTTTTATGCAATTGTAAGATATGAAATATTTTTTTTAAATTTAAATCTTAATAGTGTTATATAAACTATAACAGATTTATTTTAACTACTTCTTGCCTAATCTTAAGTTAAAGAAATTTACGAATTAACTTTTCTACCGAAATCGGCTTTGTCGTACGAACGCGCTTTTAAACATTAACAGTTTTCCGCTGCACTAATTCACCCCCTCTTAGTGCTTTTGATCCTAACAATTGGTATCAGAGCTCGGTTCACTCTCAAACGGATTAAAACCCAAGAGAGATGGCATACGCCGAAAATCAAGAGGGGCATTCTCTTACACGTCCACCTATGTTCAATGGAACGGACTACACCTATTGGAAGACCCGAATGAGGATCTTCCTTATTTCGATGGATTTTGAACTTTGGAATCTTGTTTAAAATGGTTTTTCGAAATCTTCTCTTCCAATGATCGAATGGAATGAATTGAAAAAGAAAACTTTCGCTCTTTATGCAAAGGCAATGAATGCCTTATTTTGTGCGCTTGATAAAAATGAGTTTAATTGTGTTTCGGTTTGTGAAACCGCGTTTGATATTTGGCATACACTCGAAGTGACTTATGAAGGCACAAGTAGAGTGAAAGAGTCAAAAATCAATCTTTTGATACACTCTTTTGAACATTTTCGAATGAAACCAAGCGAGACTATTGGCGACATGTACACCCGTTTCACGGATGTCGTCAATGGTCTAAAAGGACTCGGCAAAAGTTTTTCAGATTTTTAGCTTGTAAATAAAATTCTAAGATCCCTTCCTAAGAGTTGGGACCCTAAAGTCACTACTATTCAAGAGGCTAAAGATTTGAGCAACTTCCCTCTTGAAGAACTAATCGGGTCACTAATGACTTATGAAATGACATGCAAGGCTCATGAAGAACAAGAAGACATCCTTCCGAAGAACAGGAAGGATATGACACTTAGAACTCTTGATGACCACTTAAGAGAAAACTCAAGTGATGAGGACTGTGACGATGACTTGGCACTTCTAACGAGAAAATTCAAAAAATTCATTAAGAGAAATAAATTTAAAAATGACACAAAAAATAAACTTGAACCCATAAAAGACCAAGTTATTTGCTATGAGTGCAAAAAGCCAGGACACTACAAGAGTGATTGTCCCCAAGTCAAGAAAAGAACATCAAAGAAGAAGGCGCTCAAAGCAACATGGGATGATTCGAGCGCGTCCGAAGAAGAGGAGTCCAACACTGAGCAAGTTGCTCATTACACCTTAATGGCCATCAGAGATGAGGTAACAAATTTAATTGATGCAGATTTATCATTTGATGAATTATTAAATACCTTTCATGATTTATTTGATGAATGCAAGATTATTAGTAGAAAATACAAATTGTTAAAAAAGGAGCATGATAGTCTTAATTGTGATTTCGATAAGTTAAAAACGGAATATCAAGATAGTTTAGACTATTGTATCAAATACCATGATCTATAAACTATCCAAAAGTAAAACTTGGTACTCATGGACACCTTGAAGAAATTTGAGGTTGGTAGCAAGTCTTTGAACATGATCCTTACAAACAAGGGTCAAGTTCCCAAAAGAAGGGGAATCGGATTCGTGAGAAATTCTCAGCAAAATCTAACAACCTTCATAAAAGGCCCTATCCTACATGTTCAACACCAAAGTAAATGCAACTTTTGTTGCAAGCAAGGACACAAAACGCATTATTGTCCATTCAAGAAAATTAGTCCGAACAAATTAATTTGGGTTCCTAAAGGAACCATGATAAACTCTATGCAATATGACAAACAATATAGATCAATTTTTGAGTCACCCAAAAGTAAATGGGTACCTAAAAATTATCCTTTCTTGTAGAGACATACACCATCACAAGCTAGGAGCAAGAGATGGTACCTTGATAGTAGATGCTCAAGGCATATGACCGGAGATCCATCTCAATTCTTTAAGCTCTCTAGCATAAACGAAGGCTATGTCACCTTCGGAGACAACAACAAGAGTAATATCATTGGCAGAGGAACCATAGGTAACAAACCCAACTTCTTTATTGAAGATGTTTTGTTAGTTGATGATTTAAAACATAATCTCTTGAGCATTAGTCAATTATGTGATAAAGGATATATTGTCAAATTCGAATCTAATGCATGCATCCTTAAAAAATCACACAACAACACATCCATGATAGCTTTAAAACAAAATAACGTATACACCCTTGGCATCAATGATTTGTGTAATGAAATGTGTTTTTCGGTTTTAAATGAGGATGCTTGGCTATGGCACAAAAGATTAGGTCACGCTAGCATCAAACTAATTACTCAAATATCATCCAAAGAACTTGTACGAGGAATTCCTCACATCAAGTTCATCAAGGATAATGTGTGTGATGCTTGTCAATTAGGAAAACAGATTAAGAGTAGTTTCAAATCTAAGAATCAAATAAGCACATCAAGGCCCTTACAATTGATCCATATGGACTAGTTTGGACCAATCTCTACATCAAGCCTAGGAGGTAGCAAATACGCTCTCGTCATTGTAGATGACTATAGTAGATACATATGGACTTATTTTCTGAAACACAAAAATGAATGCTTTAGATATTTCACCAAGTTGTGGAAACTTGTTCAAAATGAAAAAGGGCTTATGATTTCATCAATTCGAAATGATCACGGTGGTGAATTCCAAAACCGTGATTTCCAAGAATTCTGTGAATCTAATGGATTCAATCACAACTTCTCTACTCCATGAAATCCTCAACAAAATGGAGTAGTAGAAAGAAAGAATAGAAATTTACAAGAAATGACAAGAACCATGTTGAATGAACAAAGCCTACCCAAATATTTTTGGGCCGAATCTGTAAACACTGCATGCTATATTTTGAATAGAGTTTTAGTAAGACCCTTACTCACCAAAACTCCCTATGAGTTGTGGAACAATAAAAAACCTAATATTTAATATTTTAAAGTTTTTGGATGTAAGTGTTTTATCTTGAATGAGAAAGATGCCTTAGGAAAATTTGATGCTAAATCCGATGAAGAAATTTTTCTTGGTTATTCTTCGGTTTCTAAAGCTTTTCGTATCTTCAATAAAAGAACTTTAATAATAGAAGAATCCATTCATGTTGTTTTCAATGAGATTTCCGAAATAAAGAAAAATGACTTTGATGATGATGTTAATTTCGATTCCTTGAACTTAAATGAAACCCCTTCTCCAACTAGCAACTTGGATGCATCCACTTCCGAAATATCCTTACCTAAGGATTGGAAGTAGGTAGATGCTCATCATCAGGAGCTAATCCTAGGAGACACATCTAAGGGGGTTCAAACGCGTTCATCTCTTAAAAATTTTTGTGCCAACGCCGCTTTTGTCTCCCAAATTGAACCTAAATGTATTGACGAAGCTATGAAAGATGATTCATGGATTATCGCAATGCAAGATGAGTTAAATCAATTTGAGAGAAATGAAGTATGGAAGCTTGTTCCTAGGCCAAATGACCATTTAGTTATTGGTACTAAATGGGTCTTTAGAAACAAGCAAGATGAATATGGTATCGTGGTGAGAAACAAGGCTAGACTAGTGGCCAAAGGTTTCAACCAAGAAGAAGGTATCGACTACGAAGAAACCTTCGCTCCTGTGGCTAGATTAGGAGCCATAACGATGCTCCTTGCCTATTCTAGTAATAATAATTTTAAGTTATTTCAAATGGATATTAAAAGTGCTTTTCTAAATGGCTTTATCTCTGAAGAAGTTTATGTTGAACAGCCTCGCGGATTTGAAAACAATAGCCTCCGTAATCATGTATTTAAATTAACCAAAGCTCTCTATGGTTTAAAACAAGCCCCAAGGGCTTGGTATGACAGACTAAGTACTTTTCTTATTGAAAATAATTTCACAAAAGGCAAGGTCGATACTACATTATTTATTAATAATTTTGAAAATAACTTTCTTATTGTTCAGATCTATGTAGATGACATTATTTTCGGTTCTACGAATGAAACTCTTTGTAAATCTTTTGCTAAAACCATGAGTCTCAAATTTGAAATGAGTTTGATGGGAGAGTTAACCTTTTTCTTAGGCTTACAAATTAAGCAACTAAGCAATGACATCTTTATTAGTCAAACTAAATATGCCCTAGATCTGCTAAAGAGATTCAATATGAATAGCTCAAAAGCTGTTAACGCTCCTATGAGCACTTCCACGAAGTTAGAAGTTGATGAAAGTGGAAAAAGCTTCGATCAAAAAACTTATAGGGGTATGATAGGAAGTTTACTTTATCTAACTACAACCAGACCAGATATTATGTTTAGTGTAGGACTTTGTGCTAGGTTTCAATCAAACCCTAAGATATCTCATCTCAAAGTAGTTAAAAGAATACTTAGATATCTTAAAAGAACCACAAATATAGGATTATGGTATCCAAAATCCGAAAATTTTTAATTAATTGCTTATGCTGATGCGGATTTTGCTAGGTGTAGACTAGATAGAAAAAGCACATCAGGAACATGTCAATTTTTGGGACATTCACTTTTTTCCTGGTCATCTAAGAAACAAAACTCGGTTGCTCTATCAACAACTAAAGCTGAATATATTGCAGCCAGTGCATGCTGTGCACAAGTTGTGTGGATGAAAAACACCTTAGAAGATTATAAAGTCCATCTTAAAAACATTCCCATTAAATGTGATAACACGAGTCCAATATGTTTAACAAAGAATCCTATTCAACACTCAAGAACAAAATATATTGATATTAGACATCACTTTATACGAAATCATGTTACTAATCATGATGTAATTATAGAATTCATAGATACTAAGCATCAACTAGCTGATATTTTTACAAAACCTCTAAGTGAAGAATAGTTTGATTTCATAAGAAGAAAATTTGGAATGTTGATGTGTCCGAATGTATAAACTTGTTAAAATTATTATTTGGCCTTTATTGATCGAATTACATGACAAAAATAACATGTTGAATAATCGTCATAAACAATGAGCATGTCCTCATGAAAGTGTTAAATTGGATTTCATTATTTTCTCTCGGATTTTGATTCTTGACAAGAATATTGCCTTTGAAAAATAAAATTGATGATTCCTGCTTAAGGAAGATATTTTTTTTGCAAGGATTGTACTCACATAAATATCTTGATCCTTGTAAAGCATGCTATCAATTTGAACTAATGTATATACTCTCCATGTCATGGTTTTCTTGAGATGTTTGTATCCTATAAATGACATGAACCCACTTATGGCATCACATGTATATTAAAAAATTGCTTTTATCATTCTCCTTTTTGTTGATGACAAAGGGGGAGAAGTATATGAATTGATGCTATTGTGTTGAAAGAAGCAGACATATGATTATTAATGCTATTATTATGCCATGTTTGCTATGATTTCCATATTTGCATCATATTAAGATATCAAGAACCAGTATTTTAATTTTACATGTTGATATCTTCTCATATGATGAATTACTATCAATACAACAATTCACATTTGAAATTTGAAAATGGATGTCAAGTCTTGACATCATACAGAGAGATATATCATGATGGGAATCATGATGGGAGTATTGATAAGGTTAAATGACTTTAACTTATCAATATGTCTCTTGAATTCAAAGGCTTTGAATTCAAGAATGACTTATCTCAATTATGGCATATAGATAGGGGGAGTTAAGGTTAACTCCGTTATCAATTGATTGTCATCATCAAAAAGGGGGAGATTGTTGAATCTCGAATTTTGATGATGATGTCAATTGTCATTTGTTATCTAATCCATATGTTGAGATAAGTGTGCAGGATTAACTACGATGAAAGTAAGACATGCAGCAGGAGTTGCGCTGGAGTCAGGACCATGATCACATTGGGAGTTTGAGAGCTCGACGGAAGTTCGGATGGTCGTCGGAGGTTCTACGGGAACAAATCTGAGAAGTCCAGGAGCTTGCCAAAAGAAGCTCGTCGGAACTCGCCATGTGGATCGTCGCAAGTCCAGGAGTTTGCCGGAAGTCCGCAGGAGCATCACCGAGGGTTCATCGGATGATCGACGAAAGTTCACCGGAAGCTCGCTGGAAGAAGCGATTGACGCACCGGAGCAAGCTATCCTTAGAATTGTCGTTGTTAGCACGTTGATTAAGTTAGAAATGGGAGGTGATCCCATTAACTTAATCTAGGGGCAATTGGGCCCTTGAAAGAACTAAATTGGGCCGAATGGATCAACCTATTCGGACCCAGATCTTTCGCCGAAAGGTGGCACCGCCCAGGGCTCGGTCTACGAGCTCTAGCTGGGCGGTGCAACCGCCCTGACAGGCCGTGAAATCGCCCAGGGCTCGGTCTCCGAGCTCTGCCAAGCGGTGCAACCGCCCTTGACAGGCGGTGCAACCGCCCAGGGCTCGGCCTCCGGGCTCTGCCAGGCGATGCAACCGCCAGACCCCGAAATTCCGGGAATTGACAATTTTGAGCTCTAATTTCAAACTGGTTTGGGGCCTTTAAATACACTACTCTTACAGCAATGAAAGTGCAATGAAAACCACCATAATCTTGATCTTACTCTGAGATTTTGAGCTCAAAAGTGTTGTAATAAGCTAAAGGTTCTTCTCTCTCTTTTCTTCCAAGTTCAGATCTTTCAAAAGAGGAGAGAAAAGTTTGTAAGGGTTGTCTCCTAAGCCCGTTAAAAGGAGTGAATCTGTAAAAGAGTGGTTGGCCTTCACCTATTGAAAGAAGGCCTTTAGTGGACGTCGGCGACCTCATCGGTGGAGGAAGCCAGAAGTGGATGTAGGTCAAGATTGACCGAACCACTCTAAATTACGCTGCTCTCTAGTTTGCTTTTACTTGGTGCTTGTTATCCTTACTGCAAACCACCTTCATAGCTTACTGCATTCTGTGATTTTACGATTGCGCTTCCAATCTCAATATTTTCCGAATCGAGTTTAGACGTAAATCGCTTTTCTCGTACGAACATCGTATTTCAGTTTGCACTTACATTCTGATTTCCATCACAACTGCAAACTGCCTTAACAGATTTATTTTAACTACTTCTTGCTTAATCTTAAGTTAAAGAAATTTACGAATAAACTTTTCTACCGAAATCGGCTTAGTCATACGAACGCGCTTTTAAACGTTAAAAATTTTCCGCTGCACTAATTCACCCCCTTAGTAGTGCTCTTGATCCTAACAACATGTACACCCGTTTCACGGATGTCGTCAATGGTCTAAAAGGACTCGGCAAAAGTTTTTCAGATTTCGAGCTTGTAAATAAAATTCTAAGATCCCTTCCTAAGAGTTGGGATCCTAAAGTCACTGCTATTCAAGAGGCTAAATATTTGAGCAACTTCCCTCTTGAAGAACTAATAGGGTCACTAATGACTTATGAAATGACATGCAAGGCTCATGAAGAGCAAGAAGATATCCTTCCAAAGAACAGGAAGGATATGACACTTAGAACTCTTGATGACCACTTGAGAGAAAACTCAAGTGATGAGGACTGTGACGATGACTTGGCACTTCTAACGAGAATATTCAAAAAATTCATTAAGAGAAACAAATTTAAAAATGACACAAAAAATAAACTTGAATACAAAAAGGACCAAGTTATTTGCTATGAGTGCAAAAAGCCGGGACACTACAAGAGTGATTGTCCTAATGTCAAGAAAAGAACATCAAAGAAGAAGGCGCTCAAAGCAACATGGGATGATTTGAGCGCATCCGAAGAAGAGGAGTCCAACACCGAGCAAGTTGCTCATTACGCCTTAATGGCCATCGGAGATGAGGTAACAAATTTAATTGATGCAGATTTATCATTTGATGAATTATTAAATGCCTTCCATGATTTATTTGATGAATGCAAGATTATTAGTAGAAAATATAAATTGCTAAAAAAGGAGCATGATAGTCTTAATTATGATTTCGATAAGTTCAAAACTGAATATCATGATAGATTAGGCTCTTGTATCAAATGCCATGATCTAGAAACTATCCAAAAGCAAAACTTGGTACTCATGGACACCTTGAAGAAATTTGAGGTTGGTAGCAAGTCTTTGAACATGATCCTTACAAATAAGGGCCACGTTCCCAAAAGAAGGGGAATCGGATTCGTGAGAAATTCTCACCAAAATCCAACAACCTTCATAAAAGTATCCTACATGTTCAACACCAAAGCAAATGCAACTTTTATTGAAAGCATGGACACAAAACGGATTATTATTCATTCAAAAAAATTAGTCCGAACAAATTAATTTAGGTTCCTAAAGGAACCATGATAAACTCTATGCAACATGACAAACAATATAGATCAATTTTTGAGGCACCCAAAAGTAAATGGGTACCTAAAATTATCCTTTCTTATAGAGACATACACCATCACAAGCTAGGAGCAAGAGATGGTACCTTGATAGTGAATGCTCAAGGCATATGACCGGAGATCCATCTCAATTCTCTAAGCTCTCTAGCATAGACGAAGGCTATGTCACCTTCGGAGATAACAACAAGGGTAAAATCATTGGCAAAGGAACCATAGGTAACAAATCCAACTTCTTTATTGAAGATGTTTTGTTAGTTGATGGTTTAAAACATAATCTCTTGAGTATTAGTCAATTATGTGATAAAGGATATATTGTCAAATTTGAATCTAATGCATGAATCCTTAAAAAATCACACAACAACACATCCATGATAGCTTTAAAACAAAATAACGTATACACCATTGACATCAATGATTTGTGTAATGAAATGTCTTTTTCAGTTTTAAATGAGGATGCTTGGCTATGGCACAAAAGATTTGGTCACACTAGCATGAAACTAATTACTCAAATATCATCCAAAGAACTTGTACGAGGAATTTCTCACATCAAGTTCATCAAGGATAATGTGTGTGATGCTTGTCAATTAGGAAAACAGATTAATAGTATATTCAAATCTAAGAATCAAATAAGCACATCAAGGCCCTTACAATTGATCCATATGGACTTGTTCGGACCAATATCTACATCAAGCCTAGGAGGTAGCAAATACGCCCTTGTCATTGTAGATGACTATAGTAGATACACATGGACTTATTTTCTGAAACACAAAAATGAATGCTTTAGATATTTCACCAAGTTTTGCAAACTTGTTCCAAATGAAAAAGGGTTTATGATTTCATCAATTCGAATTGATCACGGTGGTGAATTTCAAAACCGTGATTTCCAAGAATTCTGTGAATGTAATGGGTTCAACCACAACTTCTCTACTCTAAGAAATCCTCAACAAAAAGGAGTAGTAGAAAGAAAGAATAGAAATTTACAAGAAATGACAAGAACCATGTTGAATGAACAAAGCCTACCCAAATAATTTTGGGCCGAAGCTGTAAACACTGCATGCTATATTTTGAATAGAGTTTTAGTAAGACCCTTACTCACCAAAACTCCCTATGAGTTGTGGAACAATAAAAAACCTAATGTTTCATATTTTAAAGTTTTTGGGTGTAAGTGTTTTATCTTGAATGAGAAAGATGCCTTAGGAAAATTTGATGCTAAATCCGATGAAGGAATTTTTCTTGGTTATTCTTCGGTTTCTAAAGCTTTTCGTATCTTCAATAAAAGAACTTTAATAATAGAAGAATCCATTCATGTTGTTTTCATTGAGATTTCCGATATCAAGAAAAATGACTTTGATGATTATGTTAATTTCGATTCCTTGAACTTAAATGAAACCCCTTCTCCAACTAGCAACTTGGATGCATCCACTTCCGAAACATCCTTACCGAAGAATTGGAAGTATGTAGATGCTCATCCTAAGGAGCTAATCCTAGGAGACACATCTAAGGGGGTTCAAACGCATTCATCTCTTAAAAATTTTTGTGCCAACGCCGCTTTTCTCTCCCAAATTGAACCTAAATGTATTGACGAAGCCAAGAAAGATGATTCATGGATTATCGCAATGCAAGATGAGTTAAATCAATTTTAGTGAAATGAGGTGTGGAAGCTTGTTCCTAGGCCAAATGACCATTTAGTTATTGGTACTAAATGAGTCTTTAGAAACAAGCAAGATGAATATGGTATCGTGGTGAGAAACAAGACTAGACTAGTGGCCAAAGGTTTCAACCAAGAAGAAGGTATCGACTACGAAGAAACCTTCGCTCCTATGGCTAGATTAGAAGCCATAAGGATGCTCCTTGCCTATGCTAGTAATAATAATTTTAAGTTATTTCAAATGGATGTTAAAAGCGCTTTTCTAAATGGCTTTATCTCTGAAGAAGTTTATGTTGAACAGTCTCCCGGATTTGAAAATAATAACCTCCCTAATCATGTATTTAAATTAACCAAAGCTCTCTATGGTTTAAAACAAGCCCCAAGGGCTTGGTATGATAGACTAAGTTCTTTTCTTATTGAAAATAATTTCACAAAAGGCAAGGTCGATACTACATTATTTATCAAAAAATTTGAAAATAACTTTCTTATTGTTCATATCTATGTTGATGATATTATCTTCGGTTCTACGAATGAATCTCTTTGTAAATCTTTTGCTAAAACCATGAGTCTCGAATAGGAAATGAGTTTGATGGTAGAGTTAACATTTTTCTTAGGCTTACAAATTAAACAACTAAGCAATGACATCCTTATTAGTCAATCTAAATATGCCCTAGATCTGCTAAAGAGATTCAATATGAATAGCTCAAAAGCTGTTAACACTTCTATGAGCACTTCCACGAAGTTAGAAATTGATGAAAGTGGAGAAAGCTTCGATCAAAAAACTTATAGGGGTATGATAGGAAGTTTACTTTATCTAACTGCAACCAGACCAGATATTATGTTTAGTGTAGGACTTTGTGCTAGGTTTCAATCGAACTCTAAGATATCTCATCTCAAAGCAGTTAAAAGAATACTTAGATATCTTAAAGGAACCACAAATCTAGGATTATGGTATCCAAAATCCGAAAATTTTCAATTAATTGCTTATGCTGATGCGGATTTTGCTGGATATAGACTAGATAGAAAAAGCACATCTGGAACATGTCAATTTTTGGGACATTCTCTTGTTTCCTGGTCATCTAAGAAACAAAACTCGGTTGCTCTATCAACAACTGAAGCTGAATATATTGCAGCCAGTGCATGCTGTACACAAGTTGTGTGGATGAAAAACACCTTAGAAGAATATAAAGTCCATCTTAAAAACATTCCCATCAAATTTGATAACACGAGTGCAATATGCTTAACAAAGAATCTCATTCAACACTCAAGAATAAAACATATTGATATTAGACATCACTTTATACGAGATCATGTTACTAATCATGATGTAATTATAGAATTCATAGATACTAAGCATTAACTAGCTGATATTTTTACAAAACCTCTAAGTGAAGAACAGTTTGATTTTATAAGAAGAAAATTAGGAATGTTGATGTGTCCGAATGTATAAACTTGTTAAAATTATTATTTGGTCTTTATTAATTGAATTACATGACAAAAATAACTTGTTGAAAAATCGTCATAAACAATGAGCATGTCCTCATGAAAGTGTTAAATTGGATTTCATTATTTTCTCTCGGATTTTGATTGTTTACAAAAATATTACCCTTGAAAAATAAAATTGATGATTCCTGCTTAAGGAAGATATTTTTTTGCAAGGACTGTACTCACATAAATATCTTGATCCTTGCTATCAATTTAAACTAATGTATATACTCTCCATGTCATGGTTTGTATCCTATAAATGACATGAACCCACTTATGGCATCACATGTATATTAAAATATTGCTTATATCATTCTCCTTTTTGTTGATGACAAAGGGGGAGAAGTATATGAATTGATGCTATTGTATTGAAAGAAGCAGACATATGATTATTAATGCTATGATTATGCCATGTTTGCTATGATTTCCATATTTGCATCATATTAAGATATCAAGAACCAGCATTGTAATTTTACATGTTGATATCTTCCCATATGATGAATTGCTATCATTACAACAATTCACATTTGTAATTTGAAAATGGATGTCAAGTCTTGACATCATACAGAGAGATATATCATGATGGGAGTATTGATAAGGTTAAATGACTTTAACTTATCAATATGTCTCTTGAATTCAAAGGCTTTGAATTCAAGAATGACTTATCTCAATTATGGCATATAGATAGGGGGAGTTAAGGTTAACTCTATTATCAATTGATTGTCATCATCAAAAAGGGGGAGATTGTTGAATCTCGGATTTTGATGATGACGTCAATTGTCATTTGTTATCTAATCCATATGTTGAGATAAGTGTGCAGGATTAACTATGATGAAAGAAAGACATGCAGCAGGAGTTGCGCCGGAGTCAGGACCATGATCACGTTGGGAGTTTGAGAGCTCGACGGAAGTTCGGACGGTCGTCGGAGGTTCTGTGGGAACAAATCCGAGAAGTCCAAGAGCTTGCCAAAAGAAGCTCGTCGGAACTTGCCAAGTGGATCGTCGCAAGTCCAGGAGTTTGCCGGAAGTCCGTAGGAGCATCACCGAGGGTTCATTGAATGATCGACGGAAGTTCACCGGAAGCACGCTGGAAGAAGCGATTGACGCACCGGAGCAAGCTGTCCTTAGAATTGTCGTAGTTAGCACGTTGATTAAGTTAGAAATGGTAGGTGATCCCATTAACTTAATCTAGGGGCAATTGGGTCCTTGAAAGAACTAAATTGGGTCGAATGGATCAACCCATTCGGACCCAGATCTTTCGCCCAGTGGTGGCACCGCCCAGGGCTCGGTCTCCGAGCTCTGGCTGGGCGATGCAATCACCCCTGACAGGCAGTGGAACCGCCCAGGGCTCGTTCTCCGAGCTCTACCAAGCGGTGCAACCGCCCCTGACAGGTGGTGTAACCGCCCAGGGCTCGGTCTCCGAGCTCTACTAGGCGGTGCAACCGCCAGACCCCGGAATTCCAGGAATTGGCAATTTTGAGCTCCAATTTCAAACTGGTTTGGAGCCTATAAATACCCCACTCTTTCAGCAAAGAAAGAGCAATGAAAACCACCATAATCTTGATCTTACTCTGAGATTTTGAGCTCAAAAGTTTTGTAATAAGCTAAAGGTTCTTCTCCCTCTTTTCTTCCAAGTTCAGATCTTTCAAGAGAGGAGAGAAAATTTTGTAAAGGTTGTCTCCTAAGCCCGTCGAAAGGAGTGAATCTGTAAAAGGGTGGTTGGCCTTTGCCTATTGAAAGAAGGCCTCTAGTGGACGTCGGCGACCTCATCGGTGGAGGAAGCCAGAAGTGGATGTAGGTCAAGATTGACCGAACCACTCTAAATCGCGCTACTCTCTGGTTTGCTTTTACTTTGTGCTTGTTATCCTTACTGCAAACCACCTTCATAGCTTACTTCATTCTGTGATTTTATGATTGCGCTTCGAATCTCAATATTTTCCGAATCGTGTTTAGACGTAAATCGCTTTTCTCGTACGAACATCGTATTTCAGTTTGCGCTTACATTCTCATTTCCATCACAACTGCAAACTGCCTTAACAGATTTATTTTAACTACTTCTTGCCTAATCTTAAGTTAAAGAAATTTACGAATCAACTTTTCTACCGAAATCGACTTTGTCGTACGAACGCACTTTTAAACGTTAAAAGTTTTCCGCTACACTAATTCACCCCCCCCTCTTAGTGCTCTTGATCCTAACAATAGTACCACCTAGTGTCAAGTGTCAAGTAGTATTACTGCCTAGTAATGGTGGTGGTATTGTCAGTACCCCAAAAATATGGGATGAGACACTTCTTGACTCCATTTTCTAAAGCCATTGGGGTCTATAAATACCTCACCCTTTTCTGCATGAAAGGGCATGAAAAATTGATTTATTCTTAAGTCTTTGAAGTGTTAAAGAGTTGTAAAAGTGCTAGAGTTCTCCTCCTCCCTTTCTAAGTATTGAGATCTTTCAAGAGAGGTGTGAGATTTGTAAGGGTTCTCTCCTAAACCCGTGAAAAGGAGAAAGTATTATAAAAGAGGTGGTTGGTCTTCACCTATTGAAGAAAGGCCTTTAGTGGACGCTAAAGACCTCGTCAGAGGAGGAATTTGAAAGTGGATGTTGGTCACGTTGATTGAACGACTCTAAAACTTGGTTTGTATTTACTTTGAGCAACTTTCTTTTATAGTAAACTATCTCTCCTCCTTACTATGCTTTAACTACGCTTACATACGCTTTCAATTAAATACCTTCTGAGATCAGCTTTAATCGTACGGAGACTTTACGAAACCGACGCTTTTCATTTGTGCAATATACATTACTGCAAATCACCTTAGTCTTCTTTTGCACTTTCACGAAAGCTTTCAAGTTCGAATTATTTCCGAAATGGATTGAATCGAAACCATTCTTGTCAGAATCCATTTTAATCAAAATAAGTTTTTTGAAATAATGAAAGTTTTCCGCTGCACTAATTCGACCCCCCTCTTAGTGCTGCTCTTGATCCTAACATATATTAGAACATGCAAGCTATTAAGCTTTATATATGTAAGGTAGTGAGATAGCATGTTTACAACATACAAGATAGCAAAATTTTTTTATTTTTTTTCATTTTAGGAGGTGTAAGCTAGCAATATTTCAAAAGCAAATGCAAGATAACTTTCTTGTTGAAGTGTGTAAGCTAGTGATTCTTGCTTCCTTTTGCAAAGTGCAAGTTGCAAGTTTTGCTTCTTGAGAAAGGCAAGATAGCACTATTGCTTCTCTTGAGATTGCAAGATAGCATTTCTTGCTTTTAAGATGAGCAAACAAAAATTTTTTGTCTCTTTTTGTGATATATATGTTTGCAATTTTTGCTTCTCTTTAGATGTGCAAGTAAGCTATCTCCCCCTTTGTCATTGTCAAATATAAGGGAAGAATATAATTTTGTATCTCTTTTTCCCTTTACAATAATTTTCAATTCATGACAAAGATAAAGTGTCATTCTTATTGCAATATACCATAATTGAGATAAACATTGAATTCAAATTAAATTCAAGTCAAAGCAATTTTAAATATGATTCATATTATATGCAATACATCATATCATCATAATAAAATCATAAGTATTGCATGCATAATTCCAAATCATAAATATTTCACATTATGATTCATATAAGAAGTATCACAAGTTATAATCGAGAGAAAAAAATCATCATTCATTTTCAACTCATTCAATTTGTCAAATCAATATTTCTTGGGTATTCATGATACCAAAACATGTTTTCAAATCTTCAACATATAACATGCATAATTTCAAAAAATTGAAAGGAGAAGGGAAGAATTTGAAAGTACAAATATTTCAACCATCTTATAAACAAATGAAAGATGAAGTCATGAATCCAAAATTCCATGAATCATTTTGACAATTCTCCTTTTAAATAATCAAAATGATCATCAAAATTACTTTTAAAAAAATTCAATGAAGGCAATATAGATAGATTCACACGAAAACTTGATTCATGCATAATGTCTCAATTTTTCATGAATCATAAAAAAATTAGAGTATCAAGTGACGAAGTCATGATTCGTGTGACAAAAAAAAATTGTCGATTCATGCATTCAAACCATTACTACTTCAACACATCATGTATAGTTTAAAAAATGTAAAATAATCAAATATGATACAAACATTCATTTTCAAAATGCATTCCCTTTTTGGTTGTTTCATTTTAAGTTGTTTGCTTCATAGAAGTATACCTTTTTTATTTATGCCAAATCGAAGCATATATCATCATTTAAAACAAAAAACAAATTTCCTCGTCATGACCAAAAATATAACACATTAAACAAAGGGTTCTTTAAACAAGTGATTTGGTTTATCATTTTGATTCCAATGATAATATAATTTTCTTTTTATGTGTTTCATTTTGTGTGATTGATTTCATATTAGGATGCTCAAGTTTTTCGTATGAAAACCATATATCATAGTTTAAAATCGAAAGAGCAAGAAAAATCATAGAAATCATCAAGATCAATAAAAATCATTATGATACAAATTATTACTGCATTACATCATTAAAACATCAAGCATAATTTTAGAAAGCATTTTCCATCAAAATCATTTTGTTTGTTGTAGTTATGCATTTTTCTTTTTAGGTGAATCTAACTTTTCATACTTAGTTTTCTATACAAAAGCTATGCCATCATTTATAATCGAAAGGCAATATGAAAATCATTATTACTTCTTAAAACTTGCATAGAATTATCATTTTGTTATATTTTCATAAAATATGCAATTATCATGATCTTTTTTCAAAATAAGCTAGAAAAATAAAAGCATGATCCCTAATTTTTTGTATTTTTTTACAACATTAAACATGCAATGTTCAAGAAAAAATTATATATAATTTTTCTAAACTAAATTAAAAATAACTTATGCTAAAGCATCATGTAATTTTGAAATAAATTAAAGGAATTTTAGTTACCTCATCGTCGAAAGCCGTTAAGGCATAATTTGCCACCTCGCTTTTGTTGATTTTCTTCTCATCTTTGGAGGAGCTCGATTCATCCCAAAGTACTTCCTTCTTCTTGCATTCATAGCAAGTAGTTGCATTTTTTTTGCTCTTTAATTTTTGTTTCATGAACTTTTTAAATTTCATAGTGAGGAGTTCAAGTTCACCATCACTTGAGCTTATGCTCGAGTGGTCTTCGATTGTTCTAAGTCCAAAATCCTTCCTGTTCTTTGGAAGGTTATTTTCAAGTTCGTTTTGTGCATTATGCGCCATTTCATACGTCATTAATGAACCAAAAAGTTCTTCAAGTGAAAATTTATTAAGATCTTTTGCCTCTTGTATTGCAGTTACTTTTGGATCCCAACTCTTATTAAGAGAACGTAAAATTTTGTTTACAAGTTTAAAATCCAAACAACTTCTACCAAGTGCTTTTAAACCATTAACGACATCCGTAAAACAAGTGTACATGTCAACAACGATTTTACTTAGTTTCATATGAAATAATTCAAAATCTTGCATTAAAAGATTAACTTTTAAATCTTTAACTCTAGTAGTGCCTTTGTGTGTGATTTCAAGAGTATTCCAAATGTCAAAAGTCATTTCGCAAGTAGAAATCCGATTAAATTTATTTTTATCTAAGGCATAAAATAAGGCATTCATAGCCTTTGCATTTAAAGAGAAAGTCTTCTTCTCCAACTCATTCCAATCGTTCATTGGAAGAGAAAACTTTTAAAAATCAAATTTGACTATATTCTATAAATCGAGATTCAACGAAAGTAAGAAAACTCTTATTTGAGTTTTTCAATATGTGTAGTCCGTCCCATTAAACAAGGGAGGATGAATGAGAGAGTGACCCTCTTGAAAGCCGAAAACAACCATTTCTCTTTGGGTGTTAAACTAAATGAGAAAAATGAGGCTCTGATACCAACTGTTAGGAACGAGTCAGCACTATGAGGGGGGGGGAATTAGTGTAGCGGTAAAATCATGGACTCAAATCATTTCGTTTCAATTAAAATCAATTATGACAAAAATCATTTCATAAAGATCTTAAATTAAAATGCATTTGTAAATGTATTGAAAGTAGTAAGTAAGTAAATTGGTTTGCAGTTAAAGTAAATTGCTCAAGACGAAACGCAAACCATATTTTTTTAGTGGTTCGGTTGTCATGACCTATATCCACTCCGCCGATTCCTCTTCCATCGAGTCAACTAGCATCTATTATCAGTCTTCTTTTAATGGGCGAAGTCTAACTACCCTTTTACACTCTCATCTCCTTTTCATAGGTTTAGGAGACAACCTTTTACACCCCTCTTTTACAAGGTATCCCTCTCATACCTCCCTTAGAACTCTCTCTAAGCTTTGGGAGGAGGGAACTAAAATTTATAAGGTCTACAACTTTAGAATCATAGAGTTTTACTCAATATTTCTTGCTTATCCATGCAGGAATAGCTGGGGTATTTATAGGCCCCAAATTGATTCAAATTTGGAGCCCAAAATTTAAACCCCTGAAATTTTAGGGTACCGGTGGTACCACCGCCTGTAGTCTGACACTGGGCTGTACTATTGGGATCAGGGGTTAGCACTAAGAGAAAGGGTGAATTAGTGTAGCGGATAAGAATGTCAACTTCGTAAAATCTCTTTGTATGTTGAAAATCGATTCCGACGTAAAAGCCATTTCGTAAAGATAATAACTTTGAAAGTGTATTCGTAAAGATAGCTTGAAGGCGGTAAGTACTTAAAGAGGTTTGCAGTAAGGAAATAGCAAGAATAAAATGCAAACCGAGATTTAGAGTGGCTCGGTCAATCTTGACCTACATCCACTTTTGGCTTCCTTCTCCGATGAGGTCACTGATATCCACTAGAGGCCTTCCTTCAATAGGCGAAGGCTAATCATCCTTTTACACCCCTCTTCTCTCTAAATAGAAACCTACTTTTAAGCTAGAGGAGGGATTTCTCAAGAGATTGCAGCAACAATTCTTCACTTTTAAACTCTCTGTACTTGTATGCTTGAACTAGGGATGAGAGAGGGATTTATAGGCTTCAAGTTGATTCAAACGTGGAGCCTAAAACTTTCCCATCCCAAGTTCCCTGGGCACGGGTGGTACCATCGCCTGCGCTGGGCAGTACCATCGCCCAGTGTCAGTTTGACTTACACTGTCCTGGTTGATACCATCGCTTGGGGGCCAGTGCTGGGCGGTACCACCGCCCAGACGGGTGGTACTACCACCTGGCACCCTACTAGGGGTGGTACAACCACCCAGATTGGCGATACCACCGTTTGGCATAGTCTCGAAGACTGTGCCACGACGGTGAGACTCCATGGGGCACTATTTGAACTTCTTATTGGGCCCAACATAATTCTTACATGGGCCTAGCTAGCCCATAATTGGGTTGGCCCAATCCAAGCCCAATTACTTGCTAACTACGAAATCCTTGACATATTCTAAGCTAAACAAGTCTGTAAGTCTTGATTCTTCCGGTGAGCTTCTGGTGATCTTCCGACGAACTTCCGACGATCTCTCGGCAATGTTCTTGTGGACTCCCAACAAGCTCCTAGAATTTACGATGATCTTCTTGGCGAGTTCCGACGAGCTTCTTTAGCAAGCTCCGAGACTTCTCGGTTGGTTCCTCCAGAACTTCCGACGAACGTTCGGACTTCCTACGAGCTCTCAAACTCCCAACGAGATCTCGATCTTGACTCCGTTACTTCATTTTGCTTCATGCCTTACTATCGTAGTTAATCCTACACATGTAAAAATATACTTTGATCTAGACAATTAATACTAAGCATTAATCAAGTTGTCCGGCATGTCATTTGTCCCTCGATGCTTAGTCCGATTCCTTGGCGCATCATCCTTTCCTGTGGCCTATTACTCAATCGGCCAGTTTACTCCGCAACTTCGATATCCTTGGCGCAATATATGTTCTTCTTGGCCCGATGCCCGAATCCACGGCTCGAAGCCTTCTATCGATACGTCGACCAATCCTTTGGCCCGACGTCCAATCTTCTGATATGTTTTCTCCTTGCACAACGTGATTTTTTCTACTTTAATTGTCTCATCCTGATGAAGCATCTTGTGTTACTCAAAACGCAGATCAAAATATAAATACTTATTGATTGGTTTCATCATCAAAATACGAGATTTAACAATCTCCCGCTTTTTTATGATGATAACCAATCGACGATGGAGTTAACCTTAACTCTCAAAGTTTTAACAAACTCCCCCTATCAATATGGCTTATTGATATAAACTCCTCTTGGATTCAAAAATCCAAGCAAACTGTCATGCCCCCTCAAATAATCGATAATATTAAAATTTTCATCACAAACCAATCCAGGATCCAAACTAACATTTGAGGACACTGAAAAATATTCTATCAAATTCACATCTATAAAACCTGTATAGTTTATAGTCATATATCACATCACTCGATAATTCACATTTATGGCAACCCAAGCCAACTTAACAAACATGAACAACATTTATAAATCCACAAGCTAAGTAATTTATACAATCAGAACTCCAACCATTTACCACAAGTTCATATCATCGTAAACTAGACTTAACGTTCTGAAATTCCAAATAAGAGAGATCTTCTAACACTTTTATAAGGTATATCCATTTTGATTCATCGATAACATTTCATTACATACAAAATATGCTTATATAACAATAACATAATAACTAACAAGACTTGCCCACCATTTTGAATAGCTATCCACTACCTCAGCCCAATTTTAACATTTAAGCAAGCGACAAGCTATCCTGAAAACTTTATATAGCAATGGAGTGAGCATATAAAGCTCAGCAAGTAACTAACATATCCATGGCAAAAGAGGATAATTTCCAAACAAATAAGGTTTCAAAATACAAGGCAGAATATAAAGAATTCATAGACATAATCTCACTAGGTGTAGAATCACAAATGTCATTTCAATCAAACATATTTGGTTTATAACAGATGGAGCATAGAGTAATTGGATCATATTAATAATCAATGAAACGTTTTGGAGCTTATCAATAATGTATGAAAGGTTTTTGAGCATATCAATGGCAAATAGGACATTCCAGAATATATCAATAGCATATGAAATATTTCAAAGTGTATCAATGGTGTACGAACCTTTCGGAGCATATAAAAGAATGATATGAAATAGAAGCTGAAACGTCGTATGTGACGTTGCATTCATATCTTTCTTATCCAAAGCGCATACAGAAATACATAACCAAAGCTCTGGATATCATATCAAACATACAAAAGGTATAGTGGGACCACAAATAGAATGTGATTCATCCATTTCTGAATGATCACCAAACAGAAGTCTCCCATGTCTGGGAGCTCCATCCACCCACGTTTGGGAGCTCCATCCACCCACATCTAGGTGAAGTCAAAGGGGGCCGGCAGAGCATCGCAGGCTCTATGCATAACTCCCTTTACCATTTTTGGCAAAGGTTCACATTATCCCACAACACCAGAGTATGAAAGGGCAGTATGAATAATAAATAGCACATATCGGAAGCAAACGCAAAACAATAAAACATACATGTGCCTTTACGAGTCAATACGATGCAAGTAATAATCTTTCACAAATGTATTCAAATTTTGATAGGAAATGAAAGCAAAAGTATATACAGATTCTAAGCAATCATATATAGCTCAATTCAAATAAAAAGGTTAGATGAATTCAATATCCAAAGGAATGAAACTGGAATAGGCACATATTGAAAGCAAATGCGGAACAATGGGATATACATGTGCCTATATGAGTTAATACGATATAGCATAAACATTACACAATATGTTTCAAGAATATAAATAACTTACAGATAAGAGCAAACCAAAATTCAAGCATTAATATAAACCTCAATTGAGTGAAGGAAACTGAATGAAATCTATTTCTAAACGAATGAAAACAGAATATATGAAATCGACTATAGCTTGATTTCTGACAAAGTTTGAGAGGTACATTGAACAAATACTTCAGATTGTCAATTATGACCCAATACCCTCAAGAAAGCTATTGTTGGAAGATATGTTAATCTATTTTCTGATGAAACAAGTTTCGTACAAATCAAGGTTTCCAACAAGAAGTTACCAATGATTTAGTAACCAAAGGTCAAAAACAAAATCACTGTTTTACAGAATTCATAGGATCGGATTCAATAGATAAAAAAATAGGCATTTGAATTCTAAATTTTTTAATATATATATTAAAATAAGTATCTATAAGTCTAGTTTCAAATGAAGTCAGTTTGGTACAAATCAGAATTTCCAACAGGGACTTATAGGCATTTTAGTTTTAAAAGGTCAGAAATTTTGATCCCTGTTTTGCAGCATCCATAGGCTCATTTGAAACAGAAGTTTGAGTAAGTATTCAGTGTCCAAAATTTTTAATATCAGTGTCAAAAGAAAGGTATAAGAGGCTAATTTCAAATGAATAAGGTCCTGACTAAATCCAAATTTGGTACTAAAATTTATGGCTGAAACAATCTATAGGGGTCAGTTTACTAAAAAATTCTAGATCCATGGTTTTGTGTCTAACAAGAGAAATATTAGGTTTTAAGTAGAAATCTTTCAGATTATTCAAAATTAATATGAGAATAGAGACTAATATTTTTGTAGGATAGGATTAGAATACTTGTCTTTGAGAATTATGACCCCAAATGGGACGATTTGAGCAAAGAAAACCTCAAAGCCCCAAATTTCTCTTCTTCTTCTTCCTCCTTTTTTTTTCTTCTTCTTTCTCTCTTCCTCTATTCTTACACACAACTACCTTCTCTAGTTCCCTCAGAATGAAGGCAGAGAGGCTTAAGCAGTGAGATTTGTAATTTTATGTATTTTACAATTTAGTCCTTGCATTATTATATTTATGATTAGGTCCTTAGGGTTTACATATAGGTCCTCATATTTTTGTTTTCTTTGAACAGATCCCCAAATCTTATAAATAAATTCTCAGATTTATACTTTGGCTCTTTTATTAAATTTAAAATGGATTCTTATATTATAACTAGAAATTTATACGAAAATTTAGAAATGAGGGATGTTACACAAACATGTCATGATCAAATCATTCATGTCATCAACATACTTCTCCCCCTTTATCATCAACAAAAAGGAGAAGTACCACTATCAAGTATTTGGATATATAAGTTCAACTCCAAGTTTTATCATCATGCAATTTGAAGCTAGCAAAAATTAAAGATGTGCAAGTTTAGCATATTAGCTTTTCTTGAGATAGCAACTGTTTGCTTATCTTTAGATTACAAGCTAGCAATTTTTAAGATACACAAGTTTTACAACAAACAAGCTTGTAAAAATTTCGGAAGCAAATGCAAGATAGCTTTCTTATGTAAGCTAATGATTCTTGCTTCCTATTGCAATGTGCAAGTTGCAAGTTTTGCTTCTTGAGATAGGCAAGATAGCACTTTAGCAATTTTTATTTCTTAAGATAGGCAAGCTAGTGATATTCAAGATAGAGCTCTTTCTCTTTTGAGAAGTGTCATTTTTGCTTCCTTTGCAAAGTGCAAGATAGCAAAATTTTGCTTCATTCTTGAATTGTGCAAGCTAGCATCTTTCTCTTTGAAATGTGCTTATTAGCAACTCTTTCTCCACCTTTGTCATTGGCAAAAAGAAGGGAAGACCCTTTACATTAATTTTTAAATTACGACGAGGGTGAGTATCAATCTTATTTGTGCACCATTATATTTTCAAATTAAAACATGCACATTTTCAAAACCTTACATTTCATTTTTCATGCACAATATCGAAAAATAAATCAATTAACATTATGAGCATATCATACATGATACTAAAACATGAAATTTTTTAAGTATTTATCAATATGTTGATCATGATACTAAACATTCATCAATTAAAGTATTCATGATACACAACATATGCATCATATACATCATCATAAAAAAAAAAAAGTATTGCATGTATCATTCCATCACATGGACAATATCAAGAAGAGTCCTAGTATGAAGAGTCTTGATTCATAGAAAAATATCATGTATCAAATATTGAGAAATCAAGATGATGATGAGATGAAGACATTCCTATAGCAAAAAGATGTCATATAAATGATCTCGATTTATGTATAATATCTCTTAATTATAATTCTGAAAAAAAAAATTATGATTCATTTCGATAAATTTCAATAAGAAGATACAAGAACACATGGTAGGAGATCTTGATTCATAAATCATTTCAAGTTATAAATCATGAGAAATCAAGTTCATGATTTCGATAAAACTCATGAAATTCAAATCATCAAAATCATCAAAATCTCAATATTACTTTCAAGAGATTCATACAAATCAATAAGATGGAGAAAAAGAATTTTCAAGAACAATGCTTTTCTATTTTTTAGTTGTTTAAATTCATGTGATTTATTTTATTTTTACCAAATAAAAAATGTGCATAAATGTTTAGGATCGAAAAATGAATTTCGTCATAAAAACCATCAAGACCAATAAATCACAAAAATCATCATGTATAACTTTAAAATCTCGTGCATAAAATCATCAATCATGGTATCAAAACATTTAATATTTTCATTACATCATTATGCATTACATCAAATCAAACATTATTTCATTTAATCAAAATCAAGAAACAAGAAATCAATACACATTATTACTTCTTAACCACATATAGCATGATTTCATAAGACATTTTTATTCAAGTTCATTGTAGTCATGCATTTTTCTTTTTAGATGAATCTACCTTTTCATGCTTAGTTTCCATACAAAAGTCATGCATCATTTTTCAAATCGGAAGGCAATATGAAAATCATTAAGATATACATTATTGCTTCTAAAGCACATACATAGAATTAATCATATTTGGTGTGCAAGTATTAGATTAATATTTTATTATATTTTCATATAATTTTCATGATCATTTTTAAAAATTACTTAGAAGGATAAGCATGATTCCTATTTTTTTACATTTTCATTACATTATGTATTTTTTTAAAAAAATTCTAAACTAAATAAAAAAGAAAATGCATCATGGAAAGTATCAAGTAATTTCAAAATAAATTAAGAGGGTTTCGATTACCTCATCGTTGAATGTTGTTAATGCGTAGTTTGCCACCTCACCTTTCTTGATTTTCTCCTCATCATCGGAGGAGCTCGATTCATCCTAATTCTTCTTCTTGCATTCAAAGCAAGTAGTTGTATTCTTTTTATTTTTGTTCTTTAATTTTTGTATTATTAACTTTTTAAATTTCTTAGTGAGTTTGAGTTCACTATCACTTGAGCTTATGCTCGGGTGGTCTTCAAATGTTTTAAGTTCGAAATCCTTCCTATCTTTTGGAAGGTTGTTCATGAGTTCTTTACGTACATTGTACATCATTTTATAGGTCATCAAAGACCCGATAAGTTCTTCGAGAGAGAAATTGTTCAAATCTTTTGATTCTTATAAAGCCATTACTTTTGAATCCCAATATTAAGAAAGAGAACGTAAAATCTTGTTTACAAGTTCAAAATCTAAAATATATTTATCAAGAGCTTTTAAACCATTGACGACATTCGTAAAACGGGTGTATATGTCAACAATAGTTTTGCTTGGCTTCATTCGAAAAAGCTCAAAATCATATATTAAAAAATTAATTTTCTCTTTAACTTTGCTAGTTCCTTCATGCATGATTTCAAGAGTGCACCAAATATCAAAAGTCGTTTCGCAAGTAGAAACACGATTAAACTCCGTTTTATCTAAGGCGCAAAATAGAGCATTCATAGCTTTATCATTTAAAGAAAAAGTCTTCTTCTCCAAATCATTCCAATCTTTCATTGGAAGAGAAGACCTTTTAAAGCCGGATTCGATAATGTACCATAAATTCAAATCCAAAGAAAGCAAGAAAACTCTTATTCGAGTTTTCCAATAAGTGTAGTCTATCCCATTAAAAAAGGGAGGACGAATGAGAGAGTGACCCTCTTGGTTGCCGAAAAGAGCCATTTCTCTTGGGTGTTAAACCAACTGAGAAATAATGAGACTCTGATACCAATTGTTAGGATCAGGGGTCGACACTAGGAAGGAGGTGAATTAGTGCAACGGATAAGAACATCAACTTCGTAAAATCTCTTCGTACGTTGAAAACCGATTCCGACATAAAAGCCATTTCGTAAAGATAATAACTTTGAAAGTGTATTCGTAAAGATAGCTTAAAGGCAGTAAGCACTTAAAGAGGTTTGCAGTAAGGAAATAGCAAGAATAAAAGGCAAACCGAGATTTAGAGGGGTTCGGCTTGACCTACATCCACTTTTGGCTTCCTCCTCTGACGAGGTCACCGACGTCCACTAGAAGCCTTCCTTCAATAGGCGAAGGCCAACCACCCTTTTACACCACTCTTCTCCTTTTACTGGGTTTAGGAGATAACCCTTACAAGCACTCACTCACTCCTCTCTAAATAGAAATCTACTTTTAAGCTAGAGAAGGGATTTATCAAGAGATTGTAGTAGCAATTCTTTACTTTTAAACTCTTTGTGCTTGTATGCTTTAACTAGGAATGAGAGGGGTATTTATAGGCTTCAAGTTGATTCAAATTTGGAGCCTAAAACTTTTCCATCTCGGGTTCCCCGGGCACGGGCGGTACCACCACCTAGTGTCAGTTTGACCGACACTATCCTGGGCGGTACCACAGCCTGGGGGCTAGTTCTAGGCGGTGCCATCGCTTGGCACCCTGCCAGGGGCGGTACAACCACCCAAACTAGCGGTAACAACGCCTAACATATTCTCGAAGATTGTGCCATGACGGTGAGACTCTTTGGGGCACTGTTTAGGCTTCTTATTAGGCCCAACACAGTTCTTACATGGGCCTAGCTGGCCCATAATTGGGTTGGCCCAATCCAAGCCCAATTACGTGCTAACTATGAAATACTAAGACATATTCTAAGCTAAATAAGTCCGTAAGTCTTGAGTCTTCCGGCGAGCTTTCGGCGAACTTCCGACGATCTCATGGCAATGTTCTTGCGGACTCTCGGTAAGCTTATGGACTTTACGATGATCTTCTTGGCGAGTTCCGACTATTGAATCTTGGATTTTGATGATGAAGTCAATTGATGGGCTAATTGATCTAATCCATATTATTGAGTTAAGTATGCAAGATTAAGTACGATAGCTTGAAGACATAAAGCAAGTTTACCAGAGTCAAGTTTGATGGGTGTTTGAGAGTCTATTGAAAGTCCAAAAAATCGTTGGAAGTGCTGCCAGAACTAACCGAGAAAGAATTGGGGACTTGCCGAAGTTTTTGGAAGTCCACCAAAAAGATCGTCGGAGGTTTGTGGAGATCACCAAGAAGGTTCGGATATTTGCTAAAGACTCGTTGAACTCGCCATAAGACCGGGAGCCAGTTGGGAGTCTGCCGGAAGAAATCCGAGGGTGTATCGGAAGTCCATCAGAAGTTCACCGAAAGGCTCGCCGGAAGGAAACTCGACATTACCAGCTAAAAATTTGCTTAGGGCTATGTCTTTATTCCATAGTTTGCATATAATTTGGGTTAGGATTAAGAGTTAATCCTGTAACCCGGTTATGGGCCAATTGGGCTCGGGTTTGGATTGGTTTGGGCCAAGTTTGGAGCCCAACCAGTAAGCTGGAACAATCCAAGTAGTGGCACCGTCGGACTAAGCGATGGCACCACCAGTACACTGCCGAACTGGGTGGTGGCACTGCCCAGAACCCGAGAAGTCCGACGGTGGCACCGCTATACATTGTCAGTGTTAGACATTGACAGGTGGTGGCACCGCCAGCACCGGGAAACCCAAAAGTAATTCAAATTTAGAGCCCAAATTTGGATCCTCTTAGGGCCTATAAATACCCCTTAATTCTCAGTAGAAAATACACCTTTTTGAGAAGTTAGAAATTGAGAAAAAGCTTTAGCAAAGTCTTGTTTTCAATAGCTTAAGTGTTCACCTCCCTCTTTCTCTTTGAAAAATCTATAAGAGTGTGAACCACTTGTAAAATGGTTGTAAGAGGGGTATTTGGTCCTTCCCCTTCAAAGTGATTTGCTAGTGGAAGTTGGGAGCTTCATCGAAGAAGGCTTCGCAAGTGGATGTAGGTCATTTGACCGAACCACTTTACATTGTGGTGTTCCTTGAATGTATGAGTGTTTAATTTTCTGAACCACTTATCTTCTTAGCAGCAAACTATTTGGTTTTCTTCTCCCTACTCTTGACTTCCTTTACTCGAGCTATTTTAGCTAAGTCATCCTTCATCGAATCGAAATCTCTACACATTTACGAAATCAATTTTAAAGTTATGAGTTTTAATCCACTGCACTAATTTACCCCTCTTAGTGCCGCTCCAATCCTAACAATTGGCATCAGAGCGAGGCTCACTCTCATATTTGGTTTAATATTCAAGAGAGATGGCTTACTCCGACATGCATGAGGGTCACTCTATTATACATCCGCCTATGTTTAATGGGTTAGATTACACGTATTGGAAGACTCATATGAGGATCTTCCTCATTTCGATGGATTTTGAGCTTTAGACTATTGTCAAAAATGGATTTTAAAAATCTTCTCTTCCGATGAGCGAATGGGATGAATCGGAAAAGAAGGTTTTTGCTTTAAACGCAAAGGCTATGAATGCCTTATTTTGTGCACTTGAATAAAATGAATTTAATCGTGTTTTGATTTGTAATTTGGCTTTTGATATTTGGAGAACTCTTGAGGTCACTCATAAAGGCACAAGTCGAGTGAAAGAATCCAAAATCAACATTCTTGTGCATTCTTACAAACTTTTCCGGATGAAACCAAGTGAGTCCATCGAAGACATGTACACCTGTTTCACGGATGTCATCAATGGACTTAAAGCTCTTAGGAAAGATTTTTCTAACTTTGAACTAGTAACTAAAATTTTAAGATCCCTTCCAAAGAGTTGGGATCCAAAAGTTACGGCCATTCAAGAGGCCAAGGACTTTCAAAACATTTTCTCTCGAAGAACTTATTGGGTCTTTAATGACCTATGAAATGATGTGTTATGCTTATGAAGAGCTCGAGAACCCCCTTCCAAAGAATAGGAAGGATATGACACTTACAACATAAGAAGACCATTTGAAAGGAACATCTAGTGATGAGGACAGTGACGATGACATTGCACTTTTAACTCTAAAATTTAAAAAATTTATAAGAAAGAACAAATTTAAAAATAACACCAAAAACAAGCTTGAACATAAAAAGGACCAAGTAATATACTACGAATGCAAGAAGCCGGGGCACTTCAAAAATGAATGCCCCCAAGCCAAGAAGAAGCAATCGAAGAAGAAGAAAGCTTTGAAAGCAACTTGGGTTGACTCAAGTGATTCCGAGAATAAAGAAGCTAGCAAAGAGGAGGCAAACTTCATGCTAATGGCTTTAGGAGGAGAGGTATGTGATTTAATTAATGGAGATTTATCTTTCGATGAACTTTCTATCACTTTTCATGAATTATTTGATGAGTGTAGAACTATTAGTAAGAAGTTCAATCTATTAAAGAAAGAGCATGCCTTACTACAAAATAAGCTTAATAGTCTTCAAACTCCTCCATGCTCTAAGTGTGAACACTTAGAAGCAATAAAAAATGTGAACTTGCTACTTAAAGAGACCTTAAATATGTTTAAGGTCGGTAGCAAAGGCTTGGACATGATCCTTGCGAACAAGGGTCACGTCGTAAATAGAAGTGGAATTGGTTTTGTGAGAGGATCTCACTAAAATCCTACCACCTTCATTAAAAAACCCACATTACATGTTTCACCTCATTTGAAATGCAACTTTTGTTGTAAATCTGGACATATTGTTTACAAATGTCTATTTAAGAAAATTAGTCCACATAAGTTGATATGGGTTCCTAAAGGAACTATATATAATTCAATGATGAATGACAAAATTAGTAGATCAATTTTGGAGGCACCCAAAATCAAATGGGTACCTAAAAACTATCCTCTTTTGTAGATAAACTCACAAGCTAGGAGCAAGAGATGGTATCTTGATAGTGGATGCTCAAGGCACATGACCAGAGATCCATCTCATTTCTCTATGCTCACTAGCAAAGAAGAAGGGTACGTCACCTTCGGAGACAACAACAAAGGTAAAATCATTAGCAAGGAAACCATAGGTAACAAATTAAGTTTTTCAATTGATGATGTGTTGCTAGTTGATGGATTAAAACATAATCTCTTAAGCATTAGTCAATTATGCCATAAAGGTTACATTGTTAGATTTGAATCTAATGTGTGCATTATTTAAAAACCAAACAATAACATATCAATGATTGCCTTAAAACAAAATAATGTCTACACCATCAACCTTGATGAACTTAGTAATGAAATGTGCTTTTCCACTTTAAATGATGTTGCTTGGCTTTGGCATAGGAGATTAGGCCATGCAAGTATGAAACTAATATCTAAGATTTCTTCTAGAAAGTTAGGATGAGGGATTCCCAATATGAAGTTTGTTAAGAACAAAGTGTGTGATGCTTGTCAACTAAGAAAATAAATAAAAACTAGTTTCAAACCAAAAAATCAAATTAGCACCACTAGACCATTGCAATTGTTCCATTTGGACTTATTTGGATCAATTGACACAACGAGTCTAGGAGGAAGCAAATATGCCATCATAATTATAGATGACTATAGTAGATACACTTGGACCTATTTCTTGGCTCACAAAAGTGATTGTTTCAAATGTTTCTCTAAATTTTGTAAACTTACTCAAAACGAAAAAGGCTTCATGATTTCATCAATTCTGAGTGATCATGGTGGCAAATTTCAAAACGATGATTTCTAAAGTTTTTGTGAATCCAATGGATATAATCACAACTTCTCCACTCCGAGAAATCCTCAACAAAATGGGGTAGTTAAAAGAAAAAATAGAAATTTACAAGAAATGAAAAGAACTATGTTAAATGAACATAGTCTACCTAAGTATTTTTGGGTCGAAGCTATTAATATGACTTGCTATGTTATGAATAGGGTTCTAATAAGACCATTTCTATCAAAAACTCCCTATGAATTATGGAATAATAAAAAACCAAATGTTTCTTATTTTAAAGTTTTCAATTGCAAATGCTTTATTTTGAATGAAAAGGATGCCTTAGGAAAATTTGATGGTAAATCCGATGAAGGCATCTTTCTTAGTTACTCTTCCGTTTCTAAGGCTTTTCATATTTTTAACAAAAGAACCTTAGTTATAGAAGAGTTTATTCATATAGTTTTTAATAAAATTTCTGAGTTAAATAAAAATAATTTTGATGATGATCTTGGCATTGATAATTTGAATTTAAATGAACCCCCTCCTCAAAATAGCAACTTGGATACATCTTCTTCCGAAATTTCTAATGGAAGTATATAGATGCTCATCCAAATGAGCTAATTATAGAAGATATATCAAAAGGGGTTCAAACTCATTCTTCTTCAAGAATTTTTGTGCTAACGTCGCCTTCCTTTCTCAAATTGAACCTAAATGCATTGACAAAGCCTTGAAAGATGATTCATGGGTTATTACAATACAATAGGAATTGAACTAATTTAAGAGGAATAAGGTATGGAAGCTTGTTCCTAGACCTAATGACCATTTAGTCATTGGTACTAAATGGGTCTTTAGAAACAAGCAAGATAAATGCGATATCGTGGTCAGAAACAAGGCTAGACTAGTAGCCAAATATTTCAACCAAGAAGAAAGTATCGACTACAAATAGACTTTTGCTCCTATGGCAAGATTAGAAGCCATTTGGATGCTCCTTGCCTATGCTAGTAGTAATGATTTTAAACTATTTCAAATCGATGTCAAAAGTGCTTTCTTGAATGGTTTTATTTCCGAAGAAGTGTATGTTGAATAACCTCCCGGATTTAAAAAATCTTTTCTTCTTAATCATGTATTTAAATTGACTAAAGTTCTCTATGGCTTAAAACAAGCTCCTAGAGCTTGGTATGAAAGGCTTAGTTCCTTTCTTATTTTAAATAATTTTATAAAATGAAAGGTTGATACTACATTGTTTATCAAATATTTTGAAAATAATTTTCTTATTGTTCAAATTTATGTTGACGATATTATTTTTAGTTCTTCGGATGAATTACTATGTGAATCATTTTCCAAATGTATGAGTCATGAATCTGAAATGAGCCTAATGAGAGAATTAACCTTCTTTTTAATATTACAAATTAAATAACTTAGTAATGGTATATTTCTTAATCAATCTAAATATACATTAGAATTGTTAAAATGATTTAACATGGATGGTTCAAAAGCTATAAACACTCCTATGAGTACTTCCACTAAGTTAGACATGGATGAAAGTGGTGAAAGCTTTGATCAAAAAACATATAGGGGAATGATTGGTAGTTTACGTTACCTCACCGCAACTAGACCGGATATCATGTTTAGTGTAGAACTTTATGCTAGGTTTCAAGCTAATCCTAAATTGTCTCATCTTAAAAGTGTTGAAAGAATCTTTAGATATCTTAAAGGAACTCCTAATTTAAGATTATGGTATCCAAAATCTAATAATTTTGATTTAATAGCTTATGCAGATATCGATTTTGGCGGATGTAGGATAGATAGAAAAAGGACATCCAAAACATGTCAATTTTTAGAACATGCACTTGTTTCTTGGACTTCCAAGAAACAAAATTCGGTTGCACTATGCGGAAGCCGAATACATAACTGCAAGTGCATGTTGTGCACAAGTTGTCAATTGGGAAATGTGATAATACAAGTGCTATTTGTCTAACTAAAAATTCAATTCAACACTCTAGAACTAAGCATATTGACATTAGACATCACTTTATACAAGATCATGTCAATAATAATAATGTCATTCTAGAATTTATTGATACAAAGCATCAATTAGTGGACATTTTCACAAAAGCCTTAAATGAAGATCAATTTGACTTTATTATAAGGGAATTAGGCATGTTGAATTGTCTGTGTGAATGAGCTTGATTGTATATATTTTCCAAAAATTTTCATCCATTTTTCGGTTTTCGCGGATTTGACTTCTTTCTTTTCGATTTTGAATGACATCTTAAACCCTTCTTATTGCTGTAAACCTCTATGCTACGTTGACATATGTTTGCATTATCCTAGTGTATGATGTTGGATGTTTCTTTTCAAAATTTTGTAAACATCTTGATGGCACCTTCATGTTATTTTGGATGATTTGATGTCTTCCTTGAATGATCGATCTTAATGCCAAGTTGAAGCTTTGTTGATTTTGACATATCCTTTTCAAGCTTTTTTTCTTATGAGATGATTTTATGAATGGCTTCAATGATCAAGAGTTTTATGCTTGAAAACTCATTTTCTTCTTGTTGATGACAAAGGCAGAGAAGAATATGCAAAAGATTGATGACTTGCGCAAATATAAAATTAGCATGACTTATATGAATTGTATTACAATAGCTTATATGTTGTATAATGCAATGAAAAATGTCTTCTATGTGTTATTTGCCTTAAAAGCATCACAAAACTTTTTGAGTATATCGCATATGAAAGTTTTTAGATTGGTTGTCATATTATGTTTATCATATTTTATATAAATGATAAGCAATCATCTTATGATCATATGAAATCATGCCTTGCATTTATATCATGAGATCTATGTTGAAATTTTAAATTATTATTATTATTTCTTGTCGAAATGATAATTATCTTTTATCATTCGGCTTAAAAATAATTTTCATGCCTTGAAATGATGAGAAATACGAAGTTTTGTATTTGCTCATTCTTATTAAGAATAACAATAAGTTCAACAAATAGAACTTATCGTTTTTGGCTTTAATTCAAAGAGATTGAATTCAAGTATTTTTATCTTATCATAATATGGCATATAGATAGGGGGAGTTATGATTAACTCCGTCATCAATTGATTGTCATCATAAAAAAGGAGGAGATTGTTGAATCTCAGATTTTGATGATGAAGTCAATTGATGGGTTAATTGATCTAATCCATATTATTAAGTATGAGGATTAACTACGATAGCTTGAAGATATAAAACAAGTTTACTAGAGTCAAGTTCGATGGGTGTTCGAGAGTCCACCGAAAGTCTAAAGAATCGTCGGAAGTGTTGTCGGAACCAATCGAGAAAGAATCAAGGACTTGTCGAAGTTTTCAGAAGTCCGCCGAAAAGATCGTTGAAGGTTTATAGAGATCACTGAGAAGGTTCGGATATTTGCCAAAGACTCGTTGAACTCGTCACAAGACCGGGAGCCTATTGGGAGTCCACCGGAAGAAATCCGAGGGTGTATCGGAAGTTTGCCGGAAAGCTCGACAAAAGGAAAATCGACATTGCCGGTTAAAAATTTGGTTAGGGCTATGTCTTAATTTCGTAGTTTGCATGTAATTTGGATTAGGATTAAGGATTAATCCTATAACCCGGTTATGGGCCATTTGGGCCCGAGTTTGGACTAGTTTGGGCTAAGTTTGGAGCCCAACCAGTGAGCTAGAATAGTCTACGTGGTGGCACCGCCAGACTGGGTGGTGGCACCACCCAGAACTCGAGAGGTCCGACGAAGGCAATGCCAGTACACTGCCGGACTGGACAATGGCACCGCCTAGAACTCGAGAAGTCTAGCGGTGGCACCGCCATACACTATCAGTGTTAGACACTGACAGGCGGTGGCATCGCCAGCACTGGAAAACCCAAAAGTAATTCAAATTTGGAGCCTAAATTTGAATCCTCTTGGGGCCTATAAATAGCCCTCAATTCTCAGCAGAGAATACACATTTTTGAGAAGTTAGAAATTGAGAAAAAGCTTTAGCAAAGTCTTGATTTCAATAGTTTAAGTGTTCACCTCCCTCTTTCTCTTTGAAAATTCTGTAAGAGTGTGAACCACTTGTAAAAAGGTTGTAAGAGGGGTATTTGGTCCTTCCCCTTCAAAGTGATTTGCTAGTGGAAGTTGGGAGCCTCATCGAAGAAGGCTTCGCAAGTGGATGTAAGTCATTTGACCAAACAAATTTACATTGTGGTGTTCCTTAAATGTGTGAGTGTTTAATTTTTTGAACCACTTATTTTCTTAACAGCAAACTATTCGGTTTTCTTCTCCTTACTCTTGACTTCCTTTACTCGAGCTATTTTAGCTAAGTCATCCTTCATTGAATCGAAATCTCTACACATTTACGAAATCGATTTCAAACTTACAAGTTTTAATCTGCTCCACTAATTCACCCCCCCCTCTTAGTGCCACTCTGATCCTAACACCGACGAGCTTCTCTAGCAAGCTTCGAGACTTTTCGGCTGGTTCCTCGAGAACTTCTGACGAACGTCTGAACTTCCGACAAAGTCTCGAACTCCCAACGTGATCTCGATCTTGATTCCAAGACTTCATTTTGTTTCATGCCATGCTATCGTAGTTAATCCTGCACATGTAAAAACATACTTCGATGCAGACAATTAATACTAAGCATTAATCAAGTTATCCGGCATGTCATTGGTCCCTCGATGCTTCGTCTGATTCTTCAGCGCATCGTCCTCTCCTGCGGCCTATTGCCCAATCGGACAATTGACTCTGCAACTCCGATATCCTTGGCACAATATCCGCTCTTCTTGGCCCGATGCCTAAATCTATAGCCCGAAGCCTTCTATCGATACGTCGACCGATCCTCCGGCCCGACGTCCAATCTTCTGACATGTTTTCCCCTAGTACAACATGATTTTTTCTACTTTAATTGTCTCATCCTGATCGAAGCATCCTATGTAACTGAAAATGCAGATTAAAACATAAACACTTATTGATTGGTATCATCATCAAAATACGAGATTCAACAATCTCTCCCTTTTTGATGATGACAACCAATCGACGACGGAGTTAACCTTAACTCCCGGAGTTTAAACAAACTCACCCTATCAATATGGCTTATTGATAGAATCTCTAGGATTAAAAAATCCAAGCCAACATGTCATGATCAAATCATGTATATCATCAACATACTTCTCCCCCTTTGTCATCAACAAAAAGGAGAAGTACTTGTTGAATCTCGGATTTTGATGATGACATCAATTATCATTTGTTATCTAATCCATATGTTGAGATAAGTGTGCAGGATTAACTACGATGAAAGTAAGACTTGCAGTAGGAGTTGCGCTAGAGTCAGGACTATGATCACGTTGGGAGTTCGAGAGCTCGACGGAAGTTCGGACGGTCATCGGAGGTTCTGCGGGAACAAATCCGAGAAGTCCAGGAGCTTGCCAAAAGAAGCTTGTCGGAACTCGCCAAGTGGATCATCGCAAGTCCAGGAGTTTGCCGGAAGTCCGTAGGAGCATCACCGAGGGTTCATCGGATGATCGACGGAAGTTCACCGGAAGCTCGCTGGAAGAAGCGATTGACGCATAGGAGCAAGCTGTCCTTAGAATTGTCGTAGTTAGCACGATGATTAAGTTAGAAATGGGAGGTGATCCCATTAACTTAATCTAGAGGCAATTGGGCCCTTGAAAGAACAAGATTGGGCCGAATGGATCAACTCATTCGGACCTAGATCTCTCGCCCAGAGGTGGCACCGCTTGGGTCGACGGTCGCACCGCTTGGGTTGGTGGTGGCACCGCCCAGGGCTCGGTCTCCGAGCACTGGCTGGGCGATGCAACAACCCCTGACAGGCAGTGGAATCGCCCAGGGCTCGATCTCCGAGCTCTGGCTGGGCGGTGCAACCGCCCCAGTCAGGCGGTGGCACCGCTTGAGCTCGGTCTCCGAGCTCTGCCAAGCGGTGCAACCGCCCCTAACAAGCAGTGGCACCACCTAAGAGCTCAGTCTCCAAGCTCTGACAGCGGTGCAACTGCCCCAATCAGGCGGTGCAACCGCCAAACCCCGGAATTCCGGGAATTGACAGTTTTGAGCTCCAAATTCAAACTGGTTTGGGGCCTATAAATACCCCACTCTTTCAGCAATGAAAGAGCAACGAAAACCACCAAAATCCTGATCTTACTCTGAGATTTTTGAGCTCAAAAGTGTTGTAATAAGCTAAAGGTTCTTCTCCCTCTTTTCTTCCAACTTCAGATCTTTCAAGAGAGGAGAGAAAAGTTTATAAGGGTTGTCTCCTAAGCCCATCAAAATGAGTGAATCTGTAAAAAGGTGGTTGGCCTTCACCTATTGAAGGAAGGCCTCTAGTGGACGTCGGCAATCTCATCGGTGGAGGAAGCCAGAAGTGGATGTAGGTCAATATTGACCGAACCACTCTAAATCGCGCTGCTCTCTGGTTTGCATTTACTTTGAGCATATTATCCTTACTGCAAACTTCCTTCAAAGCTTACTGCCTTCTATGCTTTTACGTCTGTGTTTCCAAGCTCAATAATTTCCGATTCGTGTTTAGACGTAAATCGAGTTTCTCGTACGAACATTGTATTTCAGTTTGCACTTACATTTTGATTTTTATCACAACAGCAAACTGCCTTAACATATTCGTTTTAACTGCCTCTTGCCTAATCACAAGTTAAAGTGATTTACGAATCGAAGTTTCTGCTGAAATCAGCTTTGTCATACGAACTCAGTTTCAAAACGTAGAAAGTTTTCCGCTACACTAATTCACCCCCTCTTAGTGCTCTTGATCCTAACAATTGGTATCAGAGCTCGGTTTGTTGAATCTCGTATTTTGATGATGAAACCATTTGATATGTGTTTATAATTTAAACTACATTTTGAGTGATGCAGGTCTACTCGATCAGGATTAGACAATTAACGCAGGAGGAATTGACGTTGCACCGGAGGAGATCACGTCAGGATATTGGATGGCAGAAGGCTTCGGACGTCGGGCATCGGGACAAGGAGAGCGGAATTACGCCAAGGATATCGGGGTTGCGAAGGTCAACCGTCGATTGGGCAACAAGCCGCAAGAGAGGACGATGCGTTGAAGAATCGGACGAAGCGCCAACCAATGACGTGCCGGGCAACGGAATGTCAATTCGCGTTGTAATAACTGTCTACATCGGAGTAGAGTTTTGGCTTGCATGTGCAGGATTAACTATGATAACGATGAAGACATAAAGTGAAACAAAGTGTGGAGTCAAGCACGAAGGATTCGTTGGGAGTTCAAGAGTTCGACGGAAGTCCGAAGGTTCGTCGGGAACGCTGCCAGAACTAGCCGAGAATGAGTAGGGAGCTTGCCGAAGGGTTTTTCGGAAGCTTGCCGGAAGGTTCGTGGGAAGTTCGTAGAGTTTGCCGAGAGAGATCGGAGCTTGCCGAAGAAGCTCGTTGGAACTTGCCAAGATCAAATCGTGAAGTTTAAGAGCTTGCCGGGAGTCCGCAGAATGGTTTCCGAGAGTTTATCGGAAGACCGCTGAATGTTCGCCGGAAGCTCGCCGGAAGAAGTCTTTGTAGTTAGCTTATAAAATGTCTTTAAATTCGTAGTTAGCATGTTAATTAGGGTTAGGATTAGGTATTAATCCTATAACCCAAGTAGGGGCCAATTGGGCCCCAGTTCGGACTAGTTTGGGCCAAGATTGAAGCCCAACTAGTGGGCTGAAAACACTGTAGGCGGTGGCACCGCCTGGGCTGGGCGGTGGCACCGCCCAGCACTGTCAGGGTCAGAAACTGACAGGCGGTGGCACCGCCAACATCGGGAACTCCACGAGAATTCAAATTTGGAGCCCAAATTGGAATCCTCTTGAGGCCTATAAATACCCCTCATATCTCAGCTGAGATTACAACTTTTTGAGCAGAAATTGATTGAGAGAAAAGTCTTAGAAAGTCTTAGCAAGTCTAGTTTTCAATTTGCTAGAAAAGTTCTCCTTTCTTGCTGAAAATTTGTAAGAGGTTGAACTGTTTGTAAAAGGTTGTAAGAGGGGTATTTGCCCTTCCATTTCAAGAGATTTGCTAGTGGAAGGTGGGAGCCTCATCAAAGAGGGGCCTCGCAAGTGGATGTAGGTCATTTGACCGAACTACTCTAAAATTGGCGTAATCTCCGGTTTGCGTTTATGTTTATGCATTTATCTTTTTGCAAACCTTTACTTTGCTAAGTTCACTGCCCACATCTTATTACGTACGCTTTCAATGTAATTGAAACGGTTTCAAACGAAACATTATTCTTATCGTACGAAAGATTTATTAAAACCGAAGTTTTAATCCGCTGCACTAATTCACCCCCCCCCCCTCTTAGTGCTGCTCTGATCCTAACACGGTTCACTCTCAAACGGATTAAAACCCAACAGAGATGGCATACGCCGGAAATCAAGAGGGTCATTCTATTACACGTCCACCCATGTTCAATGGAACGGACTACACTTATTGGAAGACCCGAACGAGGATCTTCCTTATTTTGATGGATTTTGAACTTTGGAATCTTGTTGAAAATGGTTTTTCAAAATCTTCTCTTCCAATGATCGAATTGAATGAATTAGAGAAGAAGACTTTTACTCTTAATGCAAAGGCTATGAATGCCTTATTTTGTGCGCTTGATAAAAATGAGTTTAATCGTGTTTCGGTTTGTGAAACCGCATTTGATATTTGGCATACACTTGAAGTGACTCACGAAGGCACAAGTAGAGTGAAAGAGTCAAAAATCAATCTCTTGATACACTCTTTCGAACTTTTCCGAATGAAACCGAGTGAGACTATTGGCGACATGTACACCCGTTTCACGGATGTCGTCAATGGTCTAAAAGGACTCGGCAAAAGTTTTTCAGATTTTGAGCTTGTAAATAAGATTCTAAGATCCCTTCCTAAGAGTTGGGACCCTATTCAAGAGGCTAAAGATTTAAGCAACTTCCCTCTTGAAGAACTAATCGGGTCATTAATGACTTATGAAATGACATGCAAGGCTCATGAAGAGCAAGAAGACATACTTCCAAAGAACAGGAAGGATATGGCACTTAGAACTTTTGATGACCACTTGAGAGAAAACTCAAGTGATGAGGACTATGACGATGACTTGGCACTTCTAACAAAGAAATTCAAAAAATTCATTAAGAGAAACAAATTTAAAAATGACACAAAAAATAAACTTGAACCCAAAAGGGACCAAGTTATTTGCTATGAGTGCAAAAAGCTAGGACACTACAAGAGTGATTGTCCCCAAGCCAAGAAGAGAACATCAAAGAAGAAGGCGCTCAAAGCAACATGGGATGATTTGAGCGCATCCGAAGAGGAGGAATCCAACACCGAGCAAGTTGCTCATTACGCCTTAATGGCTATTGGAGAGGAGGTAACAAATTTAATTGATGCAGATTTATAATTTGATGAATTATTAAATGCCTTCCATGATTTATTTGATGAATACAAGATTATTAATAGAAAATACAAATAGCTAAAAAAGGAGCATGATAGTCTTAATTGTGATTTCGATAAGTTAAAGACCGAATATCATGATAGTTTAGGCTCTTGTATCAAATGCCATGATCTAGAAACTATCCAAAAGCAAAACTTGCTACTCATGGACACCTTGAAGAAATTTGAGGTTGGTAGCAAGTCTTTGAACATGATCCTTACAAACAAGGGCCACATTCCCAAAAGAAGGGGAATCAGATTCGTGAGAAATTCTCACCAAAATCCAACAACCTTCATAAAAGGCCCTATCCTACATGTTCAACACCAAAGCAAATGCAACTTTTGTTGCAAGCATGGACACAAAACGCATTATTGTCCATTCAAGAAAATTAGTCTGAACAAATTAATTTGGGTTCCTAAAGGAATCATGATAAACTCTATGCAACATGACAAACAATATAAATCAATTTTTGAGGCACCCAAAAGTAAATGGGTACCTAAAAATTATCCTTTCTTGTAGAGACATACACCATCACAAGCTAGGAGCAAGAGATGGTATCTTGATAGTAGATGCTCAAGGCATATGACTAGAGATCCATCTCAATTCTCTAAGCTCTCTAGCATAGATGAAGGCTATGTCACCTTCGGAGACAACAAAAGGGTAAAATCATTGGCAAAGGAACCATAGGTAACAAATCCAACTTTTTTATTGAAGATGTTTTGTTAGTTGATGGTTTAAAACATAATCTCTTGAGCATTAGTCAATTATGTGATAAAGGATATATTATCAAATTCGAATCTGATGCATGCATCCTTAAAAAATCACACAACAACACATCCATGATAGCTTTAAAACAAAATAACATATACACCATTGACATCAATGATTTGTGTAATGAAATGTATTTTTCAGTTTTAAATGAGGATGCTTGGCTATGGCACAAAAGATTAGGTCACGCTAGCATGAAACTAATTACTCAAATATCATCCAAAGAACTTGTACGAGGAATTCCTCACATCAAGTTCATCAAGGATAATGTGTGTGATGCTTGTCAATTAGGAAAACATATTAAGAGTAGTTTCAAATCTAAGAATCAAGTAAGCACATCAAGGCCCTTACAATTGATCCATATGGACTTGTTCGGACCAATATCTACATCAAGCCTAGGAGGTAGCAAATACGCCCTTGTCATTGTAGATGACTTATTTTCTGAAACACAAAAATGAATGCTTTAGATATTTCACCAAGTTTTACAAACTTGTTCAAAATGAAAAAGAGTTTATGATTTCATCAATTCGAAGTGATCACGGTGATGAATTTCAAAACCGTTATTTCCAAGAATTCTATGAATCTAATGGATTCAACCACAACTTCTCCACTCCAAGAAATCCTCAACAAAATGGAGTAGTAGAAAGAAAGAATAGAAATTTACAAGAAATGGCAAGAACCATGTTGAATGAACAAAGCCTACCCAAATATTTTTGGGCCGAAGCTGTAAACACTGCATGCTATATTTTGAATAGAATTTTAGTAAGACTCTTACTCACCAAAACTCCCTATGAGTTGTGGAACAATAAAAAATCTAATGTTTCATATTTTAAAGTTTTTGGGTGGAAGTGTTTTATCTTGAATGAGAAAGATGCCTTAGGAAAATTTGATGCTAAATCCGATGAAGGAATTTTTCTTGGTTATTCATCGGTTTCTAAAGCTTTTCATATCTTCAATAAAAGGATTTTAATAATAGAAGAATCCATTCATGTTGTTTTCAATGAGATTTCCGAAATCAAGAAAAATGACTTTGATGATGATGTTAATTTCGATTCTTTAAATTTAAATGAAACCCCTTCTCCAACTAGCAACTTTGATGATGATGCATCCACTTCCAAAACTTCCTTACCTAATGACTGGAAGTATGTTGATAATCATCCTAAGGAGCTAATCCTAGAAGACACATCTAAGGGGGTTCAAACACGTTCAACTTTTAAAAATTCTTGTGCCAACGCCGCTTTTCTCTCCCAAATTGAACCTAAATGTATTGACGAAGCCATGAAAGATAATTCATGGATTATCGCAATGCAAGATGAGTTAAATCAATTTGAGAGAAATGAGGTGTGGAAGCTTATTCCTACGCCAAATGACCATTTAGTTATTGGTACTAAATGGGTCTTTAGAAACAAGCAAGATGAATATGGTATCGTGGTAAGAAACAAGGCTAGACTAGTAGCCAAAGGTTTCAACCAAGAAGAAGGTATCGATTACGAAGAAACCTTCGCTCCTGTGGCTAGATTAGAAGCCATATGGATGCTTCTTGCTTATGCTAGTAATAATAATTTTAAGTTATTCCAAATGGATGTTAAAAGCGCTTTTCTAAATGGCTTTATCTCTGAAGAAGTTTCTGTTGAACAGCCTCCCGGATTTGAAAATAATAGCCTTCCTATTCATGTATTTAAATTAACCAAAGCTCTCTATGGTTTAAAACAAGCCCCAAGGGCTTGGTATGACAGACTAAGTACTTTTCTTATTGAAAATAATTTCACAAAAGGCAAGGTCGATACTACATTATTTATCAAAAATTTTGAAAATAACTTTCTCATTGTTCAGATCTATGTTGATGATATTATCTTCGGTTCTACGAATGAATCTCTTTGTGAATCTTTTACTAAAACCACGAGTCTCGAATTTGAAATGAGTTTGATGGGAGAGTTAACCTTTTTCTTAGGCTTACAAATTAAGCAACTAAGCAATGACATCTTTATTAGTCAAACTAAGTATGCCCTAGATCTGCTAAATAGATTATATATGAATAGCTCAAAAGCTGTTAACACTCCTATGAGCACTTCCAAGAAGTTGGAAGTTGATGAAAGTGGAGAAAGCTTCGATCAAAAAACTTATAGGGGTATGATAGGATGTTTACTTTATCTAACTACAACCAGACCAGATATTATGTTTAGTGTAGGACTTTGTGCTAGGTTTCAATCAAACCCTAAGATATCTCATCTCAAAGCAGTTAAAAGAATACTTAGATATCTTAAAGGAACCACAAATATAGGATTATGGTATCCAAAATCCAAAAATTTTCAATTAATTGCTTATGCTAATACGGATTTTGCTGAGTGTAGACTAGATAGAAAAAACACATCAGGAACATGTCAATTTTTGGGACATTCTCTTGTTTCCTAGTCATCTAAGAAACAAAACTCGGTTGCTCTATCAACAACTAAAGCTGAATATATTGCAGCCAGTGCATACTGTGCACAAGTTGTGTGGATGAAAAACACCTTAGAAGATTATAAAGTCCATCTTAAAAATATTCCCATTAAATGTGATAACACGAGTGCAATATGCTTAACAAAGAATCACATTCAACACTCAAGAACAAAACATATTGATAATAGACATCACTTTATACGAGATTATGTTACTAATCATGATGTGATTATAGAATTCATAAATACTAAGCATCAACTAGCTGATATTTTTATAAAACCTCTAAGTAAAGAACAGTTTGATTTCATAAGAAGAGAATTAGCAATGTTGATGTGTCCGAATGTATAAACTTGTTAAAATTATTATTTGGACTTTATTGATTGAATTACATGACAAAAATAACATGTTGGAAAAATCGTCATAAACGATGAGCATGTCCTCATGATAGTGTTAAAGTAAATTTTTGGTTCCAATTGGATTTCATTATTCTCTCTCGGATTTTGATTCTTGACAAGAATATTTCCTTTGAAACATAAAATTGATGATTCCTGCTTAAGGAATATTTTTTTTTGCAAGGATTTTACTCACATAAATATCTTGATCCTTGCAAAGCATGCTATCGATTTGAACTACACAAATGACCTTCCTCCTTCATGCAAAAAGAATAATAACAAGGAAGAAGTTTTCATTCTATGTATATACTCTCCATGTCATGGTCTTCTTGAGATGTTTGTATCCTATAAATGACATGAACCCACTTATGGCATCACATGTATATTCAAAAGATGCATATATCGTTCTCCTTTTTGTTGATAACAAAGGGGGAGAAGTATATGAATTGATACTATAAATGCCATATTATGTTAAAAGAAACAGACATATGATTATTGATGTTATGCCATGTTTACTATGATTGCCATATTTGCATCATATTAAGATATCAAGAACTTGTATTGTAATTTTACATGTTGATATCTTTCCATATGATGAATTGCTATCATTACAACAATTCACATTTGAAATTTGAAAATGGATGTCGAGTCTTGACATCATACAAAGAGATACATCATGATAGGAATCATGATGGGAGTATTGATAAGGTTAAATGACTTTAACTTATCAATATGTCTCTTGAATTCAAAGACTTTGAATTAAAGAATGACTTATCTCAATTATGGCACATAGACAGGGGGAGTTACGGTTAACTCCGTTATCAATTGATTGTCATCATCAAAAAGGGGGAGATTGTTGAATCTCGGATTTTGATGATGACATCAATTGTCATTTGTTATCTAATCTATATGTTGAAATAAGTGTGTAGGATTAACTACGATGAAAGTAAGACATGCAGTAGGAGTTGCGCCGAAGTCAGGACTATGATCACATTGAGAGTTCGAGAGCTCGACGGAAGTTCGGACGGTCATCGGAGGTTCTGCGGGAACAAATCCGAGAAGTCTAGGAGCTTGCCAAAAGAAGCTCGTCGGAACTCGCCAAGTGGATCGTCGCAAGTCCAGGAGTTTGCCGAAAGTCCGCAGGAGCATCACCGAGGGTTCATCGGATGATCGACGGAAGTTCACCGGAAGCTCGCTGGAAGAAGCGATTGACGCACCGGAGTAAGCTGTCCTTAGAATTGTCGTAGTTAGCACGATGATTAAGTTAGAAATGGGAGGTGATCCCATTAACTTAATCTAGGGGCAATTCGACCCTTGAAAGAACAAGATTGGGCCGAATGGATCAACCCATTCGGACCCAGATCTCTCGCCCAGAGGTGGCACTGCTTGGGTCGGCAGTGGCACCGCCCAGGGCTTGGTCTTCGAGCTCTGGCTGGGTGGTGCAACCGCCCCTGACAAGCGGTGGAACCGCCCAGGGTTCGATCTCCGAGCTTTGGCTGGGCGGTGCAACTGCCCTAGTCAAGCGGTGGCACCGCCTGAGCTCGATCGCCGAGCTCTGCCAAGCGGTGCAACTGCCCCTGACAAGCGGTGGCACCGCCCAGGAGCTCAGTCTCCAAGCTCTGACAGCGGTGCAACCGCCCCAATCAGGCAGTGCAACCGCCCCAGTCAATCGGTGCAACCGTCAGACCCCGGAATTCCGGAAATTGACAGTTTTGAGCTCCAAATTCAAACTGGTTTGGGGCCTATAAATACCCCACTCTTTCAGCAATGAAAGAGCAACGAAAACTACCAAAATCCTGATCTTACTCTAAGATTTTTTAGCTCAAAAGTGTTGTAATAAGCTAAAGGTTCTTCTCCCTCTTTTCTTCCAACTTCAGATCTTTCAAGAGAGGAGAGAAAAGTTTGTAAGGGTTGTCTCCTAAGCCCGTCAAAAGGAGTGAATCTGTAAAAAGGTGGTTGGCCTTCGCCTATTGAAGGAAGGCCTCTAGTGGACGTCGGCAACCTCATCGGTGGAGGAAGCTAGAAGTGGATATAGGTCAAGATTGACCGAACCACTCTAAATCGCGCTGCTCTCTGGTTTGCATTTACTTTGAGCTTATTATCCTTACTACAAACTTCCTTCAAAGCTTACTGCCTTCTGCGCTTTTACGTCTGTGTTTCCAAGCTCAATACTTTCTGATTCGTGTTTAGACGTAAATCGAGTTTCTCGTACGAACATCGTATTTCAGTTTGCGCTTACATTCTGATTTTTATCACAACAGTAAACTGCCTTAACAGATTTGTTTTAACTGCCTCTTGCCTAATCACAAGTTAAAGTGATTTACGAATCGAAGTTTCTGCTGAAATCAGCTTTGTTGTACGAACTCAGTTTCAAAACGTAGAAAGTTTTCCGCTGCACTAATTCACCACCCCCCCCCTCTTAGTGCTCTTGATCCTAATAGTACCACTATCAAGAGTTTGGATATATAAGTTCAACTCATTGCATGAAAAACATAATATCAAGTTTTATCATCATGCAATTTGAAGCTAGCAAAAATTAAAGATGTGCAAGTTTAGCATGTTTGCTTTTCTTGAGATAGCAACTATTTGCTTCTCTTTATATTACAAGCTAGTAATTTTTATGATATGTAAGTTTTACAACATACAAGCTTGCAAAAATTTCGAAAGCAAATGCAAGATAGCTTTCTTGTGTAAGCTAATGATTCGTGCTTCCTATTGTAATGTGCAAGTTGTAAGTTTTGCTTCTTGAGATAGGCAAGATAGCACTTTTATAATTTTTATTTCTTAAGATAGGCAAGCTAGTGATGTTCAAGATAGCAAGCTCTTTTTTCTCTTTTGAGAAGTGCCATTTTTGCTTCCTTAGCAAAGTGCAAACTAGCAAAATTTTGCTTCATTCTTGAATTGTGCAAGCTAGCATCTTTCTCTTTGAGATGTGCTCGTTAGCAACTCTTTCTCCCCCTTTGTCATTGGCAAAAAGAAGGGAAGACCTTTACATTAATTTTCAAATTATGATGAGGTAAGTATCAATCTTATTTGTGCATCATTATATTTTCAAATTAAAATATGCACATTTTCAAAACCTTACATTTTATTTTTCATGCACGATATCGAAAAATAAATCAATCAACATTATGAGTATATCATACATGATACTAAAACATTAAAATTTTTAAGCATTTATTAACTTATTGATCATGATACCAAACATTAATCAATTAAAGCATTCATGATACACATCATATGCATCACATACATCATCATAAAAAAAAATAAGTATTGCATATATCATTCCATCACATGGACAATATCAAAAAGAGTCATAGAATGAAGAGTCATGATTCATAGAAAAATATCATATATCAAATATCGAGAAATCAAGATGATGATGAGATGAAGACATTCCTATAGTAAAAAGATGTCACGTAAATGATCTCGATTTATGTATAATATCACGCAATTATAATTCCGAAAAAAAATCATGATTCTTTTCGATAAATTTCAACAAGAAGATACTAGAACACATGGTAGGAGATCATGATTCATAAATAATTTTATGTTATAAATCATGAGAAATCAAGTTCATGATTTCGATAAAACTCATTAAATTCAAATCATCAAAATCTCAACATTACTTTCAAGAGATTCATACAAATCAATAAGATGGAGTAAAAGAATTTTCAAGAACAATGCTTTTCTCTTTTTTAGTTATTTAAATTCATGTGATTTATTTCATTTTTACCAAATAAAAATGTGCATAAACATTTATGATCAAAAAATGAATTTCATCATAAAAACCATCAAGACCAATAAATCAAAAAAATTAGCATGTATAACTTTAAAATCTCATGCATAAAATTGTCAATCATGGCATCAAAACATTTAATATTTTCATTACATCATTATGCATTACTTCAAATCAAACATGATTTCATTTAATCAAAATTGAGAAACAATAATGGAAATCAACATGATATACATTATTACTTTTTAACCACATATAGCACGATTTCATAAGACATTTTTATTCAAGTTCATTGTAGTCATGCATTTTCTTTTTAGATGAATCTAACTTTTCATGCTTCATTTCCATACAAAAGCCATGCATCATTTTTAAAATCGGAAGGCAATATGAAAATCATTAAGATATACATTATTGCTTCTCAAGCACATACATAGAATTAATCATATTTGGTGTGCAAGCATTAAATTAATATTTTATTATAATTTCATACAATTTTCATGATCATTTTTAAAAATTACTTAGAAGGATAAGCTTGATTCCTAATTTTTTATATTTTCATTACATTATGCAATTTTAAAAAAATATTCTAAAGTAAATAAAAAAGAAAATGCATCATGGAAAGCATCAAGTAATTTCAAAATAAATTAAGGGGGTTTTGATTACCTCATCGTTGAATGCCATTAAGGCATAGTTTGCCACCTCGCCTTTCTTGATTTTCTCCTCGTCTTCGGAGGAGCTCGATTTATCCCAATTCTTTTTCTTGCGTTCAAAACAAGTAGTTATATTCTTTTTATTTTTGTTTTATTAACTTTTTAAATTTCTTACTGAGTTCTAGTTCACCACCACTTGAGCTTATGCTCGAGTGGTCTTTAAATGTTCTAAGTTCAAAATCATTCCTGTCTTTTAGAAGGTTGTTTATGAGTTCTTTACGTACATTGCATGTCATTTCATAGGTCATCAAAGACCCTATCAATTCTTCGAGAGGGAAATGGTTCAAATCTTTTGATTCTTGTAAAGCCGTTACTTTTGAATATCAACCTTTAGAAGGAGAATGCAAAATCTTGTTTATAAGTTCAAAATCCAAAAAAATTTGCCAAGAGCTTTTAAACCATTGACGACATCCGTGAAACAGGTGTATATGTCAACAATGTTTTCGCTCGGCTTCATTCGAAAAAGCTCGAAATTATGTATTAAAAAATTAATTTTTAAATCTTTAACTTTGCTAATTCCTTCATGCATGAATTCAAGAATGCGCCAAATATCAAAAGTTGTTTTACAAGTAGAAACATGATTAAACTATGTTTTATCTAAGGCATAAAATAGAGCATTCATAGCTTTATCATTTAAATAAAAAGTTTTCTTCTCCAAATCGTTCTAATCTTTCATTGGAAGAGAAGACCTTTTAAAGCCGAATTTGACAATGTGCCATAAATTCAAATCCAAAGAAAGCAAGAAAACTCTCATTCGAGTTTTCCAATAAGTGTAGTATGTCCCATTGAAAAAGGGATGACGAATGAGAGAGTGACCCTCTTGGTTGCCAAAAAGAGTTATTTCTCTTGGGTGTTAAACCAACTGATAAATAACGAGGCTCTCATACCAATTGTTGGGATCAGGGGTCGGCACTAAGAGGGGGGGTGAATTAGTGCAGCGGATAAGAACATCAAATTCATAAAATCTCTTTATACGTTGAAAACTGATTCCGACATAAAAGTCGTTTCTTAAAGATAATAACTTTGAAAGTGTATTAATAAAGATAGCTTAAAGGCAGTAAGCACTTAAAGAGGTTTACAGTAAGGAAATAGTAAGAATAAAATGCAAATCGACATTTAGAGTGGTTCGGTCAATCTTAACCTACATCCACTTTTGGCTTCCTCCTCCGACGAGGTCACTGATGTCCACTAGAGGCCTTCCTTCAATATGTGAAGGCCAACCACCTTTTTACACTCCTCTTCTCCTTTTACCGGGTTTAAGAGACAACCCTTACAAGCACTCACTCACTCCTCTCTAAACAGAAATCTACTTTTAAGCTAGAGGAGGGATTTCTCAAGAGATTTCAGCAATGTTCTTGCGGACTCCCAACAAGCTCTTGGACTTTACGACGATCTTCTTGGCAAGTTTCGACGAGCTTCTCTGGCAAGCTCTGAGACTTCTCAACTAGTTCCTCCAGAACTTTCAACGAACGTTCGGACTTCCGACAAATTCTCAAACTCCCAACGTGATCTCGATCTTGACTCCAAGACTTCATTTTGCTTCATGCGTTGCTATCATAGTTAATCCTGCATATGTAAAATCTTACTTCGATCTAGACAATTAATACTAAGCATTAATCAAGTTGTCCAGCATGTCATTGGTCCCTCGACACTTCGTCCGATTCTTCGACGCATCATCCTCTCCTGCGGCCTATTTTCCAATCGGCCAGTTGACTCCATATCTCTTATATCCTTAGTATAGTGTATGATCTTCTTGGCCCGATGCCCGAATCCATGGCCTAAAGCCTTCTGTCGATACTTTGACCGATCCTCCGGCCCGATGTCCAATCTTCTGATATGTTTTCCCCTAGCACAACATGTTTTTTTCTACTTTAATTGTCTCATCCTGATCGGAGCATCCTACGTCACTCAAAACATAAATTAAAACATAAACACTTATTGATTGGTTTCTGTTGAATCTCGTATTTTGATTATGAAACCACTTGATATATGTTTATGATTTAATTTATGTTTTAAGTGATGCAGGATTCTTCGATCAGGATGAGATAATTAAAGCAGGAAAAATCATGTTGTGCCAGAGGAACATGTTAGAAGATTGGACGTCGAGCCGGTGGATTGGTCGATGTATCGACAGAAGACTTCAGGCCATAGACTCGGGCATCGGGCCAAGAAGAGCGAGTATTGTGCCAAGGATATCGGAGTTACGGAATCAACTGGCCGATTGGGCAATAGGCCGTAAGAGAGGACGATGCGCCAAAGAATCGGACGAAGCATCGAGGGACCAATGACATGCCATACAACTTGGTTAATTGCTTTGGATTAATTGTCTCGATTGAAGTTTTATTTTACATGTGTAGGATTAACTACGATGGAAGTAAGACATGCAGTAGGAGTTATGCTGAAGTCAAAACTATGATCACATTGGGGGTTCGAGAGTTCGACGGAAGTCCGGACGGTCATCAGAGGTTCTGCGGGAACAAATTCGAGAAGTCCAGGAGCTTGCCAAAGAAGCTCATCGGAACTCACCAAGTGGATCATCATAAGTCCAGGAGTTTGCTTGAAGTCCGCCAGATCATCTCCGAAGGTTCGTTGGATGTTTGTCGGAAGTTTGCCGGAAGCTTGCCAGAAGAAGCGATTGACGCACTAGAGCAAGTTGTAGTAAATGTCTTAAGAATTATCATAGTTAGCATGTAGATTAAGTTAGGAATGGGAGGCAATCCCATTAACTTAATTTGAGGGCAATTGGGCCCTTGATAGACCCAAATTGGGCCGAATAGATCAACCCATTCGGACCAGAATTCCTGCTAGGCGGTGGCACCGCCCAAGAGATAGTCTCCGAGGAAAGCTGGGCGGTGCAACCGCCCAGGTTAGGCGGTGGCACCACCTAGGCTCAGTCTCTGAGCGAGATTGGGTAGTGTAACCGCCCCTGTCAGGCGATGGCACAACCCAGAGGCTCAATCTCTGAGCTGTCAGGCGGTTGTACTGCCCCAGTCAGGAGGTAGTACTGCCAGGACCCCAAAAATATGGGAAAAGATACTTTTGAGCTCCAAATTCAAACCAGTTTGGGGCCTATATAACCCCACCCTTTCCTGCATGAAAGGACAACCAAAAAGCGCCGAAAATCCAATCTTACTCTATGATTTTTAGAGCTCAAAAGTGTTATAAAGACTAGAAGTTCTCCCTCTTTTCTTCCAAGTTTTGATCTTTCAAGAGATGAGAGAAATGTTTATAAGGGTTGTCTCCTAAGCTTGTCAAAAGGAGTGAAACTGTAAAAGGGTAGTTGGCCTTCGCCTATTGAAGGAAAGCCTCTAGTGGACGTCGGTGACCTCATCGAAGGAGGAAGCCAAAAGTGGATGTAGGTCAAGATTAACCGAACCACTCTAAATCTCAGTTTGCATTTACTTTCTGTTCTCTATCTTAACTGCAACTGCCTCCATAGCTTTACTTTAACTGCACTTCGCCTAATCTAAGTTAAAGCAACTTCTGAATCGGCTTTCATACCGAAATCGCTTTTATCGTACGAACGTCGTATTTCGGTTTGCAATTACATTCTATTTTCTATCTTAACTACAAACTGCCTCTATATCTTTACTCCAACTGCATCTCACTTGATCAAAAGTTAAAGTGATTTTCGAATTGGTTTTCTTACTGAAATCGTTTTTATCGTACGAACGTCATTTTAAATCATCAAAAGTTTTTCGCTGCACTAATTCACCCCACCCCCCCCCCCCCTCTCTTAGTGCCCTTAATCCTAATAATTGGTATTAGAGCCCGGTATTTCTCATTTCATATTTACACCCTAGAGAAATGGCTCTTCATGGCTTTTAAGAGGGCTTTTCGGTTGTTCGTCCACCGTTGTTTAACGGATTGGACTACACTTATTGGAAAACTCGAATGAGAGTTTTCTTGATTTCTATGAATTTGGATTTATGGAATATTATTGAAAACAGTTTTCAACTTCCCTCTAAACCGAGGAACGAATGGTTAGATTTGGAGAAGAAATATTTTTCTTTAAATGCAAAGGCTATGAATGCCTTATTTTGCGCTTTAGATAAAAATGAGTTTAATCGGATTTCTACATGCGAAACGGTTTTTGATATTTGGTGAACACTTGAAATCACGCACGAGGGAACTAGTAGAGTCAAAGACTCGAAAGTTAACATTTTATTGCATGATTTTGAACTCTTTTGAATGCAACCAAGCTAGACTATAAGCGACATGTACACCCGTTTCACGGATGTCATCAATAATCTAAGAGTTCTTGGTAAATCTTTTTTGAATTTTGATCTCGTAAACAAGATCTTAAGATCTCTTCCAAAAAGGTGGGATCCTAAAATAACCGCAATACAAGAGATAAAAAATTTAAATGATTTTCCCTTAGAAGAATTAATCAGGTCATTAATGACCTATGAAATGACACTTTTGAAAAATTTTGAACCCGATAAGCACTTGAACCACCTTCCAAAGAATAGGAAGGATTTGGAACTCCGAACAAATGAATACCACTTGAGCGATAACTCAAGTGATGAGGACAACGATGAACTTGAACTTCGAACACTAAATCTTAATAAGTTTATTAAACAAAAATCTAAAATAAATAATAAACTTGAATGGAGGAAGAGGCCAAAGAAGAGGAAGGCAACCAAAGATGAATCAAGAACTTCTAAAGGTGAAACGGTGAATTGGGGTTTGACGGGCTTCGACTACAAGGTAAGTAACTCAACTCTCTTGAATTATTTTGAAATTACTTGAAGTTTTTCATGAGTGCTTAATTTAGATAGTAGGAATAGGAAATAACAAATGTTTTTTCAAAAATTATATCATATTTTTCTTTTTAGCATCATTGAAAATTTAAAAATTTGATCATGAAAAGTATATTGCTAAGGTTTCATGCATGTTATGTTTTGAAATGTTGAATGATGTATGCAACATTAGGGATGATAATTATATGATATGTGATAATGCTTAGGATTAATCCATGCATATATATCTTGATGATTTTATGTCATGCATGAGTTTTTGAAGTAAATGTTGATTTGAAACTCTCATTTTAGATTAACATGTTTTTGGTCTAATCATTTTTATGATGAATTAAGATGGCATTCTCATGACATATTTAGATGACATAGTGCATGTACATCTATTTATGAATTTCTTAATAGTCTTTTGATGATAGATGTGATATCATGATGTGTTTGGCCTTGACGGCTTCATAACGAAACTTATGTTTCGATTTTAAATGATGATACATGTTTTCACAAAAGACATGAATACCCTCACATGAAATCAATTGTATGAAATAGAAATGAATTTTCTATCCTATTAAGATTAATGAATTTATTTTACCAATCTTGTGAATCTCATGAAAATAAACATGATGAATATTTTGAAAATAAATGAGTGTATCATGCATTTGGTCTTAATGATTTCTCTTTAACATACTTTTTGAAATCATACTTGATGATGAATATCAAGATATTAAAAGGATGTTATCGTGGAATCATGCTTGATGATTTGTTTTTTACCTTTCCATCTTAAATGTTGACACTTGTTTTATTAAAGGCAAAGGCATGCTTATAAGAAGCAAATCACATGAATAGAAATTTATAAAAACGAAATGTGATCCTCTATCTTATTGTCTTTTCAATAAATCTATGCTTGTCATGTATGAATTTATTGAATGTCACTTTGAGGATGATTTTGGATTTCACAAATGCTTGATTCATACTTATGACATGAGACATATTTTAAATATGAATCATGTTCAATGCTTCAATCATGTTACATCTCCCTTAATTCATTTTTTTCTCCTAGATTTATTTACTAAAGAGGAGAATATTCTGAATGAATGAAATGATACAAATGAATCACTTATCGATATATCTTTTTGAAATATCTTTTTAATATGATGTTGATAATTTGAGATGCCCGTTGGAATTCATGACATGAGATAATTGAATCCTTGACTTACTCTTTATATGGCTTGAAAATAGATGTTTAAAATCTTGCTTGATGAGTTGTTATATAAGATTTTGCCTTTACGTCTTGAACTTTCATGCTTATCTTGATTTGGCATATAAAGACTAAGGCATGCTTAGATGAAAAAGAATCACTTAAAAAATGTCTTTTCCATCTGATCGAGATTAATGATTTCATGATATTTTATGAATCTCAAAATTGATTTTGATGATGTGATTTTATGAATCTCAAAGTTAATGATTTGACTTGAATGAGTTTTATCTAAATCATAATCTTGATCTTGCAAAATTGGAATCACAAATAATATGTTTTGGTATTCATGAAAGTATTGGTATTCATGACTTGAATTTGATTGAAACATTGCATGCTTAAATTAATCATTCTCCTATGTTTCAACAATTCTTTAAATGCCTTATGTGATGATTGAAAATTAATTTTCTTTATGATGAATCACAAATCATGACTTGATCTATGATATTGATATATTTTAATCATGATCCTTGGTTGTATAATTCTTTTGCTCTATTATAAAGATTTGTTAAATGAATCATGTCCTTCTTGAATTTTCTTGATATCATGACATGATTTTGTAATATGGCTTGTATAATGATTAAATTTTTTAGCCATTGATTTCTCCCTTCTTTTCGATAATGATAAAGGGGGAGTTAGTTTACTAGCCTGCATATTTCAAAGGAAGGAAAATTTGCTAGCTCAATCATTTCATTGAAAGAACTTGCTATCATGAACACTACCAATGAATTGCAAATCTTGCAATATAAAGCGAAGCAAAGAATTGCTCTCTTGAAAGAAGCAAAAAATGCAAAACTTAGAAAACTTACAATATAATTGCTCTTGCCATGCTTTGTATCAAAAATAGGTTGATATCCTTAAAAGCATCGCATTAAATTTTTTAGTGTATCGCAATGTATCACATGTATCGTAAATTGAAAATTTTGAGACTATTATCATATCATGTTTAACAATTGATGTCTTTCATGACATGACTTCTTTGCGTTGTTGTCTTGTATGTATCATGTGATGATTGAAATATTGATTGATGCAAATTCATAGTTTATGTAAAAGTCTAAATCATTGGTTCCTCTCCTTCTTTTCGACAATGACATAGGGGGAGAAAGATTGCTAGCTCAAGGCAAATGCTGGCTAGCTTTTACTCTTCCCTAATTTTTGACAAAAACAAAGGGGAGAAAGCTTTTGCTAGTCAGAACATGCAAAGAAAAGTAAAGTGCAATCTTGCACAAAAAGCAAGTGTTGAATTGTCATGATTGAACTTAAGAATCTTGCTATGCTTTTGTGCTTATATGTTGTGATGAAAAGCTAGCTTGTATATAGTAAAACTTGCATATCATAAAAATTGCTAGCTTGTAGTCTAAAGAGAAGCAAACAGTTACTATCTTAAGAAAAGCTAAACATGCTAAACTTGCACTTTGCAACGGAATTAAAATTGCGAGCTCAAACATTGCAAAGGAAGAAAAAATTTGCTAGCTTGCAACATGCATATTTCAAGAAGCAAGAGTTGCCTTCTTAAACATCTCTAATTTGCTAGCTTGCATGATGTGGAAGTTGCTATCTCAAAAAAAGCAAAAGTGCTATCATGTATGTTGTAAAACTTGCATATCTAAAACTTGATAGCTTGAATGTTCTAAGCATGATGTAACACTTGCTAAATTTTTTAGCTTCAAAACTGCATGATGATAAAACCTAATATTATGTTTTTCATGCAATGAGTTAAACTTATATCACAAACACAAGAATAGTTGTACTTCTTCTTTTTGTTGATGACAAAGGGGGAGAAGTATATTGATGACATGATATGTTATGCATAAGTTTATGATGACATGTTTCTTGGATTTTTGAATCCAAGAGTTTCTATCAATATGACATATTGATAGGGGGAGTTTGTTTAAACTCCAGGAGTTAAGGTTAACTCCGTCATAAAGTGGTTGTCATCATCAAAAAGGGGGAGATTGTTGAATCTCGTATTTTGATGATGAAACCACTTGATATATGTTTATGATTTCATCTGTATTTTGAGTGATGGAGGATGCTTCGATTAGGATGAGACAATTAAAGCAGGAAAAATCATGTTGTGCCGGAGGAACATGTCAAAAAATTGGACGTTGGGCCGGTGGATCGGTCGACGTATCGACAGAAGTCTTCAGGCCTTGGACTCGGGCATCGGCTAAGAAGAGCGGGTATTGTGCCAAGGATATCGGAGTTGTGGAGTCAACTGGCCGATTGGGCAATATGCTGTAGGAGAGGACGATGCGTCGAAGAATCGGACGAAGCGTCCAAGGACCAATGACATGCCAGACAACTTGGTTAATTGCTTAGGATTAATTGTCTCGATCGAAGTATTATTTTACATATATATGATTAACTACGATGGAAGTAAGATATGCAGTAGGAGATACGCCAGAGTCAAGACTATGATCACGTTGGGGCTTCGAGAGTTCGATGGAAGTCCGAACGGTCGTTAGAGATTCTGCGGGAACAAATTCGAGAAGTCTAGGAGCTTGCCAAAGAAGCTCATAGGAACTCACCAAGTGGATCATCGCAAGTCCAGGAGTTTGCCTGAAGTCCGTCGGAGCATCGCCGAAGGTTCGTCGGATATTCGTCGGAAGTTCGCCGAAAGCTTGCCGGAAGAAGCGATTGATGCACTGGAGCAAGTTGTAGTAAATGTCTTAAAAAATATCATAGTTAGCATGTAGATTAAGTTAGGAATGCGAGGTGATCCCATTAACTTAATCTGAAGATAATTGGGCCCTTGATAGACCCAAATTGGGTCGAATGGATCAACCCATTTGGACCAGAATTCCTGCTAGGCGGTGGCACCGCTAGGGTCGGCGGTGGCACTACCCAGGAGATAGTCTCCTAGGAAAGCTGGGCGGTGCAACCGCCCAGGTTAGGTGGTGACACCGCCTGGGCTTAGTTTCCGAGCGAGACTAGGCGGTGGCACCGCCTGGGCTCAGTCTCCGAGTGAGACTGGGCGGTGCAACCACCCCTATCAGGTGGTGGCACCGCCTAGAGGCTTAGGCTTTGAGCTGCCAGGCAGTTGTACTTCCCCAGTCAAGAGGTAGTATCGCTAGGACTCCGGAAATCCAGGAAAAGACACTTTGAGCTTCAAATTCAAACTAGTTTTGAGCCTATATAAACCCCACCCTTTCCTCCATGAAAGGGGAACCAAAAAGCACCAAAAATCCAATCTTACTCTGTGATTTTTAGAGTTCAAAAGTGTTGTAAAGGCTAGAAGTTCTCCTCCCTCTTTTCTTCCAAGTTTTGATCTTTCAAGAGAGGAGAGAAAAGTTTGTAAGGGTTGTCTCCTAAGCCCGTCAAAAGGAGTGAAACTATAAAAGGGTAGTTGGCCTTCGCCTATTGAAGGAAGGCCTCTAATGGACGTCGGTGACCTCATCGGAGGAGGAGGCCAAAAGTGGATGTAGGTCAAAATTGATCGAACCACTCTAAATCTCGGTTTGCATTTACTTTGTGTTCTCTATCTTAACTTCAAACTGCCTCCATAGCTTTACTTTAACCGTACTTCGCCGAATCTAAGTTAAAGCAACTTTTGAATTAGCTTTCATACCGAAATTGCTTTTATCGTACGAACATCGTATTTCGGTTTGCAATTACATTCTGTTCTCTATCTTAACTGCAAACTACCTCTATATCTTCACTCTCACTGTATCTCACTTGATCACAAGTTAAAGTGATTTCCGAATCGACTTTCTTACCGAAATCATATTTATCGTATGAACGTCGATTTAAATTGTCGAAAGTTTTCTACTGCACTAATTCACACCCCCCCACCCTCTTAGTGCTCTTGATCCTAATAGTTTCATCATCAAAATACGATATTCAATTTATACCACCACCCAATCTGGTAGTACCATCGCCCAAACTAGCGGTTCCGTCGCCTGACATAGTCTTGGAGACTGTGCCATGATGATTTCACTTGTTTGATCACTGTTTGTGCCTTTCTCTTGGCCCAACATAGCCTAAACTTTGTGCAACTATCCCTTAATTGGGTTGACCAATTATAATCTCAATTATGTGCTAACTATGATTTTTAAGACATTTGCTAAGCTAAACAAAGTCCGTAAGTCTATGTTTCTTCCTGTGATCTTCCGGCGAACTTCCGACGATCTCTCGGCAATGTTCCAGTGGAGTCCCAGCAAGCTCCTAGACTTCACGATGATCCTCTTAGCAAGTTCCGATGAGCTTCGTTGGCAAGCTCTTGGACTTTTCGATCAATTCCTATAGGACTTTCGATGAATTGTCATGGACTTAGCTGGTTTTACCTAAGTCATGCGGCACCTTTGCGTGTCCATTCGTAAAGGTCAGCCTCCCCGAAACCTCCCATGGTCCCTTAAGACCTACAAAAAAGAAAATGGGTTAGAGAAAGCGCCTCACTCGGGATCCACAAGCAAACATTCTAGGAAACACTTCATAGACAATGCAAATTACAAACAAACTTTATAAGTTCTAAACATTTGCACAACAAAGGGTCAAAATGATCCACTACAGACTGAATGTCTCTCACAAGTATCCATATGATAATATTTATTTATAAGCTTAAGAATGCCACCAAACCCAACTAAAATGGGGCTATTAAGCCTTCGACCGTTCCTCTACATGTTGTGCAAAGCATGAACAAACAGAAAGACACGGACATACATAAGTATTACATTAAACATCATGTTTGGAACTTTATCCGTGACATTCTTCCCCACTTATTCCTTCGACGTCCTTGTCGAAGCCTTTGCCGACACTATAACTCCTCGCCTTTGCTGAGTCTTCAATCTTCTGCTCCAACTGCAATGCACCTCTTGGCTCCCAACTACTCTCCGCTGCTATTTTTGAGTAGTCGAACCTTTGATCCGCCATGCAGCTTTAACTCGCCAATGATTCTGACTCTAGTGTAGGGTTGGCTGAGTTGTGTTGATCCTTGTTGGTTCCTATGGATCCTCTCGATGAAGAAAAAGACCATCCTTACTATGCGCTAGTCTCTCAAATGCCTCATACTGCTTGAACTTGAATTTTAATGATAAAGTCAATTGTCATTTGGTTATCTAATTTGTATATTAAGATAAGTGTGCAGGATTAACTACGATGGCAATAAGATATGCAGTAGGTGTTGAGTCAGATTCAAGACCAAGATCACATTAGGGGTTCGAGAGTTCATCGGAAGTCCGAATGGTCGTTGGCGGTTCTGCAGGAACAATTCGGGAAGTCCAGGAGCTTGCCAAAGAAGCTCGTCGGAACTCGCCAAGAGGATTGTCGCAAGTCCAGGAGTTTGCCTACAGTCCGCCGGATCATTGCCGAGGGTTCGCCGGAAGTTCACCGAAACCTCGCCGGAAGAAGCGATTGACACATCGGAACATGATTTGTAGTATTAATGTCTTTATTATCGTAGTTAGCATGTATATTAAGTTAGGATTGGGAGGTGATCCCATTAACTTAATCTGGGGCCAACTGGGCCCTTAACAAACCCAAATTGGGCCAAATGGATTAGCCTATTCGGACCCATAATTCCTGGCCGATGGTGGCAATGCCCAGGAGACTCGGTCTCCCAAGAGTTCTGGGTGGTAGTATCGCCCTTGTCAGGCGGTGGTATCGTCGGCAATTATTCCTGCCAACGGTGGTACCACCCCTATCAGGCGATGGTACTATCTGAGCTCAGTCTTCGAGCAATGTCAAGCGATAGTATTGTCCAGACTAAGCGATAGTACTGCTTAATGATAGTTGACAAGCGATAGTACCACCCAATTATGGCGATGGTACCGCCAAGACCCCAAAAATCTGGGAGTGGACATTTTTGAGCTTTGAATTCAAACTAATTGGGGCCTATATAAACCCCACCCTTTCCTGCATGAAAGGGCACTGAAAGCTTGCTTTTATTCTGAGTATTTGAGAGCTTGAAAGTGTTGTAAAAGGCTAGAGTTCTTCTCCCTCTTTCTTTCTAAGTGTTGATCATTTAAGAGAGGAGTGAAAATCTGTAAGGGTTATCTCCTAAACCCGTCAAAAGGAGAAAAGTTGTAAAAGGGTGGTTGGCCTTCGCCTATTGAAGGAAGGCCTCTAGTGGACATCGGTGACCTCATCGAAAGAGGAAGCCAAAAGTGGATTTAGGTCAAGATTGACTGAACCACTCTAAATCTCAGTTTGCATTTACGTTCTACTCTTTATCTTAACTACAAACTGCCTCCATTGCTTTACATCATATATACTTCTGTTTGCTCTCAAGTTAGAGTTTCTTCTTAAATGGTTTTCGTATGAAAGTTTTCCACTGCACTAATTCCCCCCTTCTTAGTGCTCTTGATTCTAACAATTGGTATTAGAGTGGGTTTACTCTCGGTTGGATTAAAACCCAAGAGAGATGGCATATGCCGGAAACCTAGAGGGTCACTCTATTACACATCCGCCCATGTTCAATGGGATGTATTACACCTATTGGAAGACCCGAATGAGGATCTTCCTTATTTCCATGGATTTTAAACTTGGAATATTGTTGAAAATGTAGTTTTAAAGTCTTCTCTTCGAATGATCGATTGGAATGAATTGGAGAAGAAGACTTTCGCTCTTAATGCAAAGGCTATGAATGCCTTATTTTATGCACTTGATAAAAACAAGTTCAATCATGTTTCAATTTGTGAAACTGCATTTAATATTTGGCATACACTCGAAATGACTCACAAAGGCACGAGTAGAGTGAAAGAGTCAAAAATCAATCTTTTAGTATATTCTTATGAACTTTTTCAAATGAAACCGAGCGAGACCATAGGTGACATGTATACCCATTCCATAGATGTCGTCAATGGTCTAAAAGGACTCGGTAAAATTTTTTTCAGATTTTGAGCTCGTTAATAAAATTCTAAGATCTCTTCCAAAGAGTTGAGACCCTAAAGTCACTGCTATTTAAGAGGCTAAAGATTTAAACAGCTTTCCTCTTGAAGAATTGATTGGGTCATTAATGACCTATGAAATGACTTACAAAGCTCGTGAAGAGCATGAGGACACCCTTCCAAAGAACAAGAAGGATATGACACTTAGAACTCAAGAAAATCACTTGAGAGAAAACTCAAGTGATAATGACTTTGACGATGACATGGCATTTCTAACAAGGAAATTTAAAAAAATTATTAAAAGAAATAAATTTAAAAATGACACTAAAAATAAATTTGAATACAAAAAGAATCAAGTTATTTGCTACAAATGCAAGAAGTTGAGACACTATAAAAGTGATTATCCCCAATCCAAGAAGAGAACATGAAAGAAGAAGGTGCTCAAAGTAACGTGGGATGACTCAAGCACATCCGAAGAAGAGGAGTCCAACAACGAGCAAGTTGCTCATTACACCTAATGGCCATTGGAGAGAAGGTATCAAATTTAATTGATGTAGATTTATCATTTGATGAATTGTTAAATACTTTCCATGATTTATTTGATGAATGTAAAATAATTAGTAGAAAATATAAATTATTAAAAAATAAGCATGATATTCTTATTAGTAATTTCGATAAATTAAAAATTGAGCATAATGATAGTTTAGTTCTATGTACGAAATGTCATGACTTAGAAATACTCCAAAAGGAGAACTTGCTACTCAAGGACACCTTGAACAAATTCGAGGTTGGTAGCAAATCTTTGAACATGATCCTTACCAATAAGGGTCACATTCCTAAAAGAAGTGGAATCGGATTTGTGAGAAGCTCTCACCAAAATCTAACCACTTTTATTAAAGGTCCTATCTTGCATGTTTCGCATCAAAACAAATGTAATTTTTGTTACAAACATAGACATAGAACTTATCATTGTCCATTCAAGAAGATTAGTCCTAACAAATTGATTTGGGTTCCAAAAGGAACCATAAAGAACTCCAGCAACATGATAAACAATTTAGATCGGTTTTTGAGGCACCCAAGATTAAATGGGTACCTAAAAATCATCCTTTTTTGTAGAAATATATATCACCACAAGCTAGGAGCAAAAGATGGTACCTTGATAGTGGATGCTCAAGGCATATAACCGGAGATCCATCTCAATTCTCTAAGCTCACTAGCATAGACGAAGGATATATCACCTTCGAAGACAACAACAAGGGTAAAATCATTGGCAAAGGAACCATAGGTAACAAATCCAACTTCTTTATTGAATATATTTTGTTAGTTGATGGATTAAAACATAGCCTCTTGAGCATTAGTCAATTGTGTGATAATGGATATATTATCAAATTCGAATATAATGCTTACATCATTGAAAAACCACATAGAAACACATCTATGATTACATTAAAACAAAATAACATATACACCATTGACATTAATAATCTTTGTAATGAAATATGTTTCTTAGTTTTGAATGACGATGCTTGGCTTTGGCATAGGAGATTAGGTCATGCTAGCATGAAACTAATCACCCAAATTTCAACCAAAGAACTTGTAAGAGGAATTCCTCATATCAAGTTCATTAAAGATAATGTGCGTGATGCTTGTCAATTAAGAAAAAAAATAATGTTAGCTTCAAATCTAAGAATCAAATAAGCACCTCTAGACCATTGCAATTAATCTATATGGACTTATTCGGACCAATCTCTACATTAAGCCTAGGAGGTAGCAAATACACTTTTGTTATTTTAGATGATTATAGTAGATATACATGGACTTATTATTGAAACACAAAAATGAATGCTTTAGATATTTCACCAAGTATTATAAACTTGTTCAAAATGAAAAGGGTTCTATGATTTCATCAATTCGAAGTGATCACAGTAGTGAATTTCAAATTTATGATTTTTAAGAATTTTATGAATCTAATAGATACAACCACAACTTCTCTACTCTAGGAAATCCTCAGCAAAATGAAGTAGTTGAAAGAAATAATAGAAATTTACAAGAAATGGCAAGAACTATGCTGAATGAACATAGTCTACCCAAATATTTTTAGGCCAAAGCCGTAAACACTACATGCTATATTATAAATAGAGTTCTAGTAAGACCCTTACTCACTAAAACTCCCTATAAGTTATGGAATAACAAGAAACCTAATATTTCATATTTTAAAATTTTTAGGTGTAAGTGTTTTATCTTGAATGAAAAAGATGCCTTAGGAAAATTTGATGTTAAATCCGATGAAGGAATTTTTCTTAGTTATTCTTTAATTTCTAAAGCATTTTGTATCTTCAATAAAAGAACTTTAATTATAGAAGAATTCATTCATGTTGTTTTCAATGAGATTTCTAAAATCAAGAAAAATGATTTTGATGATGATATTAATTTTGATTCTTTGAATTTAAATGAAACCCCTTCTCCAACTAGCAACTTTGATGCCTCCACTTCTGAAACATCCTTACCCAAGGATTGGAAGTATATATGTGCTCATCCTAAGGAGCTAGTCTTAGGAGATACATCTAAGGGGGTTCAAACACGTTCTTCTCTTAAAAACTTTTGTACCAACACTATTTTTCTCTCCCAAATTAAACCTAAATGTATTGACGAAGCCATGAAAGATGAGTTAAATCAATACAAGATGAGTTAAATCAATTTGAGAGAAATGAGGTATGGAAGCTTGTTCCTAGGCCAAATGACCATTTAGTTATTGGTACTAAATGGGTCTTTAGAAACAAGCAAGATAAATCTGGTATCGTAGTTAGAAAAAAGGCTAGATTAGTGGCCAAAGGTTTCAACCAAGAAGAAGGTATCGATTACGAAGAAACCTTCACTCCTGTGGCTCGATTAGAAGCCATAAGGATGCTCCTTGCCTATGCTAGTAGTAATAATTTTAAGGTATTTCAAATGGATGTTAAAAGCACCTTTCTTAATGGCTTTTTTTCCGAAGAAGTCTATATTGAACAACCTCTCGGATTTGAAAATAATAGCCTCTCTAATCATGTGTTTAAATTAACTTAAGCTCTCTATGGTTTAAAACAAGCCCCAAGGGCTTGGTATGAGAGACTTCATGTTTTTCTTATTAAAAATAATTTCTTTAAAGGCAAGGTCGATACTACATTGTTTATCAAAAATTTTGAAAATAATTTTTGTTAGGATCAAGAGCACTAAGAGGGGGGGGGAATTAGTGCAGCGGAAAACTTTTAACGTTTAAAAGCGTGTTCGTACGACAAAGCCGATTTCGGTAGAAAAGTTGATTCGTAAATTTCTTTAACTTAAGATTAGGCAAGAAGTAGTTAAAATAAATCAGTTAAGGCAGTTTGCAGTTGTGATGGAAATCAGAATGTAAGCGTAAACTGAAATACGATGTTCGTACGAGAAAAGCAATTTACGTCTAAACATGATTCGAAAAATATTGAGATTGGAAGCGCAATCGTAAAATCGCAGAATGCAGTAAGCTATGAAGGTGGTTTGCAGTAATGATAACAAGCACAAAGTAAAAGCAAACCAGAGAGCAGCGTGATTTAGAGTGATTCGGTCAATCTTGTTCTACATCCACTTCTGGCTTCCTCCACCGATGAGGTCGCCGACGTCCACTAGAAGCCTTCTTTCAATAGGCGAAGGCCAACCACCCTTTTACAGATTCACTCCTTTTGACAGGCTTAGGAGACAACCCTTACAAACTTTTCTCTCCTCTCTTGAAAGATCTGAACTTGGAAGAAAAGAGGGAGAAGAACCTTTAGCTTATTACAACACTTTTGAGCTTAAAATCTTAGATTAAGATCAAGATTATGGTGGTTTTTATTGTTCTTTCATTGCTGAAAGAGTGGGGTATTTATAGGCCCCAAACCAGTTTGAAATTGGAGCTCAAAACTGTCAATTCCCGAAATTTCGGGGTCTGGCGGTTACACCGCCTAGCAGAGCTCGGAGACCGAGCCCTGGGCGGTTCCACCGCCTATCAGGGGTGGTTGCACCACCTGGCAGAGCTCGGAGACTGAGCCCTGGGCGGTGCCACCGCCGACCCAAGCGGTGCCACCGCTGGGCGAAAGATCTGGGTCCGAATGGGTTGATCCATTCGGCCCAATTTAGTTCTTTCAAGGGCCTAATTGCCCCTAGATTAAGTTAATGGGATCACCTCCTATTTCTAACTTAATCAACATGCTAACTACGATAATTCTAAGGACAGCTTGCTTCGGTGCATCAATCGCTTCAGCAAGCTTCCGGTGAACTTCCGTCGATCATCCGATGAACCCTCGGTGATGCTCCTGCGGACTTCCGGCAAACTCCTGGATTTGCGACGATCCACTTGGCGAGTTCCGACGAGCTTCTTTTGGCAAGCTCCTGGACTTCTCGGATTTGTTCCCGTAGAACCTCCGACGACCATCCGAACTTCCGTCGAGCTCTCGAACTCCCAACGTGATCATGGTCCTGACTCCGGCGCAACTCCTATTGCATGTCTTACTTTCATCATAGTTAATCCTGCACATTTATCTCAACATATGGATTAGATAACAAATGACAATTGACGTCATCATCAAAATCCGAGATTCAACAATCTCCCCCTTTTTTATGATGACAATCAATTGATAACGGAGTTAACCTTAACTCCCTCTATCTATATGCCATAATTGAGATAAGTCATTCTTGAATTCAAAGCCTTTGAATTCAAGAGACATATTGATAAGTTAAATTCATTTAACTTTATCAATACTCCCATCATGATTCCCATCATGATATATCTCTCTGTATGATGTCAAGACTTGACATCCATTTTCAAATTTCAAATGTGAATTGTTGTAATGATAGCAATTCATCATATGGGAAGATATCAACATGTAAAATTACAATGCTGGTTCTTGATATCTTAATATGATGCAAATATGGAAATCATAGCAAACATGGCATAATCATAGCATTAATAATCATATGTCTGCTTCTTTCAACACAATAGCATCAATTCATATACTTCTCCCCCTTTATCATCAACAAAAAGAAGAATGATATAAGCAATTTTTGAATATACATGTGATGCCATAAGTGGGTTCATGTCATTTATAGGACACAAACATCTCAAGAAAACCATGACATGGAGAGTATATACATTAGTTCAAATTGATAGCATGCTTTACAAGGATCAAGATATTTATGTGAGTACAATCCTTGCAAAAAAAATATCTTCCTTAAGCAGGAATCATCAATTTTATTTTTCAAAGGCAATATTCTTGTCAAGAATCAAAATCCGAGAGAAAATAATGAAATCCAATTTAACACTTTCATGAGGACATGCTCATTGTTTATGACGATTTTTCAACATGTTATTTTTGTCATGTAATTCAATCAATAAAGACCAAATAATAATTTTAACAAGTTTATACATTCTGACACATCAACATTCTTAATTTTCTTCTTATGAAATCAAATTGTTCTTCACTTATAGGTTTTGTAAAAATATCAGCTAGTTGATGCTTAGTATCTATGAATTCTATAATTACATCATGATTAATAACATGATCTCGTATAAAGTGATGTCTAATATCTATATGTTTTGTTCTTAAGTGTTGAATGGGATTCTTTGTTAAGCATATTGCACTCGTGTTATCACATTTAATGGGAATGTTTTTAAGATGGACTTTATAATCTTCTAAGGTGTTTTTCATCCACAAAACTTGTGCACAACATGCACTGGCTGCAATATATTCAGCTTCAGTTGTTGATAGAGCAACCGAGTTTTATTTCTTAGGTGACCAGGAAACAAGAGAATGTCCTAAAAATTGACATGTTCCTGATGTGCTTTTTCTATCTAGTCTACACCCAGCAAAATCCGCATCAGCATAAGCAATTAATTGAAATTTTTTGGATTTTGGATACCATAATCCTAGAATTATGGTTCCTTTAAGATATCTAAGTATTCTTTTAACTGCTTTGAGATGAGATATCTTAGGGTTCGATTGAAACCTAGCACAAAGTCCTACACTAAACATAATATCTGATCTGGTTGTAGTTAGATAAAGTAAACTTTCTATCATACCCCTATAAGTTTTTTGATCGAAGCTTTCTCCACTTTCATCAACTTCTAACTTCGTAAAAGTGCTTATAGGTATGTTAACAGCTTTTGAGTTATTCATATTGAATCTCTTTAGCAGATCTAGGGCATATTTAGTTTGACTAATAAGGATGTCATTGCTTAGTTGTTTAATTTGTAAGCCTAAGAAAAATGTTAACTCTACCATCAAACTCATTTCCAATTCGAGACTCATGGTTTTAGCAAAAGATTTACAAAGAGATTCATTCGTAGAACCGAAGATAATATCATCAACATAGATATGAACAATAAGAAAGTTATTTTCAAATTTTTTGATAAATAATGTAGTATCGACCTTGCCTTTTGTGAAATTATTTTCAATAAGAAAAGTACTTAGTCTATCATACCAAGCCCTTGGGGCTTGTTTTAAACCATAGAGAGCTTTGGTTAATTTAAATACATAATTAGGGAGGCTATTATTTTCAAATCCGGGAGACTGTTCAACATAAACTTCTTCAGAGATAAAGCCATTTAGAAAAGCGCTTTTAACATCCATTTGAAATAACTTAAAATTATTATTACTAGCATAGGCAAGGAGCATCCTTATGGCTTCTAATCTAGCCACAGGAGTGAAGGTTTCTTCGTAGTCGATACCTTCTTCTTGGTTGAAACCTTTGGCCACTAGTCTAGCCTTGTTTCTCACCACGATACCATATTCATCTTGCTTATTTCTAAAGACCCATTTAGTACCAATAACTAAATGGTAATTTGGCCTAGGAACAAGCTTCCACACTTCATTTCTCTCAAATTGATTTAACTCATCTTGCATTGCGATAATCCATGAATTATCTTTCATGGCTTCGTCAATACATTTAGGTTCAATTTGGGAGAGAAAGGCGGCGTTGGCACAAAAATTTTTTAAGAGATGAACGCGTTTGAACCCCCTTAGATGTGTCTCCTAAGATTAGGTCCATAGGATGAGCATCTACAAACTTCCAATCCTTAGGTAAGGATGATTCGGAAGTGGATGCATCCAAGTTGCTAGTTGGAGAAGGGGTTTCCTTTAAGTTCAAGGAATCGAAATTAACATCATCATCAAAGTCTTTTTTCTTGATTTCGGAAACCTCATTGAAAACAACATGAATGGATTCTTCTATTATTAAAGTTATTTTATTGAAGATACGAAAAGCTTTAGAAACCGAAGAATAACCAAGAAAAATTCCTTCATCGGATTTAGCATCAAATTTTTCTAAGGCATCTTTCTTATTCAAGATAAAACACTAACACACAAAAACTTTAAAATATGAAACATTAGGTTTTTTATTGTTCCACAACTCATAGGGAGTTTTGGTGAGTAAGGGTCTTACTAAAACTCTATTCAAAATATAGCATGCAGTGTTTACAGCTTCGGCCCAAAAATATTTGGGTAGGCTTTGTTCATTCAACATGGTTCTTGCCATTTCTTGTAAATTTCTATTCTTTCGTTCTACTACTACATTTTGTTGAGGATTTCTTGGAGTAGAGAAGTTGTGGTTGAATCCATTAGATTCACAGAATTCTTGGAAATCACGGTTTTGAAATTCACCACCGTGATCACTTCGAATTGATGAAATCATAAACCCTTTTTCATTTTGAACAAGTTTGCAAAACTTGGTGAAATATCTAAAGCATTCATTTTTGTGTTTCAGAAAATAAGTCCATGTGTATCTACTATAGTCATCTACAATGACGAGGGCGTAATTGCTACCTCCTAGGCTTGATGTAGAGATTGGTCCGAACAAGTCTATATGGATCAATTGTAAGGGCCTTGATGTGCTTATTTAATTCTTAGATTTGAAACTACTCTTAATTTGTTTTCCTAATTGACAAGCATCACACATATTATCCTTGATGAACTTGATGTGAAGAATTCCTCGTACAAGTTCTTTGGATGATATTTGAGTAATTAGTTTCATGCTAGCGTGACCTAATTTTTTGTGTCATAGCCAAGCATCCTCATTTAAAACCGAAAAACACATTTCATTACACAAATCATTGATGTCAATGGTGTATACCTTATTTTGTTTTAAAGCTATCATGGATGTGTTGTTGTGTGATTTTTTAAGGATGCATGCATTAGATTCGAATTTGACAATATATCCTTTATCACATAATTGACTAATGCTCAAGAGATTATGTTTTAAACCATCAACTAACAAAACATCTTCAATAAAGAAGTTGGGTTTGTTACCTATGGTTCCTTTGCCAATGATTTTACCCTTGTTGTTGTCTCCGAAGGTGACATAGCCTTCATTTATGCTAGAGAGCTTAGAGAATTGAGATGGAACTCCGGTCATATGCCTTGAGCATCCACTATCAAGGTACCATCTCTTGCTCCTAACTTGTGATGGTGTATGTCTTTACAAGAAAGGATAATTTTTAGGTACCCATTTACTTTTGGGTGCCTCAAAAATTGGTCTATATTGTTTGTCATGTTGCATAGAGTTTATCATGGTTCCTTTAGGAACCCAAATTAATTTGTTCGGACTAATTTTCTTGAATGGACAATAATGCGTTTTGTGTCCATGCTTGCAACAAAAGTTGCATTTGCTTTGGTGTTGAACATGTAGGATAGGGCCTTTTATGAAGGTTGTTGGATTTTGGTGAGAATTTCTCACGAATCTGATTCCCCTTCTTTTGGGAACGTGACCCTTGTTTGTAAGGATCATGTTTAAAGACTTGCTACCAACCTCAAATTTCTTCAAGGTGTCCATGAGTAGCAAGTTTTGCTTTTGGATAGTTTCTAGATCATGGAATTTGATACAAGAGCCTAAACTATCATGATATTCAGTTTTTAACTTATCGAAATCACAATTAAGACTATCATGCTCCTTTTTAAGAAATTTGTATTTTCTACTAATAATCTTGTATTCATCAAATAAATCATGGAAGGTATTTAATAATTCATCAAACTATAAATCTGCATCAATTAAATTTGTTACCTCATCTTCGATAGCCATTAAGGCGTAATGAGCAACTTGCTCGGTGTTGGACTCCTCTTCTTCGGACGCGCTCGAATCATCCCATGTTGCTTTGAGCGCCTTCTTCTTTGATGTTCTTTTCTTGACTTGGGGACAATCACTCTTATAGTGTCCCGGCTTTTTGCACTCATAGCAAAAAACTTGGTCCTTTTTGGGTTCAAGTTTATTTTTTGTGTCATTTTTAAATTTGTTTCTCTTAATGAATTTTTAAAATTTTCTCGTTAGAAGTGCCAAGTCATCGTCACAGTCCTCATCACTTGAGTTTTCTCTCAAGTGGTCATCAAGAGTTCTAAGTGCCATATCCTTCCTGTTCTTTGGAAGGATGTCTTCTTGCTCTTCATGAGCCTTGCATGTCATTTCATAAGTCATTAGTGACCCGATTTGTTCTTCAAGAGGGAAGTTACTCAAATCTTTAGCCTCTTGAATAGCAGTGACTTTAGGGTCCCAACTCTTAGGAAGGGATCTTAGAATTTTATTTACAAGCTCAAAATCCGAAAAACTTTTGCCGAGTCCTTTTAGACCATTGACGACATCCGTGAAACGGGTGTACATGTCGCCAATAGTCTCGCTCAGTTTCATTCGGAAAAGTTCGAAAGAGTGTATCAAAAGATTGATTTTTGACTCTTTCACTCTACTTGTGCCTTCATGAGTCACTTCGAGTGTATGCCAAATATAAAACGTGGTTTCACAAACCGAAACATGATTAAACTCATTTTTATCAAGCGCACAAAATATGGCATTCATAGCCTTTGCATTAAGAGCGAAAGTTTTCTTTTCCAATTTATTCCATTCGATCATTAGAAGAGAAGATTTCGAAAAACCATTTTCAACAAGATTCCAAAGTTCAAAATCCATCAAAATAAGGAAGATCCTCATTCGGGTCTTCCAATAGGTGTAGTCCGTTCCATTGAACACAGGTGGACGTGTAATAGAATGCCCCTCTTGATTTCCGACGTATGCCATCTCTCTTGGGTTTTAATCCGTTTGAGAGTCAATCGTGCTCTGATACCAATTATTAGGATCAAGAGCACTAAGAGGGGGGGGTGAATTAGTGCAGCGGAAAACTTTTAACGTTTAAAAGCGCGTTCGTATGACAAAGCCGATTTTGGTAGAAAAGTTGATTCGTAAATTTTTTTAACTTAAGATTAGGCAAGAAGTAGTTAAAATAAATCTGTTAAGGCAATTTGCAATTGTGATGGAAATCAGAATGTAAGCGCAAATTGAAATACGATGTTCGTACGAGAAAAGCGATTTACGTCTAAACACGATTCAGAAAATATTGAGAATGGAAGTGCAATCGTAAAATCGCAGAATGCAGTAAGCTATGAAGGTGGTTTGTAGTAAGGATAGCAAGCACAAAGTAAAAGCAAACCAGAGAGCAGCGCGATTTAGAGTGGTTCGGTCAATCTTGACCTACATCCACATCTACTCCGATCTTTTTCTGAAAGATTCACTTGCAACCGATGGGTACAATACCTTCGGGCGCATCAACTAGGTTCCAAACCTTATTGGAGTACATAGAATCCATCTCAAAATTCATGGCTTCTTGCCACTTCCCGGAGTCTATACTCATAATAGCCTCCTCGTAGGTCTGAGTATCAATATCCTCTGCATCCTCTCCTCTAATATGTCCCACATATCTCTCAAGAGGATGTGATACTCTATCAGACTTGCGTAAAGTTGAAAATTGTGTATTAGGTACCTGAATAGACTCGGGCTGTAGAGTGGTGCTTGAGCTTGGTTCTCCAACCTCGCTCAATTCTATCATTCTCCCACTATCTCCACCAAGAATGTGTTCCTTCTCAAGGAACACTGCTCTCTTAGCTACAAAGACCTTTTGGTCCTCGAGATGATAGAAATAATACCCACAAGTTTCCTTGGGGTATCCCACAAATTTGCATCGCTCTGTCCTTGATTCTAACTTATCGGGATTGTATCTTTTAACATGTACAGGGCAGCCCCAAATCTTAACAACCTTAAGATCATGCTTCTTCCTTTTCCATTTCTCATATGGTGTAGACACTACCGACTTAGTTGGAACTCTATTCAGAAGGTAAGCTGCGGTTTCTAGGGCATATACCCAAAATGAGATGGGTATGTCAGCGAAACTCATTATGGACCGTACCATATCTAATAATGTACGATTTCTTCTATCAGAGACACCATTGAGCTGAGGTGTATAAGGAGGTGTCCATTGGGATAATATCCCATGGTCCTTGAGGAACTGAGTGAACTTTGTACTTAAGTACTCACCTCCTCGATCTGATCGAAGAGTTTTGATACTCTTTTCAGTCTGTTTTTCCACCTCATTCTTATACTCTCTGAATTTCTCAAAGGCCTCGGACTTGTACTTCATTAAGTACACATATCCATACCTTGAGAAATCATCAGTAAATGTAATGAAGTAGGAGTAACCTCCAATGGCATGAGTTGACATGGATCCACATACATCACTATGTATGAGTTCCAACAACTCAGTGGCTCTCTCTCCAGTTCCACTAAATGGAGAGTTGGTCAGTTTTCCACGAATGCAAGGCTCACAAGTTGCATATGACACATAGTCGAATGGATCTAGATATCCATCATTTAGCAACTTTTGAATCCTTCTTTCATGGATGTGACCTAGCCTACAATATCACAGGTATGCACTGTTCAACTCATCTCGTTTCCTTTTGGACACATTTACATTCATGATATGTGGAGTGGTGTCTAATATAAATAAACCATTATGCAATGTTCATTTCATGATGATCTTATCATCTAATAATATCGAACAACCATTGTTCTAAAAAACAAATTTATATCCACTAACTGTTAAACATGAAATGGAGATAATGTTTTTGATAATAGAAGCAACAAAATAACATACATCTAATATAATAAAAGCTCCACTAGGCCTATGTAGGGCGACCTCGCCAACAGCTACTATAGCAACTTTTGCTCTATTACCCATCTTGAGGTCCATCTCGCCTCTCTCTAGTCTCCTAGTCCTTGCCAAAACCTGCAACGAATTGCATATATGATAAGCACTACCGGTATCCAATACCCATATGTTATCATAAGAGTCTGACAAATGGAAACTGATCATGAATGTACCTGAAGCTTCATCAAGCTTTTGTTTCGCCCTTTCTGCAAGGTACTCTTTGCAGTTTCTCTTCCAATGCCCATCTTTACCACAGTGGAAGTACAGGCCTTTGTCCTTTGCTAGGTATTTCTTAGCAGCCTTTGCTTTAACTGGTTTGACCTTGCCCTTTCCCTTCTTAAGGGACCTTTCTACTTTCCTTTTCCTTTTGGTCTCACTAGTGTAGAGAACTGGCTTCTCTTTCTTGATAGTACTCTCTGCCTCCCTCAACATATTAAGAAGCTCTGGGAGAGTCACTTCAAGCTTGTTCATATTAAAATTCATTATGAACTATGAAAAGGAATCTGGTAGGGACTGAAGCACAATGTCCACACACAAGTTATCCTCTAGGACCATTCCTAGACCTGTGAGTTTCTCTATCCACTCAATCATCTTTAGGACATGGTTCTGAACCGGTGTCCCCTCAGTCATCCTAGCGCGGAAGAGGCTCTTAGATATCTCATATCGCTGAGTCCTTCCCTGTTCCTCAAACAATTTGCGGACATGTAGGAGAATGGATCTAGCATCCATCTTTTCATGTTGTCTCTGTAACTCAGGAGTCATAGAGCCCAACATATAGCACCGAGCAAGAGTGGAGTCATCAATGTAATTCACGTAGCGAGCGATCTCATCCTCGTTTGCCCCTTCTTCGGGCGCAGGGATCAGGGTATCAAGGACGTACACGATTTTCTCCGCTGTGAGAACAATTCTCAAGTTACGGAGCCAATCCGTATAATTCGGACCAGTGAGGCGATTGACATCAAGTGTGCCACGTAAGGGATTTGAAAGCGACATTTTCTGAAAATAAAGATGCAGCAAAAATGAATAACATGCAGATTTTGCAAGAAATACACTATCAAGATATGGACTTCTATCTTAATATGCTCCTACTATTTTACTAACGAGTCACGCGAGACCCTCAGCACGTGAAACGGAAGTCTCCTGCAGACTTCTAGTGGGGATCAGGATCCAATCAGCGTCTTAGTGTAACCTCGAGGGACTCGACCAATCACACTAAGCTTAAAAGGTAGGCAACTCTTGTCGATCACAACTCCTTATGATTCCCGTCCTGTTCGGCCTCCAAATCACCATGGCCTCGAGGGACTCGACCAACCATGATGCTCGGTTAAGTCAACACCTTCGTTACAAGATGAGTTTGATTTGATGATATACCCTCGAGGGACTCGACCAAGTATACCATGCCCTTAGGTCACCGGTGACATCTCTATATCGTAAGCAAGATAGCGAATCGCGATATAGGTGAGTCTCGAGGGACTCGACCAACTCAACCTACACCGGGAATCGGTTCCTACTTATAACGATGGAAGGCCACATGGGTTAATCTAATTGCCTCACGTTTACCGACTTAATATTATCGAGAGATGTTTCTATGATTTGGTCTCCTAATATGACATGTCACACATATACATATTTAATATATATCTACATCGCATGTAAATATATATACATATCTAGTATGTGTATAAGCAATTACACCAAATGATCATGAACCACAACCTAATATGATTAGGCCCGAGCCAGTAGGCCTAATCACTCACATCAAGATCTATGTGTGCAACGGTGCATCTCCATGCCATGTGATCATCCATTTCGTCCTTGTTGGTTCCGTCGACATCTTGATGCATCTTCATGCATCACGATCGTCCGTCTCGTAGGTCCCGCTATTGCATCCACGCTCTCGCTGTGCCTCCTCATGTGATTACAACTTAATCATAGGCACGCAGGCCCGACAATAAACGAGAAATATAATGGAGGATCGCAGACCTCAATAATAATAATCACAGGTACACACATCACACGGTCCATGATCATCCGTCCACACATCATACATCACATGTATAAATAATCATCATCATGTAGGACTACTAGATAATAATAATAATAAATAATAATCAACTAAATATTTTAATTAATTAATATTTTCTGAAATCAGGGACATTATAGGAAATTTGTGAATTCATAGGGGTATTTTCATAATTTGGACAAAAGACAGAAACTGGAATTTCTCAAATTCCGAGGGGCAAAACTGTCTTTTGCTCGAAAAACCCTAATGCCCTTTCCCCTTTTCGCTGCTGCTGCCGTCGCCACCCTACCGGCGGCGGCCTGTGCAGCGGGGCGAGGGCACTGCCCTCGCCTGCAGGCGGCACGCCCGTTGGCAGCGCTGCCGCTACGGGTGGGGGCCCCTTTCGGGCGCCGCCTCCTCCGCAGGCGATGCTGTCCCACCGGGCGACCGCCCCTGTGGGGGGTTTCGCCCGCGGGAGCAGCGGCGGCGAGCGCCGCTGTCCTACGATGCCTTTGTCCTAACTTGTGATGGTGTATGTCTCTACAAGAAAGGATAATTTTTAGGTACCCATTTACTTTTGGGTGCCTCAAAAATTGGTCTATATTGTTTGTCATGTTGCATAGAGTTTATCATGGTTCCTTTAGGAACCCAAATTAATTTGTTCGGACTAATTTTCTTGAATGGACAATAATGCGTTTTGTGTCCATGCTTGCAATAAAAGTTGCATTTGCTTTGGTGTTGAACATGTAGGATAGGGCCTTTTATGAAGGTTGTTGGATTTTGCTGAGAATTTCTCACGAATCCGATTCCCCTTCTTTTGGGAACTTGACCCTTGTTTGTAAGGATCATGTTCAAAGACTTGCTACCAACCTCAAATTTCTTCAAGGTGTCCATGAGTAGCAAGTTTTGCTTTTGGATAGTTTCTAGATCATGGCATTTCATACAAGAGCCTAAACTATCATGATATTCAGTTTTTAACTTATCGAAATCACAATTAAGACTATCATGCTCCTTTTTTCGTAATTTGTATTTTCTACTAATAATCTTGCATTCATCAAATAAATCATGGAAGGCAATTAATACTTCATCAAATGATAAATTTGCATCAATTAAATTTGTTACCTCATCTCCGATGGCCATTAAGGTGTAATGAGCAACTTGCTCGGTGTTGGACTCCTCTTCTTCGGACGCGCTCGAATCATCCCATGTTACTTTGAGCGCCTTCTTCTTTGATGTTCTTTTCTTGACTTGGGGACAATCACTCTTGTAGTGTCCCGGCTTTTTGCACTCATAGCAAATAACTTGGTCCTTTTTGGGTTCAAGTTTATTTTTTGTGTCATTTTTAAATTTGTTTCTCTTAATAAATTTTTTGAATTTTCTCGTTCAAAGTGCCAAGTCATCATCCAGTCCTCATCACTTGAGTTTTCTCTCAAGTGGTCATCAAGAGTTCTAAGTGTCATATCCTTCCTGTTCTTTGAAAGGATGTCTTCTTGCTCTTCATGAGCCTTGCATGTCATTTCATAAGTCATTAGTGACCCGATTAGTTCTTCAAGAGGGAAGTTGCTCAAATCTTTAGCCTCTTGAATAGCAGTGACTTTAGGGTCCCAACTCTTAGGAAGGGATCATAGAATTTTACTTACAAGCTCAAAATCCGAAAAACTTTTGCCGAGTCCTTTTAGACCATTGACGACATCCGTGAAACAGGTGTACATGTCGCCAATAGTCTCGCTCGGTTTCAGTCGGAAAAGTTTGAAAGTGTGTATCAAAAGATTGATTTTTGACTCTTTCACTCTACTTGTGCCTTCATGAGACACTTTGAGTGTATGCCAAATATCAAACGTGGTTTCACAAACCGAAACACGATTAAACTCATTTTTATCAAGCGCACAAAATAAGGCATTCATAGCCTTTGCATTAAGAGCGAAAGTTTTCTTTTCCAATTCATTCCATTCGATTATTGGAAGAGAAGATTTCAAAAAACCATTTTCAACAAGATTCCAAAGTTCAAAATCCATCGAAATAAGGAAGATCCTCATTCGGGTCTTCCAATAGGTGTAGTCCGTTCCATTGAACATAGGTGGACGTGTAATAGAATGCCCCTCTTGATTTCTGGCGTATGCCATCTCTCTTGGGTTTTAATCCATTTGAGAGTGAACCGAGCTCTGATACCAATTGTTAGGATCAAGAGCACTAAGAGGGGGGGGTGAATTAGTGCAGCGGAAAACTTTTAACGTTTAAAAGCACGTTCGTACGACAAAGCCGATTTCGGTAGAAAAGTTGATTCATAAATTTCTTTAACTTAAGATTAGGCAAGAAGTAGTTAAAATAAATCTGTTAAAGTAATTTGCAGTTGTGATGGAAATCAGAATGTAAGACCAAACTGAAATACGATGTTCGTACGAGAAAAGCGATTTACGTCTAAACACGATTCGGAAAATATTGAGATTGGAAGCGCAATCGTAAAATCGCAGAATGCAGTAAGCTATGAAGGTGGTTTGCAGTAAGGATAACAAGCACAAAGTAAAAGCAAACCAGAGAGCAGCGCGATTTAGAGTGGTACAGTCAATCTTAACCTACATCCACTCCTGGCTTCCTCCACCGATGAGGTCGCCGACATCCACTAGAGGCCTTCTATCAATAGGCGAAGGCCAACCACCCTTTTACAGATTCACTCCTTTTGACGGGCTTAGGAGACAACCCTCACAAACTTTTCTCTCCTCTCTTGAAAGATCTGAACTTGGAAGAAAAGAGGGAGAAGAACCTTTAGCTTATTACAACACTTTTGAGCTCAAAATCTCAGAGTAAGATCAAGATTATGGTGGTTTTCGTTGCCCTTTCATTGCTGAAAGAGTAGGGTATTTATAGGCCCCAAACCTGTTTGAAATTGGAGCTCAAAAATGTCAATTCCCGGAATTCCGGAGTCTGGCGGTTGCACCGCCTGACAGGGGCAGTTCCACCGCTTGTTAGGGGTGGTTGCACCGCCTGGCAGAGCTCGGAGACCAAGCCCCGGGTGGTGCCACCACTGGGCGAAAGATCTGGGTCCGAATGGGTTGATCCATTCGGCCCAATTTAGTTCTTTCAAGGGCCCAATTGCCCCTAGATTAAGTTAATGGGATCACCTCCCATTTCTAACTTAATCAATGTACTAACTATGACAATTCTAAGGACAGCTTGCTCCGGTGCGTCAATCGCTTCTTCCAGCGAGCTTCCGGTGAACTTCCGTCGATCATCCGATGAACCCTCGGTGATGCTCCTGCAGACTTCCGGCAAACTCCTGGACTTGCGACGATCCACTTGGCGAGTTTCGACGAGGTTCTTTTGGCAAGCTCCTGGACTTCTCGAATTTGTTCCCGCAGAACCTCCGACGACCGTTTGAACATCCGTCGAGCTCTCGAACTCCCAACGTGATCATGGTCCTGACTCCGGCGCAACTCCTGCTGCATGTCTTTTTTTCATCGTAGTTAATCCTGCACACTTATCTCAATATATGGATTAGATAACAAATGACAATTGACGTTATCATCAAAATCCGAGATTCAACAGTTGTAGCCCTACTGTGTAGATCACCGCTAGAGAGGAGAACGCGTGACTTCCTTCATCCTCTCCTAAAGATCTGCAAGGAAACAGGGATATACGATCTCCCTAGGTAACACAATCTACTCAATACACAGTTTTTCAGTTTCGCGGATTTTGCGTACCAATCTTCACACGATGACGAACATCTCTTTGGGAATCAAGGATTTTGTTTTCTTGTTCTTTCGCTAGGTATGTGATGTCGCCCCCAAGATTTCCCAACAATGGTATCAGAGCCAGGTTGTTCGTGCGATAGATTGGTTTTGAACTACGTGTGTTGTGTTTTGAAGAAACTTTTGACGTCAAAATCATTGATGCAATAGCGAGAATGGGTAGCAATAGTTACTGCCCTCGATCTGCTTGCGTGCAGCACAACCGCAAGCAGGCAGCACAGGGGCTGCGTCTGCAGCAGCTGGCCAATGGCCTGCTTGCAGCAGGCTTGCGGCCGGCGGGGCTGGCAGCCCGCGGGCAGAGGCACCTGCAGTTGCTTCTCCCGTGGGGTGAGGCGCCGTAGGGCAGCGGCGCTTGCCGCCACTGCTCCCACGGGCAAAACCCCCCCGTAGGGGCGGCCGCCCGACAGCTCCGCCTGCGGGCATTGCCCCGCGGGCAGAACCGCCCGCAGAGGCGGAGGCGCCCGTGGGGGCGCCCACCTGCAGCGACAGCGCAGCTAGCGGGCGTGCCGCTTGCAGGCGTGGGCAGCGCCCTCGCCCCGCCGCACAAGCCGCCGCCAATAGGGTGGGTGCGATGGCGGCAGCAGGGGAGTAGGGCATTAGGGCATTCTTGTGGCAAAAGATAGTTTTACCCTTGTGAATTTCAAAAATTCAAATTCTCTCCTTTTATCCAAATTATGAAAATACCCCTATGAATTCAAAAATTCCCTATATGTCCCTGATTTCTTAAAATATTGATTAATTAAAAAGTTTAGTTGATTATTATTTTATTATTATATAGTAGTCCTACATAATGATAATTATTTATACATGTGATGTATGATGTGTGGACGGATGATCATGGACCGTATGATGTGTGTACTTGTGATTATTATTATTGGGGTATGTGAGCCTCTATTATATTTCTCATTTATTGTCGGGCCTGCATGCCTATGATTAAATTATAATCACATGAGGAGGCGCAGCGAGAGCGTGGATGTGATAGCGGGACCCACGAGACGGACGATCGTGATGCATGAAGATGCATCGAGATGTTGACAGAACCGACGAGGATGAGATGGACGATCATAGGGCATGGAGATGCACCGTTGCACACATAGATCTTGATGTGAGTGATTAGGCCTACTGGCTCGGGCCTAATCACATTAGGTTGTGGTCCAAGATCATCTTGTGTGATTGCTTATACACATACTAGATATGTATATATATTTGCATGCGATGTAGATATATATTAAATATGTATATGTGCGACATGTCTGTTGAATCTCGTATTTTGATGATGAAACCACTTGATATGTGTTTATAATTTAAACTGCATTTTGAGTGATGAAGGTCTACTCGATCAGGATTAGACAATTAACGCAGGAGGAATTGACGTTGCGCCGGAGGAGATCACGTCAGGATATTGGACGGCAGAAGGCTTCGGACGTCGGGCATCAGGCTAAGGAGAGCGAAATTGCGCCAAGGATATCGGGGTTGCGGAGGTCAACCACCGATTGGGCAACAAGCCGCAAGAGAGGACGATGCGCTGAAGAATCGGACGAAGCGCCAACCAATGACGTGCCGGGCAACAGAATGTCGATTCGCGTTGTAATAATTGTCTAGATCAGAGTAGAGTTTTAGTTTGTGTGTGTAGGAATAACTATGATAATGAGAAAGACATAAAGCGAAACAAAGTGCGGAGTCAAGCGCGAAGGATTCATTGGGAGTTTGAGAGTTCGACGAAAGTCCGAAGGTTCATCGGGAATGCTGCCGGAACTAGCCGAGAATGAGTAGGGAGCTTGCCGAAGGGAAGCTCATCGAAAGGTTTATGGGAAGTTCATGGAGCTCAGCGAGAGAGATCGGAGCTTGCCGAAGAAGCTCGTTAGAACTCGCCAAGATCAAATCGTGAAGTTTAAGAGCTTGTCGGGAGTCCATAGAATGGTTTCCGAGAGTTTATCGGAAGACCGCCGAAAGTTCGCCGGAAGCTCGCCGGAAGAAGTCTTGACTTATGGACTTTGTAATAGCTTATAAAATATCTTTAAATTCATAGTTAGTATGTTAATTAGGGTTAGAATTAGGTATTAATCCTATAACCCAAGTAGGGGCCAATTGGGCCCGAGTTCGGACTAGTTTGGGCCAAGATTGAAGCCCAACTAGTGGGCTGAAAACACTGTAGGCGGTGGCATCGCCCAGTGCCCGAGAGCTGGGCGGTAGCACCGCTTGGGCTGGGCGGTGGCACCGCCCAGCACTGTCAGGGTCAGAAACTGATAGGCGGTGGCACCGCCAACATCGGGAACTCCAAGAGAATTCAAATTTTTGAGCCCAAATTTGAATCCTCTTGAGGCCTATAAATACCCCTCATTTCTCAGCAGAAGATACAACCTTTTGAGTAGCTAGAAGTTGAGAAAAGCCTTAGGAAAAGTCTTGTTTTCAATAGCTTGAGTGTTCACCTCCTTTCTATTCATTGAAATCTTTGTAAAAGGGCGAACCACTTGTAAGAGGTTGTAAGAGGGGTGTAACAAGGAGGTTGATCTTCGCCTAGTAAAGGAAGATCATTAGTGGATGCCGGTGGCCTCGACGGAAGAGGAATTGGAAGAGTGGATGTAGGTCACGATTGACCGAACCACTATAAACTACCGTCTTCTCTGGTTTGCATTTACTTATTGTCATTTATATTACTGCAAACCATTTGCACTTTGATGCTCTACTTCTTTGTCTCCTTCTTACGTATTCCTTCAAGTTAAAATGCAATTGAAACAGTTTCAAACGAAACATTGCATTTATCGTACGAAGTTTTCGAAAGTATTTAAATCGTCGAAAGTTTATCATACTTTACCGTTGCACTAATTCACCCCTTAGTGCCGCTCTGATCCTATCAATTGGTATCGAGCCCGTATTTCTCATTTCGGATTTACACCCGAGAGAAATGGCTCTTCATGGCTTTCAAGAGGGCTTTTTGGTTGTTCGTCCACCGTTGTTTAACGGATTGGACTACACTTATTGGAAAACTCGAATGAGAGTTTTCTTGATATCTATGAATTTGGATATATGGAATATTGTTGAAAATGGTTTTCAACTTCCCTCTAAACCGATGAATGAATGGTCGGATTTGGAGAAGAAATATTTTTCTTTAAACTCAAAGGCTATGAATGCCTTATTTTGCGCTTTAGACAAAAATGAGTTCAATCGGATTTTTATGTGCGAAACGGCTTTCGATATTTAGCGAACACTTGAAATCACGCACGAGGGAACTAGTAGAGTCAAAGATTCGAAAGTTAACATTTTATTGCATGATTTTGAGCTTTTTCAAATGCAACCAAGTGAGACTATAAGTGACATGTACACCCGTTTCACGGATGTCGTCAATAATCTAAGAGTTCTTGGTAAATCTTTTTCGAATTTTGATCTCATAAGCAAGATCTTAAGATCCCTTCCAAAAAGATGGGATTCTAAAATAACCGCAATACAAGAAACAAAAGATTTAAATATTTTTTCACTTGAAGAACTAATTGGTTTGTTGATGACATCTGAAATGGTGCACAATGCACATGATGAACAAAATCACCTTCTAAAGAACAGTAAGGATTTGGAACCCCGGACAAATGAATACCACTTGAGCAATGACTCAAGTGATGAGGACAATGATGAACTTGAACTTCGAACACTAAATCTTAATAAGTTTATTAAACAAAAATCTAAAATAAACAATGAACTTGAACGGAGGGAGAGGCCAAAGAAGAGGAAGGCAACCAAGGATAAATCAAAAACTTCCAAAGGTGAAACGGAGAATTGTGCTTTGACGGGCTTCGACTACAAGGTAAGTAACTCAACTCTCTTGAATTATTTTGAAATTACTTTATGTTTTCCATGATGTATTTTCTCTTTTCTTTTGAATAATTATTTTTCTTGAAAATTGTATGTTTTATGTTAATAGAATAAAATGTTAGATTTAAATAATCATATATATGTGCTTGAGAAGCAAGAATGTGTATTTTGATGATTTCCATATTAACTTTCAATGATGATGCATGGTTTTTATATGGAAGGCTTGATGATATTTTTTTTTTAAACCTTGTCTTTGGTTTTCAAACATGATGTATGTTTTTGACATAAGAACAAAACTTGAGCATGCTAATATAAAGTCAATCACATAAATTAAAACTAAAGAAGTTTTAGTTATCTATAAGAATCATTCAAAATTATGTTCAATGAAACCATTGCATAATGATGTAATGAAAATATTAAACATTTTGAAATCATGTTTTAGTGTCATGCATAATGATCATGCTTAATAAATTTCAAAATTATGCATATGAATCTTGTGATTTATGGATTATTGATTTTTACCATAATGAAAGTGCCTTATTAATCTTTGTTGTAATAAATCTTACACTTTCGGTTTTAAACATTATACATGTTTTTATTTGGTATAAGTGAAATAAAATCATATGAATTGAAACAACTAAAAAGAGGAAAATATTTTTTCCTTGAAAAATTATTTTTCTCTATCCTATTGATCTTGATGTTTATTATGATAAATCTATGTATACCATTTTGAATCTCTTGAAAGTAATGTTGATATTTTGATGATTTTGATGATTTAAATTTGAAATGAGTTTTATCAAAATCATGATATTGATTTCTTGGAATAACATCAGATTACCTTTGATGATCATTTTGATTCATAGAATTTTGGATTCATGACTTGGTCTTACATTTGTTTGTGAGATGGTTGAAATCTTTTTACGTTTGAATTCTTCCCTTCTCCTTTCAATTTATGCATGTTATATGTTAAATATTTAAAACCATGTTTTGGTATCATGCATATCTAAGAAATATTGATGTGACAATTTGAATAAGTTGAAAATGAATGATGATTTTTCTCTTGAATATAATTTGTGATATTTTTTATATAAATCATCATTTTGATTTCTCGACATTCGATACATGAGATTTTATTATAAATCAAAATTTCTCATTAATCGATCTTCTACGATTTTACTTGATATTCTCTTGAGAGGAGATTTTCTAAATGAATCATGATTTTTCCTTGTGAGTTCTTGGAGTTATTACTTGATTTTTCTTTTAAAACAAGATCTCTTCTTTGTACTCCCATGATTTTTCTTGATATTTTATTTAAAGAAGATATTTACTATATGAATCATGTCTTTTGGTATTCAAATGATTTTATCCTTCATGACATGATTTCTTTGTATTTATGGCTTCCATGGCTTGAAATATTTTGGTATAATGCATGCAATGATGAAATATTCATAAAGTTAAAATGATATATGCAATACTTATGATAATGATGTACATGATGTATTTATTGCATATGATGTGTATCATGAATGCTTTAAATGATGAGTGTTTGGTATCATGATCAACATGTTGATAAATGCTTAAAAATTTTAATGTTTGAGTATCATGTATGATATGCTTATTAATGATGATTGATTTATTTTTCGGTATCGTGCATGAAAAATAAGGTTATTGAAATTGTGTATGTTTTAATTTGAATATATAATGATGCACAAATAAGAATGATACTTACCTTTGTCATAATATGAAAATTGATATAAGGGTCTACCCTTCTTTTTTTGACAATGACAAAGGGGAGCAAGAATTTCTAAGCGTGGACATCATGAAAAGAGGCAAACTAACTAGCTTGCACAATTCAAGATGAAAGCAAAAAAATTGCACTTCTCAAAAGAGAAGATGCAAATGTAACATATGTCAAATTGTTTGCTTGCCTCATGTAAAATATTATCTCTTGCTAGTTTGGCATTTTTGCTAGCTTGTATGTTGCAAAACTTGATCACTTTTTCAAACATTTTGCTAGCTTACACTTTGCAAAGAAAGCAAAAATGACACTTCTAGAAGAAAGAGCTTGTTATTTTGAACATCACAAGCTTGTCTATCTTAAGAAACAAAAATTGCAAAAGTGCTATCTTGCCTATCTCAAGAAGCAAAACTTGCAACTTGCACATTGCAATAGGAAGCAAGAATTATGAGCTTACACAAGAAAGCTATCTTACATTTGCTTTCAAAATTTTTGTTAGCTTGTATATTGTGAAACTTACATATCGTAAAAATTGCTAGCTTGTAGTCTAAAGAGAAGCAAAAAGTTGCTATCTCAAAAGAAGCAAATGTGCTATCTTGCCTATCTTAAGAGGCAAAAATGCTAACTTGCACATCTAGCAAAACTTGACAAATTTGCATATTTCAAGAAGCAAGAGTTGCTTTCTTGAACATCTCAATATTTCCAGCTTGCATGATTAGAACTTACTATCTTGAACATTACCAAAAGTGCTATCTTGTATGCTGTAAAACTTGCATATCTAAAACTTGATAGCTTGAATGTCCTAAGCATGATGCATTACTTGCTAAATTTTCTAGCTTCAAAACTGCATGATGATAAAACTTAATATTATGTTTTTCATGCAATGAGTTGAACTTATATTACCAACACAAAGAATTATGGTACTTCTCCTTTTTGTTGATGACAAAGGGGGAGAAGTATGTTGATGACATAACATGTGATGCATAAGTTTTATACATATGTTCATGATGATGTGTTGCAAGTATTCATGATGAATATTGCAATGACTTGAATTCTGCTTGAATTCAAGGTTTTATCAATATGGCATATTGATAGGGGAGTTTGTTTAAACTCCGGAGTTAAGGTTAACTCGTCATCAGTGGTTGTCATCATCAAAAAAAGGGGAGATTGTTGAATCTCGTATTTTGATGATGAAACCACTTGATATGTGTTTATAATTTAAACTGCATTTTGAGTGATGCAGGTCTACTCGATCGAGGATTAGACAATTAACGCCAGGAGGAATTGACAAGTTGTCTTGGGAGGAGATCACGTCGAGGATATTGGACGACGAAGGCTTGGACGTTGGGCATCGGGCTAAGGAGAGCGGAATTGCACTAAGGATATCGGGGTTGGGGAGGTCAACCGCCGATTGGGCAACAAGCCGCAAGAGAGGACGATGCGCTGAAGAATCGGACGAAGCGCCAACCAATGACGTGCCGGGCAACAGAATGTCGATTCGCGTTGTAATAATTGTCTAGATCGGAGTAGAGTTTTAGTTTGTGTGTGCAGGAACAACTATGATAATGAGAAAGACATAAAGTGAAACAAAGTGCGGAGTCAAGCGCAAAGGATTCATTGGGAATTCGAGAGTTCGACGGAAGTCCGAAGGTTCGTCGGGAATGCTTCCGGAACTAGCCGAGAATGAGTAGGGAGCTTGCCGAAGGGTTTTTTGGAAGCTTACCGAAAGGTTTGTGGGAAGTTCGCAGAGCTCACCGAGAGAGATCGGAGCTTGCCGAAGAAGCTCGTTGGAACTCGCCAAGATCAAATCGTGAAGTTTAAGAGCTTGTAGGAGTCCATGAGAATGGTTTCCAGAGTTTATCTGGAAGACCATTGAAAGTTCACGGAAGCTCATTGGAAGAAGTCTTGACTTATGGACTTTGTAATAGCTTATAAAATGTCTTTAAATTCGTAGTTAGTATGTTAATTAGGGTTAGGATTAGGTATTAATCCTATAACCCAAATAGGGGCCAATTGGGCCCGAGTTCTGACTAGTTTGGGCCAAGATTGAAGCCCAACTAGTGGGCCGAAAAAACTTGTGAGGCGGTGGCACCACCGGTGCGAGAGCTGGGCAGTAGCATCGCACGGGGCTGGGCGGTGGCACCAGCATTGTCGTCGGGATCGAAAAACTAACAGGTGGGCACCGCCAAAGATCGGAACTCTCAGAGAATTCAAATTTTGGAGCCCAAATTTGAATCCTCTTGAGGCCTATAAATACCCCTCATTTCTCAGTAGAGGATACAACCTTTTGAGTAGCTAGAAGTTGAGAAAAGCCTTAGGAAAAGTCTTGTTTTCAATAGCTTGAGTGTTCACCTCCTTTCTATTCATTGAAATCTTTGTAAAAGGGTGAACCACTTGTAAGAGGTTGTAAGAGGGGTGTAACAAGGAGGTTGATCTTCGCCTAGTAAAGGAAGATCAATAGTGGATGCCGGTGGCCTCGACGGAAGAGGAATTGGAAGAGTGGATGTAGGTCACGATTGATCGAACCACTATAAACTACCGTCTTCTCTGGTTTGCATTTACTTATTGTCATTTATATTACTGCAAACCATTTGCACTTTGATGCTCTACTTCTTTGTCTCCTTCTTACGTATTCCTTCAAGTTAAAACGCAATCGAAACAGTTTCAAATGAAACATTGCATTTATCGTACGAAGTTTCCGAAAGTGTTTAAATCGTCGAAAGTTTATCATACTTTACCGCACTAACTAATTCCCCCCCCCCTCTTAGTGCCGCTCTGATCCTAACAATGTCATATTATGAGACCAAATCATAGAAACATCTCTCTCGATAATATGAAGTTGGTAAATGTGAGGCAATTAGATTGACCCACGTGGCCTTCCATCGTTATAAGTAGGAACTGATTCCCGGTGTAGGTTGAGTTGGTCGAGGCCCTCGAGACTCACCTATATCACGATTCGCTATCTTGCTTACGACATAGAGATGTCACCGGTGACCTGAGGACATGGTATGCTTGGTCGAGTCCCTCGAGGGTATATCATCAAATCAGACTCATCTTGTAACGAAGGTGTTGACTTAACCGAGCATCATGGTTGGTCGAGTCCCTCGAGACCATGGTGATTCAGAGGCCGAATAGGACGGGAATCACAAGGAGTTGTGATCGGCAAGAGTTGCCTACCTTTTAGGCTTAGTGTGATTGGTCGAGTCTCTCGAGATTACACTAAGACGTTGATAGGATCCTGATCCCCACTAGAAGTCTGCTGGAGACTTTCGTTTCACGTGCTGAGGGTGTCGCGTGACTTGTTAGTAAAATAGTGGGAGCATATTAAGATAGAAGTCCATATTTTGATAGTTAATTCTTACAAAATCTGCATGTTATTCATTTCTGTTGCATCTTTATTTTCAGAAAATGTCACTTTCAAATCCCTTACGTGGAATACTTGATGTCAACCGCCTCACTGGTCCAAATTATACGGATTGGCTCCGTAACTTGAGAATTATTCTCTTGACGGAGAAAATCATGTACGTCCTTGATACAGTGATGATGCCTACGCCTGAAGTGTTAGGATTGGAGCGGCACTAAGACGGGGGGATGAATTAGTGCAGCGGATTAAAATGTTGGTTTCAACAAATCTTTCGTACGATAAAAATCGGAATCGGAAGTGCTTAACTTGAAAGCGTATTCGCAAAGTTGGGCAGCAAAGGTAATGATGAAATAAAGCAAGTAAGAAGGTTTGCAGTAATGTAAATAGCAGTTATGAAATGCAAACCAGAGATTACGTTATTTTTGAAGTGGTTCGGTCAAGTGACCTACATCCACTTACGAGGCCCCTCTTCGATAAGGCTCCCACCTTCCACTAGCAAATCTCTTGAAAGGAAAGGGTGAATACCCCTTTTACAACTCTTTTACAAGCGGTTCACTCTCTTACAGATTTTCAGCAAGAAAGAAGGAGGTGAACACTAGCAAATTGAAAACAAGACTAGCTAAGACTTTTCTAAGGCCTTTCTCTTAAACAATTGCTGCTCAAAAAGTTGTAATCTTAACTGAGATTTGAGGGGTATTTATAAGCCTCGAGAGGATTCAAATTTGGGCTCCAAATTTGAATTCTCGTTTGGTTCCCGATGCTAGCGGTGCCACCGCCTGTCAGTGTCAGACGCTGACAGTGCTGGGCGGTGCCACCGCCCAGCTCTCGGGCACTGGGCGGTGCCACCGCCAGACCCTTCGGTTCACTTGTTTGGGCTACAAATTTTGCCTAAACCAAGTCTAATTTTGGGCCCAATTGGCCCCTAACCAGGATATAGGATTATCTCTTAATCCTAATCCTAATTACAAGTGAACTACATAACAAAACACATCCTAAGAAATTTTTCAACCGCGAACGTCGAGTCGTGTTCCGGCGAGCTTTCCGACGAACTTCTTCCGACGGGCTCCCAGCAAGGTCCCGAACTTGTGATGACTTTAATGAGTAGCCAAGCCTTCTCGGTGATCTCCGTGAACCTCCGACGATCTCTTCGGCGAACTTCCAAAAATTTCGACAGGTTCCCGATTTCTTCTCGGTTAGTTCCGGCAGCATCTCCGACGATTCTTCGGACTCTTAAACGTCCATCGAACTTGACTCTGATATCCTTGCTTTGTGTTTTCTGGTTATCATAGTTAATCCTGCACACTTAACTCAATAATATGGATTAGATCAATTAACCCATCAATTGATTTTATCATCAAAATCCGAGATTCAACAATCTCCCCCTTTTTGATGATGACAATCAATTGATGACGGAGTTAAACATAACTCCCCCTATCTATATGCCATATTATGAGAAGATAAAAACACTTGAATTCCATCCCATTGAATTCAAGCATAAACCGATAAGTTCTAACCGTAGAACTTATCGTTATTCTCATTAAACATAATGTAAATGCGAAACTTCGATGAAAATCATTTTCAAGTCGAAAGATAAGAGACAAATTTTACTACGACAGGAGATAAAGATTTTCAACATGAATTTCATGATATACATGTTAGACATGCTTTCAATATGATTAATCGATCTTGCGATATTCTCAAAGATTTTGCAAGGCATATAGACATTCATCGATCGATCACTTTTCTCAAAGATTTTGCACGGCATATTCTCAAAGATTTTGAAAAGCTTTTGCAATTCATATAAGTCATGCTATTAAAATGATACAAGTCATCACTTTTCTCCCCCGAGCGCTCAGGCGGTGCTACCGTCGATTCTGGCGGTGCCACCGCTGGCTTGCTGCGGAAGAAGGAAAGAAAATTTTTCTTCCCCCTTCTTGATTTCCAGAGGTGTTTGACTCAAGAAAAGGTTGAGATATTGAGTTGTATTTTAATATATTATTTGGAATCGAAAGAAGAAGATGAAATCAAATCCACAAATGAACGGAACAAGGATGAGACATTCTTCGTAAAATACATTCAAACGACTTACTTTAAGGGACAATTTAACATGCCTAGTTCCCTTCTAATTATTTTCCCTTGGATGTTGTCTCCGAAGGTGACGTACCCTTCTTCTTTGCTAGTGAGCATAGAGAAATGAGATGGATCTCCGGTCATATGTCTTGAGTATCCACTCTCTAGATATCATCTCTTGCTCCTAGCTTCTGATGGTGTATGTTTCTACAAGAAGGGATTATTTTTAGGTACCCATTTTCTTTTGGGTGCCTTAAAAACTTGTTCATCATATTGCATAGAATTGATCATGGTTCCTTTAGGAACCTAAATTAGTTTGTTCGGACTAATTTTCTTGAATGGACATTTATAAGTTTTATGTCCATATTTGTAACAAAAGTTGCAATGGCTTTGGTGTCGAACATGTAAGACGGGGTCTTTAATGAAGGTGGTTGGATTTTGTGGAGGACGTCTCACAAATCCGATTCCACTTCTTTTAGGAACGTGACCCTTATTTGTAAGGATCATGTTCAAAGATTTGCTACCAACCTCGAATTTCTTCAATGTGTCCTTAAGTAGCAAGTTCTCCTTTTGGAGAGATTCTAGATCATGGCATTTTATACATGGAGCTAAACTATCATGATATTCAGTTTTTAATTTATCAATATCACAAGTGAGACTATCATGCTGCTTTTTTAGCAATTTATATTTTCTACTAATTGTCTTACATTCATCAAATAACTCATGGAAAGCATTTAATAATTCATGATAAGGTAAATCTGCATCAATTAAATCCGTTACCTCTTCTCTGGTGGCCATTAGGGCGTAATGAGCAACTTGCTCGGTGTTGGACTCCTCTTCTTCGGACGCGCTAGAATCATCCCATGTTGCTTTGAGCGCCTTCTTCTTCGATGTTCTCTTTTTGGCTTGAGGACAATCATTCTTGTAGTGTCTCGATTTTTTGTATTCATAGCAAATCACTTGGTCCTTCTTTTATTCAAATTTATTTTTTGTATTATTTTTAAATTTGTTCTTCCTTAAATATTTTTTAAATTTTTGAGTCAAAAGTGCAATGCCATTGTCACTGTCCTCATCACTTGATGTTCCTTTCAAGTGGTCTTCTTATGATTTGAGTGCCATATCCTTCCTGTTCTTTGGAAGGGGGTTCTCGAGCTCGTCATGAGCTTGACATGTCATTTCGTAGGTCATTAGAGACCTAATGAATTCTTCAAGAGGGAATGTTTTAAGGTCTTTGGCCTCTTGAATGGTCGTAACTTTTGGATCCCAACTTTTAGGGAGGGATCTTAAGATTTTAGTTACTAGTTCAAAGTTAGTAAAATCTTTACCAAGAGCTTTGAGTCCATTGATGACATTCATAAACCAGGTGTACATGTCTCCGATGGACTCACTTGGTTTCATTCGAAAAAGTTTGTAAGAGTGCACAAGGATGTTGATTTTGGACTCTTTCACTCGGCTAGTGCCTTCATGAGTGACCTTAAGAGTTCTCCAAATATCAAAAGCCGAATCATAAATTGAAACACGATTAAATTAATTTTTGTCTAGTGCACAAAACAAGGCATTCATAGCCTTTGCATTTAAAGCAAAAACCTTCTTCTCCGATTCATTCCATTCGCTCATCGAAAGGGAAGATTTTTTAAATCCGTTTTCAATAATAGTCCAAAGCTCGAAATCCATAGAAATGAGGAAGATCCTCATCCGAGTCTTCCAATACGTGTAATCTGACCCATTAAACATAGGTGGACGTGTGATAGAGTGTCCCTCATGCATGTCGGAGTAAGCCATCTCTCTTGGGTATTAAACCAAATATGAGAGCGAGCCTTGCTCTGATACCAATTGTTAGGATCGGAGCGGCACTAAGAGGGGGGGTGAATTAGTGCAGCGGATTAAAATGTTGGTTTCAACAAATCTTTCGTACGATAAAAATCAAAATCGGAAGTGCTTAACTTGAAAGCGTATTCGCAAAGTTGTGCAGCAAAGGTAATGATGAAATAAAGCAAGTAAGAAGGTTTACAGTAATGTAAATAGCAGTAATGAAATACAAACCAGAGATTACGCCGTTTTTGAAGTGGTTCGGTCAAGTGACCTACATCCACTTGCGAGGCCCCTCATCGATGAGGCTCCCCCCTTCCACTAGTAAATCTGTTGAAAGGGAAGGGTGAATACCCCTCTTACAACTCTTTTACAAGCGGTTCACTCTCTTACAGATTTTCAGCAAGAAAGAAGGAGGTGAACACTAGCAAATTGAAAACAAGACTAGCTAAGACTTTTCTAAGGCCTTTCTCTTAAACAATTGCTGCTCAAAAAGTTGTAATCTCAATTGAGATTTGAGGGGTATTTATAGGCCTCAAGAGGATTCAAATTTGGGCTCCAAATTTGAATTCTCGTTTGGTTCCCGATGCTGGCGGTGCCACCGCTTGTCAGTGTCAGACGCTGACAGTGTTGGGCGGTGCCACCGCCCAGCTCTCGGGTGCTGGGCGATGCAACCACCCAGTCTGGCAGTGCCATTGCCAGACCCTTCGGTTCACTTGTTTGGGCTTCAAATTTTGCCCAAACCAAGTCTAAATTTTGGCCCAGTTGGCCCCTAACCAGGATATAGGATTATCTCTTAATCCTAATCCTAATTACAAGTGAACTACATAACAAAATACATCCTAAGCAAATTTTCAACCGCGAACGTCGAGTCTTGTTCCGACGAGCTTTCCGACGAACTTCTTCCGACGGGCTCCCAACAAGCTCCCGAACTTGTGATGACTTTAATGAGTAGCTGAGCCTTCTCGGTGATCTCCGTGAACCTCCAACGATCCCTTCGGCGAACTTCCAAAAATTCCGACAGGTTCCCGATTTCTTCTCGGTTAGTTCCGGCAGCATCTCCGACGATTCTTCGGACTCTTAAATGTCCATCGAACTTGACTCCGGTATCCTTGCTTTGTGTTTTCTGGTTATCATAGTTAATCCTGCACACTTAACTCAATAATATGGATTAGATCAATTAACCTATCAATTGATTTTATCATCAAAATCCGAGATTCAACACGAAGAAGGGGCAAGCGAGGATGAGATCGCTCGCTACGTGAAGTACATTGATGACTCCACTCTTGCTCAGTGCTATATGTTGGGCTCTATGACTCCTGAGTTATAGAGACAACTTTAAAAGATGGATGCCAGATCCATTCTCCTACATGTCCGCAAATTGTTTGAGGAACGGGGAAGGACTCAGCGATATGAGATATCCAAGAGCCTCTTCCACGATAGGATGACTGAGGGGACACCGGTTCAGAACCATGTCCTAAAGATGATTGAGTGGATAGAGAAACTCATAGGTCAAGGAATGGTCCTAGAGGATAACTTATGTGTGGACATTATGCTTCAGTCCCTACCAGATTCCTTTTCACAGTTCATAATGAATTTTAATATGAACAAGCTTGAGGTGACTCTCCCAGAGCTCCTCAATATGTTGAGGGAGGTAGAGAGTAAGTACTATTAAGAAAAAGAAGTTAGTTCTCTACACTGGTGAGACCAAAAAGAAAAGGAAAGTAAAAAGGTCCCTTAAGAAGAGAAAGGGCAAGGGCAAACCAAGTAAAGCAAAGGTTGCTAAGAAAGACCCAACAAAGGACAAAGGCCAGTGCTTCCACTGTGGCAAAGATGGGCACTGGAAGAGGAATGCAAAGAGTACCTTGCAAAGAGGGTGAAATTGAAGCTTGGAGAAGCTTCAGGTACATTCATTATCAATCTTCAATTGTCAGATTTTTGTGATAGTGCATTGGTATTGGATACTAGTATTGCTTATCACATCTACAATTTATTATAAATTCTAGCAAAGCCGAGGGGAGATTAGATGAGATGAACAGTGTATACCTGTGGTATTGTAGGCTAGGTCACATCGATGAAAGAAGGATTCAAAAGTTATTTAATGATGGATATCTAGATTCATTCGACTATGTGTCATATGCAACTTGCGAGCCTTGCCTTCGTGGAAAACTGACCAACTCTCCATTTAGTGGAACTGGAGAGAGAGCCACTGAGCTGTTGGAACTCATACATAGTGATGTATGTGGACCCATGTCTACTCATGCCATTGGCGGTTACTCCTACTTCATTACCTTTACTGATGATTTCTCAAGGTATGGATATATGTACTTAATTAAGTACAAGTCCGAGGCCTTTGAGAAATTCAGAGAGTATAAGAATGAGGTGGAGAACCGGACTGGAAAGAGTATCAAAACTCTTCGATCAGATCGAGGAGGTGAGTACTTAAGTACAGAGTTTACTTAGTTTCTCAAGGACTATGGGATATTATCCCAATGGATACCTCCTTATACACCTCAGCTCAATGGTGTCTCTGAAAGGAGAAATCATATGCTATTAGACATGGTACGATCCATGATGAGTTTCGCTGACCTACCCATCTCATTATAGGGATATGCCCTAGAGACCGCAGCTTACCTTCTGAACAGAGTTCCAACTAAGTCGATAGTGTCTACACCATATGAGATATAGAAATGGAAGAAGTCTGATCTTAAGGTTGTTAAGATTTAGGGCTGCCCAGCCCACATTAAAAGACACAATCCCGATAAGTTAGAATCAAGAACAAAACAATGCAAATTTGTGGGATACCCCAAGGAAACTAATGGGTATTATTTCTATCATCTCGATGACCAAAAGGTCTTTGTAGCTAAGAGAGCAGTGTTCCTTAAGAAGGAACACATTCTTGGCGGAGATAGTGGGAGAATGATAGAGTTGAGCGAGGTTGGAGAACCAAGCTCAAGCACCACTCTACAGCCCGAGTCTGTTCAGGTACCTAATACACAAGTTTCAACTTTACATAGGTCTGATAGAGTATCTCATCCTCCTGAGAGATATGTGGGACATATTAGAGGAGAGGATGTTGAGGATATTGATCCTAAGACCTACGAGGAGGCTATTATGAGTATAGACTCCGGGAAGTGGCCAGAAGCCATGAATTCTGAGATGGATTATATGTACTCCTACAAGGTTTGGAACCTAGTTGATGCACTAAAGGTATTGTACCCATCGGATGCAAGTGAATCTTTAAGAAAAAGATCGGAGTAGATGGAAAGGTAGATACCTATAAAGCAAGGCTAGTGGCTAAGAGGTATCGTCAAAGGCAAGGTGTTGACTACGACGAAACCTTCTCACCCATAGCAATTCTGAAATCCATCAGAATTATATTGGCCATTGTAGCACACTATGATTATGAGATCTAGCAAATGGATGTGAAAATTATATTCCTCAATGGGAACCTCAAGGAGGAGGTGTATATGATGCAACCTGAGGGATTTATATCCAAGACCTGCCCAGATAAGGTGTGTCGGATGCTTAGATCCATTTATGGACTAAAGCAAGCTTCCCGAAGTTGGAACATAAGATTTAATGAGGTAATTAGATCTTATGACTTCGTTAAGAACGAAGATGAGCCTTGTGTGTAAAGGGAGGTAAGTGGGAGCGCTATCACCTTTTTGGTGTTATATATGGATGACATCCTGATCATTGGGAATGACGTAGGAATGCTATCCATAATAAAGGCTTGGTTATCAAGACACTTCTCCATGAAGGACTTAAGGGAAGCATCCTATATCTTAGGGATTAGAATCTATAGAGATAGATCCAAGAGGATGCTTGGCTTGTCCCAGTCTAGGTACATAGAAACCATTGTCAAAAGGTTTGGCATAGAAAATTCCAAGAGAGGTCTCCTACCGATGAGACATAGGATATCGCTTTCTGTGAGTATGTCCCCAAATACTCCAGAAGAAAGGGCGAACATGGATATGATACCTTATGCCTTAGTAATAGGGTCTATCATGTATGTCATGCTATGTACTAGACCTGATATAGCACATGCTCTGAGTGTCACGAGCAAGTATCAGGCGGATCCAGGCTTGGAGCACTGGAAAGCAGTAAAGTGTATCCTTAAGTACTTACTTAAGAAGGACTAAGGATCTTTTACTAGTATATAGAGGTAATAGCCTTAAGGTTGAAGGCTACACGGACTCAAGTTTTCAGTCTGATGTTGATGATAGCAAGTTGAATTCAGGGCAAGTGTACACTTTGAATGGAGGAGCAATGTGCTGGAAGGGTTCCAAGCAAGATACTACTGCAGACACGAACATAGAGGTGGAGTACATTGCTGCATCAGATGCAGCAAAGGAGGGAGTCTGGGTGAAGAAGTTCATCATAGATTTAGGAGTCGTGTTGGGTAGCGAGGAGCCGATCTCCTTATATTGCGATAACAACGGGGCGATTGCTCAAGCGAAGGAACCTAGGTCTCATAAAAAATCTAAGCATGTTCTGAGGTGGTCCCACCTTATCAGAGAGATCGTAACCCGAGGAGATGTAGTAGTGGAAAGAAATCCATCCGTAGATAACATTGCAGATCCACTAATAAAGTCATTGTCTCAGATTTGTTTTGAGCGTCACAAGGGTATGATAGGGATCTGACACATAGGTGATTGGCTTTAGGTCAAGTGGGAGATTGCTAGTCATAGGTGCCCAGCAAGCCAATCACGTGAGTGATGGCACGTGTGACTTAATATAGAATCTTTTTTCTTATTATATTTTGGCATATATCACTTTATAACTATTGCATAAATGCATACATATATTGTGATGTCCTTGGATTTGTGCAATGGGAATCGGATCATGATGAGATCACGAAAATGAGATCAATTCACCTTTAAACACTTATCCTAAATAATCCTGGCCATAGGTTACTCGAGAGGGACATCGTGATAACCGGACAGACTGGTGTGCTGTATATTTGTCCATATGATGGATGTAGCTGGTCTCATAGCTGCTCGTGTACGAACACTAGGGATACAGTACAAGTGCTCATTGGAGAATGAGTTCACTGATTGATCTGCTTACGGAATACTGGATGGTTGATGATGCCTTATTGTTAGATAGTGATTCCGTAGTCCTAGTGGTATATCTGGTCCTTAGACTTGAGACATCAATGATGTCTTGTATGAGTGCTCCATTCTTTGATACCAGACTTATAGGTTTGGCTGTCCCAGATCTAGTACAGCTGGTCATTAGGAGTGGTAGTTGACCTTACGAGGGCTATTGAGTGTCGATAGAGGATCATCCACTCTCGACGTCATGAGAGGAATATCCCATGTGTTCTTGCTCAGACAAATCCCTGGCCAGGGTCATTCGGGTTGAGAGAGAAAGAATTCTCTAGAAGAATCCGATTAGAGCGAGACTCGAGTAGAAACCATATGGGTCTGACAGCACCATGCTCGATATACGGTCTCTAGAATATTAGATGGATTGGGGACTACAGGTACATGGTAACTAAGGATAGACAGGTCCAATGAATTGGATTCCCCTTTATCATTTGGGGACTACGGCGTAGTGGCCTAGTACGTCCGTAGTCTATGAGTCGAGTGAATTATTACAGAGATAATAATTCACTGAGTTAGAAAGAGTTCTAATAGGTATGACTCATGACCAGCTCGATATTGGGCCTAGAGGGTCACACACATATAGTAGGCATTGCGATGAGTAGAGGTTTGGATATGAGATATCCGACGAAGCCCTTTTCTTATTGGATATCCAATAAGCCCCTAAATTATTGGATCCCATGGATGAGATCAAATAAGAGCCCATGAGAGATTATTGGATAGAGATCCCGTAATCTAAAGGGCTTGGGTTATTGGATGCAGATCCAATACACACTAGGAGAGGATCCATTAGGGTTTGACAAGGGACCTCTATAAATAGGAGGGATTCAGAGCCTCATAGGCTAGAGCCTTTGCTTGCCTTTCCTATTCTCCTTCCCCTCTCCACCTCAAAGCAGGCTTGGAGTTTTGAGGAGCATCGTCGCAGCCCTGTTGTGTGGATCACTACTAGAGAGGAGGACGCTTGACCTCCTTCACTCTCTCCTAAAGATCTGCAAGGAAACAGGGATATACGATCTCCCTAGGTAACACAATCTACTCTATATGCAGTTTTTCAGTTTCGCAGATTTTGCACACCAATCTTCGCACGATGACGAACATCTCTTTGGGAATCGGGGATTTTGTTTTCTTGTTCTTCTGATGCACATGTGATGTCACCCCCAATATTTCCTAACACCAAGCACCTCGCTTGCCTTGAACACCATCAAATATAGTTGTCAACGTCGAGTCGTAGCTCGAACTTAGCCATCCCAAACTTTGTACTTTCCGCATTCTTCCAAGATTGCTTGTTCTCATGGTGACTCTTGTGCGAAGGGTTGGCCATTCCTTTTTATGTCAATCTTAAATGCCCGCTCCTCCAAGTGACTCCTTTTCCCTACATCTTCATGCTCGTTTTTTCCCTAACGATTGCACGTGTGCTGATTGCCCTCAATATAACCCTGCTAGGTCCCCCATATTTGCATGCCAAGTGTTTTTATAAGTGCTTGTCCCGCTCTGATACCATTTATCATGAACTTAGTTGGTTTTGTCTAAGTTGCGTAGCACCCTTGCTTGTCCGTCCGTAAAAGTCAGCCTCCCCGAAACCTCCCATGGTCCCTTAGGACCTACAAAAGAGAAAACGGGTTAGATTAAGCGCCTCACTCAGGATCCATAAGCAAACATTCCAGAAAACACTTCATAGACAATGTAAATTATAAACAGACTTTACAAGCTCTGAACGGTTGTATAATAAAGGGTCAAAATGGTCCACTATAGACCGAATATCTTTCACAAGTGTCCACATGACAACATTTATTTACAATCCTAAAAAGGCCACTAAACCCAACTAAAATGGGGTTGTTAAGCCTTCGACCATTCCTTTATATGCTATGCAAAGCATGAACAAATAGAAAGATACGGATATACATAAGTATTACATTAAACATCATATTTAGAACTTTGTCCGTGACAGAACGTCCGGACTTCCCACGAACTCTCAAACTCCCAACGAAATTATGTTCTTAACTCTGGGACTTCATTTTGCTTTATACTTTGCTATCGTAGTTAATCTTGCACACATAAATATACTTCGATCTAGATAATTGTTACTAAGCATGAATCATGTTGTCCGGCATGTCATTGGTCCATCAACGCTTCATCCGATTCTTCGGCGCATCGTTCTCTCTTGCGGCCTATTGCCCAATCGGCCAGTTGACCTCCACAACTCCAATATCCTTGGCACAATATCTACTCTTCTTGGCCTGATACCCGAATCCATGGTTCAAAGCCTTCTGTCGATACGTCAACTGATCCTCCGTCTCGACGTCCAATCTTGTGACATGTTTTCCTCCGACCCAACATGATTCTTCCTACTTTAATTGTCTCATCCTGATTGAAGCATCCTGTATCACTCAAAATGCATATCAAATCATAAACACTTATTAATTGGTTTTATCATCAAAATCTCATATTTAACACTACAAGCAATGGTACCGTCCAGTGTAAGTAGTGGTACCGCTCGTACCCTGAAATCTCGAGGATTTGAATTTTGGCTCTAAGTTTTGAAGTCATTTGGGGTCTATAAATACCCTAGCTATTCCTACATGAAATAGCAAGGAAAGTAAAAAAAAAAACTTTGTGTTTCTAAAGTTGTAAACCTTTGTAAAGTGTAGAATCCCTCCTACTAAAGTTTAAAGATCATTTTAAGAGAGAGTCTAAGGGAAGCTTTGTAAAAAGGGGTTGTCAAGGTTCTCTCCTGAATATGTCAAAAGGAGAATTAAGTTGCAAGGATAGTTGATCTTCACCCATTGAAGGAAGATCATTAGTGGATGCCAGTGGCCTCGATGGAAGAGGAATCGGCAGAGTGGACGTAGGTCACGACGACCTAACCACTATAAAATCTAGTTTGTATCTATGCTTTCCTATTTACATTTATTGCAAATTGTTATACTTCCTAAGTACTTTAGTTGCACACTCTTATGAACATGTTTCAAGTTAATATTTTTTTCAAAATCGGTTTTTATCATATGAAGATATTCGAATTGATATAATTTTATTCGCTGAACTAATTCACCCCTCCCCCTTAGTGTCAACTCATTCCTAACAAGTGGTAGTGCTATCACCTTCTTGGTATTATATATGGATGACATCTTGATCATTGGGAATGATGTAGGAATGCTATCTATAGTAAATGCTTGGTTATCTAGACACTTCTCCATAAATGACTTAGGGGAAGCATCATATATCTTGGGGAGTCAGATTTATAGAGATATATCCAAGAGGATGCTTAGCTTGTCCTAGTCCAAGTACATAGACACCATTGTCAAAAGGTTTGGTATGGAAAATTCTAAGAGAGGTCTCGTACCAATGAGACATGGGATATCGCTTTCTAAGAGTATATCCCCAAAGACTCCTGAAGAAAGGGCGAACATGGATAGGATACCCCATGCCTCAACGATAGAGTCTATCATATATATCATATTATATACTAGGACTGATATAGCACATGCTCTGAGTGTCACGAGCAACTATCAGGCGGATCCAAGCATGGAGCATTAGAAAGCAGTAAAGTACGATGATGACGTCAATTGTCATTTTGACGATGACGTAAAGCAGTAAAGCTCTGAATCTCGGATTTTGATGATGACGTCAATTGTCATTTGTTATCTAATCCATATGTTGAGATAAGTGTGCAGGATTAACTACGATGAAAAAAGACATGCAGTAGGAGTTGCACCGGAGTCAGGACCATGATCACGTTGGGAGTTCGAGAGCTCGACGGAAGTTCGGACGGTCGTCGGAGGTTCTGCGGGAACAAATCCGAGAAGTCCAGGAGCTTGCCAAAAGAAGCTCATCGGAACTCGCCAAGTGGATCGTCGCAAGTCCAGGAGTTTGCCGGAAGTCTGCAGGAGCATCACCAAGGGTTCATCGGATGATCGACGGAGGTTCACCGGAAGCTCGCTGGAAGAAGCGATTGACGCACTAGAGCAAGCTGTCCTTAGAATTATCGTAGTTAGCATGTTGATTAAGTTAAAAATGGGAGGTGATCCCATTAACTTAATCTAGGGGCAATTGGGCCCTTGAAAGAACTAAATTGGGCTGAATGGATCAACCCATTCGGACCCAGATCTTTCGCCCAATGGTGGCACCGCCTGGGTCGGCAGTGGCACCGCCCAGGGCTCGGTCTCCAAGCTCTGCCAGGCGGTGCAACCACCCCTGACAGGCGGTGGAACCGGCCAGGGCTCGGTCTCCGAGCTCTGCCAGGCGGTGCAACCTCCCCAGTCAGGCGGTACAACCGCCAGACCCCGGAATTCCAGGAATTGACCGTTTTGAGCTCCAATTTCAACCTGGTTTGGGGCCTATAAATACCCCACTCTTTCAGCAATGAAAGTGCAACAAAAACTACCATAATCTTGATCTTACTCTGAGATTTTGAGCTCAAAAGTGTTGTAATAAGCTAAAGGTTCTTCTCCCTCTTTTCTTCCAAGTTCAGATCTTTCAAGAGAGGAGAGAAAAGTTTGAAAGGGTTGTCTCCTAAGCCCGTCAAAAGGAGTGAATCTGTAAAAGGTTTGTTGGCCTTCGCCTAGTGAAAGAAGGCCTCTAGTGGACGTCAGTGACCTCATCGGTGGAGGAAGCCAGAAGTGGATGTAGGTCAAGATTGACCGAATCACTCTAAATCGCGCTGCTCTCTGGTTTGCTTTTACTTTGTGCTTGTTATCCTTACTACAAACCACCTTCATAGCTTACTGCATTCTGTGAATTTACGATTGCCCTTCCAATCTCAATATTTTCCGAATCGTGTTTAGACGTAAATCGCTTTTCTCGTACGAACATCTTATTTCAGTTTGCGCTTACATTCTTATTTCCATCACAACTACAAACTGCCTTAACAGATTTATTTTAACTACTTCTTGCATAATCTTAAGTTAAAGAAATTTACAAATCAACTTTTCTACCGAAATCGGCTTTGTCGTACGAACGCGCTTTTAAACGTTAAAAGTATTCCGCTGCACTAATTCACCCCTGTTAGTGCTCTTGATCCTAACAATTGGTATCAGAGCTCGGTTCACTCTCAAAGGGATTAAAACCCAAGAGAGATGGCATACGCCAGAAATCAAGAGGGACATTCTATTACACGTCCACCTATGTTCAATGGAACGGACTACACCTATTGGAAGACTCGAATGAGGATCTTCCTTATTTCGATGGATTTTGAACTTTGGAATCTTGTTGAAAATGGTTTTTCGAAATCTTCTCTTCCAATAATCGAATGGAATGAATTGGAAAAGAAAACTTTCGCTCTTAATGTAAAGGCTATGAATGCCTTATTTTGTGCGCTTGATAAAAATTAGTTTAATCGTGTTTCGGTTTGTGAAACCGCGTTTGATATTTGGCATACACTCGAAGTGACTCATGAAGGCACAAGTAGAGTGAAAGAGTCAAAAATCAATCTTTTGATACACTCTTTCGAACTTTTCCGAATGAAACCGAGCGAGACTATTAGCGACATGTACACCAGTTTCACGGATGTTGTCAATGGTCTAAAAGGACTCGACAAAAGTTTTTCGGATTTTGAGCTTGTAAATAAAATTCTAAGATCCCTTCCTAAGAGTTGGGACCCTAAAGTCACTGCTATTCAAGAGGCTAAAGATTTGAGCAACTTCCCTCTTGAAGAACTAATCGGGTCACTAATGACTTATGAAATGACATGCAAGGCTCATGAAGAGCAAGAAGACATCCTTCCAAAGAACAGGAAGGATATGACACTTAGAACTCTTGATGACCACTTGAGAGAAAACTCAAGTGATGAGGACTGTGACGATGACTTGGCACTTCTAACGAGAAAATTTAAAAAAATCATTAAGAGAAACAAATTTAAAAATGACATAAAAAATAAACTTGAACCCAAAAAGGACCAAGTTATTTGCTATGAGTGCAAAAAGCCGGGACACTACAAGAGTGATTGTCCCCAAGTCAAGAAAACAATATCAAAGAAGAAGGCACTCAAAGCAACATGGGATGATTCGAGCACGTCCGAAGAAGAGGAGTCCAACACCGAGCAAGTTGCTCATTACGCCTTAATGGCCATCGGAGATGAGGTAACAAATTTAATTGATGCAGATTTATCATTTGATGAATTATTAAATGCCTTCCATGATTTATTTGATAAATGCAAGATTATTAGTAGAAAATACAAATTGCTAAAAAAGGAGAATGATAGTCTTAATTGTGATTTCGATAAGTTAAAAACTGAATATCATGATAGTTTAGGCTCTTGTATTAAATGCCATGATCTAGAAACTATCCAAAAGCAAAACTTGCTACTCATGGATACCTTGAAGAAATTTGAGGTTGGTAGCAAGTCTTTGAACATGATCCTTACAAAAAAGGGTCACGTTCCCAAAATAAGGGGAATCGGATTCGTGAGAAATTCTCACCAAAATCCAATAACCTTCATAAAAGGCCCTATCCTACATGTTCAACACCAAAGCAAATGCAACTTTTGTTGCAAGCATGGACACAAAACGCATTATTGTCCATTCAAGAAAATTAGTCCGAACAAATTAATTTGGGTTCCTAAAGGAACCATGATAAACTCTATGCAACATGAGAAACAATATAGATCAATTTTTGAGGCACCCAAAAGTAAATGGGTACCTAAAAATTATCCTTTCTTGTAGAGACATACACCATCACAAGCTAGGAGCAAGAGATGGTACTTTGATAGTGGATGCTCAAGGCATATGACCGGAGATCCATCTCAATTCTCTAAGCTCTCTAGCATAAACGAAGGCTATGTCACCTTCGGAGACAACAACAAGGGTAAAATCATTGGCAAAGGAACCATAGGTAACAAACCCAACTTCTTTATTGAAGATGTTTTGTTAGTTGATGGTTTAAAACATAATCTCTTGAGCATTAGTCAATTATGTGATAAAGGATATATTGTCAAATTTGAATCTAATGCATGCATCCTTAAAAAATCACACAACAACACATCCATGATAGCTTTAAAACAAAATAACGTATACACCATTGACATCAATGATTTGTGTAATGAAATGTGTTTTTCTGTTTTAAATGAGGATGATTGGCTATGGCACAAAAGATTAGGTCACGCTAGCTTGAAACTAATTACTCAAATATCATCTAAAGAACTTGTACGAGGGATTCCTCACATCAAGTTCATATAGGATAATGTGTGTGATGCTTGTCAATTAGGAAAACAGATTAAGAGTAGTTTCAAATCTAAGAATCAAATAAGCACATCAAGGCCCTTATAATTGTCGAGAGACCAATGACATGCCGGACAATTTGATTAATGCTTAGTATTAATTGTCTAGATCGAAGTTTATTTTACATGTACAGGATTAATTATAATAGCTTGAAGATATAAAGTAAGTTTACCAGAGTCAAGTTCGATTGGTGTTTGAGAGTCCGTTGAAAGTCCGAAGAATCGACGGAAGTGCTGTCGGAACCAATTGAGAAAGAATCAAGGACTTACCGAAGTTTTCAGAAGTCCGCCAGAAAGATCATCAGAGGTTTATGGAGATCACCGAGAAGGTTCGGATACTTGCCAAAGACTCCTTGAATATGCCATAAGACTGGGAAACTGTTGGGAGTCCATCGGAAGAAATCCGAGGGTGTATCAGAAGTCCGCCGGAAGTTCACCAGAAAGCTCGCCAGAAGTAAACTCGACATTGCCGGTTAAAAATTGCTTAGGGCTATGTCTCAATTTCGTAGTTTGTATATAATTTGGGTTAGGATTAAGGGTTAATCCTATAACCCGATTAGGGGCCAATTGAGCCCAAGTTTGGACTGGTTTGGGCCAAGTTTGGAGCCCAATCAGTGAGCTGGAATAGTCCAGGCGGTGGCACCACCGGATTGGGTAGTGGCACCATCGGACTAGGTGGTGGCACCGCCCAAAACCCAAGAGGTCCAGCGGTGTCACCGCTAATACACTGTCAGTGTCAGACACTAACAGGCGGTGGCACCTCCACTAATAGGCGGTGGCACCGCCAGCATTGGGAAACCCAAAAGTAATTCAAATTTGGAGCCCAAATTTGAATCCTCATGGGGCCTATAAATACCCCTCAATTCTTAGCAGAGATTACACCTTCTTGAGAAGTTATAAAGTGAGAAAAAACTCTAGCAAAGTCTTGTTTTCAATAGCTTAAATGTTCACCTCTCTCTTTCTCTTTGGAAAAATCTATAAGAGTGTGAACCACTTGTAAAAAGGTTGTAAGAGGGGTATTTGGTCCTTTCCCTACAAAGTGATTTGTTAGTGGTGTTGAATCTCGTATTTTGATGATGAAACCAATTGATATGTGTTTATGTTTTAATCTACGTTTTAAGTGATGCAGGATGCTTCGATCAGGATGAGACAATTAAAGCAGGAAAAATCATGTTGTGCCGGAAGAACATGTCAGAAGATTGGACGTCGGGCCAGTGGATCGGTCGACGTATCGACAGAAGGCTTCAGGCTGTGGACTAGGGGCATTAGGCCAAGAAGAGCGGGTATTATGCCAAGGATATCGGAGTTGCGGAGTCAACTGGTCAATTGGGCAATAGGCCGCAGGAGAGGACGATGCGTCTAAGAATCGGACGAAGCGTCGAGGGACCAATGACATGCCGGACAACTTGGTTAATTGCTTAGGTTTAATTGTCTCGATCGAAGTTCTGTTTTAAGTGTGCAGGATTAACTACGATGAAAGTAAGACATGCAGCAGGAGTTGCGTCGGAGTCAGGACTATGATCACGTTGGGAGTTCGAGAGCTCGACGGAAGTTCGGACGGTCGTCGGAGGTTCTGCGGGAACAAATCCGAGAAGTCCAGGAGCTTGCCAAAAGAAGCTCGTCGGAACTCGCCAAGTGGATCGTCGCAAGTCCAGGAGTTTTGCCGGAAGTTCGCAGAAGCATCACCGAGGGTTTATCGGATGATCGACAAAAGTTCGTCGGAAGCTCGCTGGAAGAAGCGAATGACGCACCGGAGCAAGCTATAGTAAAAGTCTTAAGAATTGTCATAGTTAGCATGATGATTAAGTTAGAAATGGGAGGTGATCCCATTAACTTAATCTAGGGCCAATTAGGCCCTTGAAAGAACAAGATTGGGTCGAATGGATCAACCCATTCGGACCTAGAACTCTCGTCTAGAGGTGGCACCGCCCAGGGCTCGGTCTCCGAGCTCTGGCTGGGCGGTGCAACCGCCCTAACAGGCGGTGGAACCACCCATGGCTCGGTCTCCGAGCTCTGCCAGGCGGTGCAACCGCCCCTGACAAGCGGTGGCACCGCCCAGGGCTCGGTCTCCGAGCTCTGCCAGGCAGTGCAACCGCCAGACCCCGGAATTTCGGGAAGTGATAGTTTTGAGCTCCAAATTCAAACTGATTTAGAGCCTATATATACCCCTCCAATCCCTGGGTAAAATATACAAGCACAGAGAGATTAAAAGAGAGAAAACACTGTTGCAATCTCTAGAATTTCCCTCCTCTAGCTTAAGTGTTAGAATTCTGTTTAAGAGTGGAGAGTGAGTGCTTGTAAGGGTTGTCTCCTAAACCCAGTAAAAGGAGAAGAGGGGTGTAAGAAGGAGGTTGATCTTCGCCTAGTAAAGGAAGATCATTAGTGGATGCCGGTGGCCTCGACGGAAGAGGAATCGGAAGAGTGGATGTAGGTCACGATTGACCGAACCATTGTAAACTCTCGTCTTCTCTGGTTTGCATTTACTTTGTGCTTATTATCCTTACTGCAAACCACCTTCATAGCTTACTGCATTCTGTGAATTTACGATTGCGCTTCCAATCTCAATATTTTTCGAATCGTGTTTAGACGTAAATCGCTTTTCTCGTACGAACATCGTATTTCAATTTACGCTTACATTCTGATTTCTATCACAACTACAAACTTCCTTAACAGATTTATTTTAACTACTTCTTGCCTAATCTTAAGTTAAAGAATTTTACGAATCAACTTTTCTACTGAAATCGGCTTTGTCGTACGAACGCGCTTTTAAACGTTAAAAGTTTTCCACTGCACTAATTCACCACCCCTCTTAGTGCTTTGATCCTAACAATTGATATCAGAGCCCGGTTTTTCTCATTTCAGATTTACACCCGAGAGAAATGGCTCTTCATAGCTTTCAAGAGGGTTTTTCGATTTTTCATCCACCGTTTTTTAACGGATTGGACTACACTTATTGGAAAACTCGAATGAGAGTTTTCTTGATTTCTATGAATTTAGATTTATGGAACATTGTTGAAAATGGTTTTCAACTTCCCTCTAAACCGATGAACGAATTATCGGTTTTGGAGAAGAAGTATTTTTCTTTAAACGCAAAGGCTATGAATGTCTTGTTTTGTGCACTTGACAAAAGTAAATTTAATCGTGTTTCGATATGTAATTCGGCTTTTGATATTTGGAGAACTCTTGAGGTCACTCATGAAGGCACTAGCCGAGTGAAAGAGTCCAAAATCAACATTCTCGTGCATTCCTATGAACTTTTTCGAATGAAGCCGAGCAAAACCATTGTTGACATGTACACCCGTTTCACGGATGTCGTCAATGGTTTAAAAGCTCTTGGCAAATGTTTCTCGAACTTTGAACTTGTTAGTAAAGTTTTACGATCACTTTCTAAAGCTTGGGAATCAAAAGTAACGACAATACAAGAAACAAAAGATTTAAGTATTTTTCCACTTGAAGAACTTATCGGTTCATTAATGACATATGAAATGGTGCACAATGCACATGATGAATAAAACAACCTTCCAAAGAACAGGAAGGATTTAGAACTCCGGACGAATGAATACCACTTGAGCGATGACTCAAGTGATGAGGACAATGATGAACTTGAACTTCGAACACTAAATCTTAATAAGTTTATTAAACAAAAATCTAAAATAAACAATGAACTTGAACGGAGGAAGAGGCCAAAGAAGAAAAACATAAAGTGGGATTAATCGAGCTCCTCCGAAGACGAGGAGAAAATCAAGAAAGGCGAGGTGGCAAACTACGCCTTAACCACCTTCAATGAAAAGGTAATCAAAATCCCCCTGATTTATTTTGAAATTACTTGATGCTTTCATGATGTATTTTCTTTTTTAGTTTAGAATTAATTTTCTTGAAAATTACATGTTTAAAAAATAAAAATACAAAAATTATGATCATGCTAGTAATTTCGAAAATGATAACATTGCATATTTTATGATAAACAAACAAAATGATTTTCATTGAAAATATGAAATCATAATATGTATCATGTTTGATTAACATTGCTGAATGAAATCATATTTGATTTGAAGTAATGCATAATAATATAATGTAAATATTAAATGTTTTTGATACAATAATCGATAATTTTATGCATGAGATTTTAAGTTATACATGATGATAAGCATGTGCTATTCTCGTGAATGTATACGGCAAAACCATGTCCGAATGCATGAAAGTGTTAAATTTTATTTTCGGATTTTCTTGACCATAACAATTCATTTTTGAAAATCTATTGATCTTGATGGTTCTATAATGAAATTCATTTTTCGATCCTAAATGTTGATGTATGTTTTTATTTAACATAAAGGTAAAGGCATGTTTATAAGAAGAAAATCATATGAATAAAAATTTATAAATGTGATCCTCTATCTTATCAACTTTTCAATAAATTTATGTTTGTCATATATGAATTTATTGAATGTGACTTTGAGGATGATTTCATATTTCACAAATGCTTGATTCATACTTATGACATGAGATAATTGAATCCTTGACTTACTCTTTATATGGCTTGAAAATAGATGTTTAAAATCTTGCTTGATGAGTTATTTTATAAGATTTTGTCTTTACGTCTTGAACTTTCATGCTTATCTTGATTTGGCTTATAATGCTTAGATGAAAAAGAATCATTTAAAAAATACTTTTCCCATCTGATCGAGATTAATGATTTCATGATATTTTGTGAATCTCGAAATTGATTTTGATGACTTGATTATGAATTTCAAGTTAATGATTTGATTTGAATAAGTTTTATCTAAATCATAATCTTGATCTTGTAAAATTGAAGTCACAAATAATATCTTTTGGTATTCATGAATTGATACTCACAATATGAAAGCATTGGTATTCATGACTTGAATTGAATTGAAACATTGCATGCTTAAATTAATCATTCTCCTATGTTTCAAAAATTCTTTAAATGCCTTATGTGATGATAGAAAATTAACTTGCTTTATGATAAATCTATATATACAATTTTGATGATGAGATTTTTTTATGAATTTGATGATTTGAATTTGAATGAGTTTGTGTTCAAATTATGATCTTGATTTCTTGGATATACTACTTGGGATTTTTTTTTAATCACAATCTCTTCTTTGTACACCTACAATTTTTGTTATTTATAAAAGGAAGATATTTGATAAAATGAATCACATCTTTTGGCATTCAAATGGTCTTATCTTTGATGATATGATTTCTTTGTATCTATGATATAAATGCCTTGAAATGATTGAAATATTTTACACTCTTATGCTCTTCCCTACTCCTTTCTTGTTTTCAATGATAAAACGGGGAGAAGTTTTGATCATGCATGGTAGGATATAATTTGACAAAATTGATACCATCATGATATGAAACATTTATGATGTGCAATTATGCATGCAATACTTGTGCTTTCTAATTATGATGTGATGTATTGCATATGATGTAAATCATGATTTAAAATGCTATGAGTGCTAAGTTACACATTTTGAGAAGAAATTACTATATTGAAACATTAATGTAATTATGAATGATGATATGATATTATGCATGTAATACTTCAACTTATGATAATGATGCATGCAATGATAAAATATTCAAGATGATAAATTGTCTTGACATTCATAACTTGATTATTCATCCTTTGTCATGATTTTGAAATCGTTGTAAAAGGAAAAAGAACTACAAAACTGTATTCTTCCTTTCTTTTTTACAATGACAAAGGGGGAGATAGCTAGCTTGCACAAGTCAAGAAGATACAAAAACTTGATTGCTAGCTTGCCTATCTTAAGTAGCAAAGATTGCTAACTTGCTTATTTCAAGAAGCAAAAATTGTCTTCTTGAACATCACTATCTTGAATATCTCAAGAAGCAAAACTTGCAACTTGTACATTGCAATAGGAAGCAAGAATCATGAGCTTACACAAGAAAGCTATCTTGCATTTGCTTTCAAAATTTTTGCTAGCTTATATAATGTGAAACTTGTATATCGTAAAAATTGCTAGCTTGTGGTCTAAAGAGAAGCAAAAAGTTGCTATCTCAAAAGAAACAAATGTGCTATCTTGCCTATCTCAAGAGGCAAAAATGCTAACTTGCACATCTAGCAAAACTTGACAAATTTGCATATCTCAAGAAGCAAGAGTTGCTTTCTTGAACATCTCAAAACTGCTAGCTTACATGTTCTAAAATGTTATAATATTGCTAGCTTGCATGATGTAGAACTTGCTATCTTGAACTCTACCAAAAGTGCTATCTTGTATGCTGTAAAACTTGCATATCTGAAACTTGATAGCTTAAATGTTCTTAGCATGATGTAATACTTGCTAAATTTTCTGGCTTCAAAACTGCATGATGATAAAACTTGATATTATGTTTTTCATGCGATGAGTTGAACTTATATTCCAAACACTTGATTATGGTACTTCTCATTTTTGTTGATGACAAAGGGGGAGAAGTATGTTGATGAAAGTATGTTGATGACATGACATGTGATGCATAAGTTTATACATATGTTCATGATGACGTGTTGCAAATATTCATGATGAATATTGCAATGACTTGAATTCAGTTTGAATTCAATGTTCTATCAATATGGCATATTGATAGGGGGAGTTTGTTTAAACTCTGGGAGTTAAGTTTAACTCCGTCATCAATTGGTTGTCATCATAAAAAAGGGGGAGATTGTTGAATCTCGTATTTTGATGATGAAACCAATTGATATGTGTTTATATTTTAATCTGCATTTTGAGTGACGTAGGATACTTCGATCAGGGTGAGACAATTAAAGCAGGAAAAATCATGTTGTGCCGGAAGAACATATCAGAAGATTGGACGTCGGGCTAGTGGATCGGTCGACGTATCGACAGAAGGCTTCGGGCCGTGAACTAGGGGCATCAGGCTAAGAAGAGCGGGTATTGTGCCAAGGATATCGGAGTTGCAGAGTCAACTGGTCGATTGGGCAATAGGCCGCAGGAGAGGACAATGCGCCGAAGATTCGGACGAAGCGTCGAGGGACCAATGACATGCCGGACAACTTGGTTATTTGCTTAGGTTTAATTGTCTCGATCGAAGTTCTGTTTTAAGTGTGCAGGATTAACTACGATAAAAGTAAGACATGCAGCAGGAGTTGCGCCGGAGTCTGGACTATGATCACGTTGGGAGTTCGAGAGCTCGTCGGAAGTTCGGACGGTCGTCGGAGGTTATGCGGGAACAAATCCGAGAAGTCCAGGAGCTTGCCAAAAGAAGCTCATCGGAACTCGCCAAGTGGATCGTCGCAAGTCCAGGAGTTTTGCCGGAAGTCCGCCGAAGTATCACCGAGGGTTCATCGGATGATCGACAGAAGTTCGTCGGAAGCTCACTGGAAGAAGCGATTGACGCACCGGAGCAAGCTGTAATAAAAGTCTTAAGAATTGTCGTAGTTAGCACGATGATTAAGTTAGAAATGGGATGTGATCCCATTAACTTAATCTAAGGGCAATTAGGCCCTTGAAAGAACAAGATTGGGCCGAATGGATCAACCCAAGCTGGGTCGGCGGTGGCACCGCCCAGGGCTTGGTCTCCGAGCTCTGGCTGGGCGATGCAACCTGTTGGGAAATCCTTGGGGGCGACATCATATGCACAGCGGAAGAACAAGAAAAATAAAATCCCCGGTTCCCAAAGAGATGTTCGTCGTCGTGCGAAGATTGGTACGCAAAAATCCGCGAAACATGAAACTGCATATAGAGTAGATTGTGTTACCTAGGGAGATCGTATATCCCTATTTCCTTGCAGCTCTTTAAGAGAGGGTGAAGGAGGTCAAGCGTCCTCCTCTCTAGCGGTGATCCACACAGCAGGGGTTGGGCACGCCCCTCAAAACTCCGCACCCACTCGAGGTGGAGATCGAGAGGAGAATAGGAAAAGGCAAACAAAGCTCTCTAGCCCATGGGGCTCAATCCCCTCCTATTTATAGAGGTCCCCCTGTCAAAACCCTAATGGGTCCTCCCCTAGTGGGTATCGGATCTGCATCCAATAAGACAAGGCTCCCTACGGATATCTCATATCTGAATCTCTATTCATCGCAATGCCTACCATATGTGTGTGACCCTCCTCTGGCCCAATATCGAAATGATCGTGAGTCATACCTATCGAACTCCATCTAACTCGTGAATTATTATCTCTCGTAATAATTCACTGACCATAACCTTCCAGAAGTCCCCACGAGATACTGGGGAATCCAATCCATTGGACTTGTCCGCCCTTAGTTACTGTGTACCTATAGTCCCTCATCCATCTAATATACCGGAGACCGTATATCGAGCATGGTGTTGTCGTTACCCATACGGTTTCTACTTGAGTCTCGCTTAATCGGATTCTCCTGAGAACTCTTTCTCTCTCAACCGTAATGATGACCCGCCAGGATTTGTCTCGAGTAAGAACACATGGGATATTCCTCTCATGACGCCGAGAGTGGATGATCCTCTATCGACACTTAATAGCCCTCGTAAGGTCGACTACCACTCACAATGACCACCGCATTAGATATTGGACAGCCAAACCTATAAGTTCGGTATCAAAGAGTGGAGCACTCATAAAGACATCCTTGGTGTCTCAAGTCTAAGGACCGATACACCACTAGGACTACGAAAATCGTCGTTCGACAATAAGGCATCATCAACCATCCAAAGATTCCGTAAGCGGATCAATCAATGAACTCATTCTCCAATGAGCACTTTGTATTGTATCCCTAGTGTCCCTACACAAGCGGCTATGAGACCAGCCGTTGCATCCATCATATGGACGGGGATACAAACACCCCGTTCAATCATTATCACGATATCCTTCTCGAGTAACCTATGACCGGGATTATTTAGGATATGTGTTTAAAGGTGAACCAATCTCACTATCGTGATCTCATCACGATCCAATTCCCATTGCACAAATCCAAGGACATCACAATATATGTATACATTTATGCAATAGTTATAAAGTGATATATGCCAAAATATAATAAGCAAAAAGATTTTATATTAAGTCACACGTGCCATCACTCACGTGATTGGCTTTCTGGGAACCTATGACTAGCACAACCGACCTGACAGGCGGTGGAACCGCCCAGGGCTCGGTCTCCGAGCTCTGCCAAGTGGTGCAACCGCCCAGGGCTCGGTCTTCGAGCTCTGCCAGGCGGTGCAACCGCCCCTGACAAGCGATGGCACCGCCCAGGGCTCGGTCTCCAACCTCTGCCAAGCAGTGCAACCGCCCCAGTCAGGCGGTGCAATCGCCAGACCCCGGAATTCCGGGAAGTGATAGTTTTGAGCTCCAAATTCAAACTGATTTGGAGCCTATATATACCCCTCCAATCCCTGGGTAAAATATATAAGCACAGAGAGATTAAAAGAGAGAAAACACTACTGCAATCTCTAGAATTTCCCTCCTCTAGCTTAAGTGTTAGAATTCTGTTTAAGAGAGGAGAGTGAGTGCTTGTAAGGGTTGTCTCCTAAACCCAGTAAAAGGAGAAGAGGGGTGTAAGAAGGAGGTTGATCTTCGCCTAGTAAAGGAAGATCGTTAGTCGATGCCGGTGGCCTCGACGAAAGAGGAATCGGAGGAGTGGATGTAGGTCACGATTGACTGAACCACTGTAAACTCCCGTCTTCTCTAGTTTGCATTTACTTTGTGCTTGTTATCCTTACTGCAAACCATCTTCATAGCTTACTGCATTCTGCGATTTTACGATTGCGCTTCCAATCTCAATATTTTCCGAATCGTGTTTAGACGTAAATCGCTTTTCTCGTACGAACATCGTATTTCAGTTTGCGCTTACATTCTGATTTCCATCACAATTGCAAACTGCCTTAACAGATTTAATTTAAATACTTCTCACCTAATCTTCGCTAGTCATAGGTGTCCAGCAAGCCAATCACGTGAGTAATGCCACGTGTGACTTAATATAGAATCTTTTTGCTTATTATATTTTGGCATATATCACTTTATAACTATTGCATAAATGCATACATATATTGTGATGTCCTTGGATTTGTGCAATAGGAATAGGATCGTGATGAGATCACGATAGTGAGATCAATTCACCTTTAAACACATATCCTAAATAATCTCGGTCATAGTTTACTCGAGAGGGATATCGTGAAAACCGCATGCATCGGTGTGTCAGATACCGTCCCATAAGATGGATGCAGCTGGTCTCATAGCTACTTGTGTAGGGACACTAGGGATACAATGCGGTGCTCATTGGAGAATGAGTTCACTGATTGATCCGCTTTTAATGCTGGATGATTGATGATGCCTTATTGTCGACAGCAAATATTTCAGTAGTCCTAATGGTGTATTCGGTCCTTAGACTTGAGACACCAAGGATGTCCTCTATGAGTGCTCCACTCTTTGATACTAGACTTATAGGTTTGGTTGTCCTAGATCTAGTACAGCTTGGTCATTGGGAGTGGTAGTCGACCTTATGAGGGCTATTGAGTGTCGATAGAGGATCATCCACTCTCGGCGTCATGAGAGAAATATCCCATGTGTTCTTGCTCGCACAAAATCCCCGCCGCAGTCATTCGGGTTGAGGGAGAAAGAGTTCTCCTGGAGAATCCTGGACAGAGAGAGACTTCGGTAGAAACCGTGGGGGACGACAACACCATGCTCGATATACCTGGTCTGGGTATATTAGATGGATGAGGGACTATAGGTACACGATGGAATCGGGAGATATAGGTCCAATGGATTGGATTCCCCAGATCGTCTCCTGGGACTACGGCATAGTGGCCTAGAACGTCCGTAGTCAATGAGTCAAGTGAATTATTACAGAGAACAATTCACTGAGTTAGAAGGAGTTCTGACAGGTATGACTCACGGCGAGCTCGATATTGGGCCTAGAGGGTCACTCACATATGGTAGGCATTGCGATGAATAGAGGTTCGGATATGAGATATCCGACGAAGCCCTTGTCTTATTGGATGCAGATCCAATACCCACTAGGGGAGGACCCATTAGGGTTTGACAGGGGACCTCTATAAATAGGAGTGATTCAGAGCCTCATGGGCTAGAGAGCTTTTGTTTGCCTTTTCCTATTATCCTCTCGATCTCCACCTCAGAGTAGGTCTAGAGTTTTGAGGAGCGTCGTCGCAACCCTATTGTGTGAATCACCGCTAGAGAGGAGGACGCTTGACCTCCTTTACCCTCTCCTAAGGATTTGCAAGGAAACAAGGATATACGATCTCCCTAGGTAACACAATCTACTCTATACGCAGTTTCATGTTTCGCGGATTTTTGCGTCCCAATCTTCGCACGACGATGAACATCTCTTTGGGAATCAGGGATTTTATTTTTCTTGTTCTTCCGCTGCGCATATGATGTCGCCCCTTTCGGATTTCCCAACAGTGGTATCAGAGCCAGGTTGTTCATGCGAATGATTGGTTATGAACTGTGTGTGTTGTGTTTAAGAAGAATTTTGACATGAAAATTGTTGATGCAAAAACAAGGAAGGGCAGCAACAGTTGCTGCCCTCTATCTGCGCGCGTGCAGCGCAGCCGTAGGTAGGCAGCCAATGGGCAAAGGCGCTGTAGGGCAGCGGCGCCCACCGCCGCTGCTCCCACGGGCAAAACTCCTCGACAAGGGCGGTCGCCCGATGGGATAGCACCGCTTGCGGAGGAGGTGGCGCCCGATAGGGGCGCCCACCCACAGCGGCAGCGCTGCCAACGGGCGTGCCGCCTGCAGGCGAGGGCAGTGCCCTCGCCCCGCCACACAGGCCGCCGCCGGCAGGGTGGCGGCGGCGGCAGCAGCAAAAAGGGGAAAGGGCATTAGGGTTTTCTGGGCAAAAGATAGTTTTGCCCCTCGGAATTTGAGAAATTCTAATTTGCTGATTGGATCCTGATCCCCACTAGAAGTCTGCCGGAGACTTCCGTTTCACGTGCTGAGGGTGTCGCGTGACTCATTAGTAAAATAGTGGGAGCATATTAAGATAGAAGTCCATATCTTGATAGTTTATTTCTTGCAAAATCTGCATGTTATTCATTTCTGCTGCATCTTTATTTTCAGAAAATGTCGCTTTCAAATCTCTTACGTGGCATACTTGATGTCAACTGCCTCACTGGTCCAAATTATACAGATTGGCACCGTCACTTGAGAATTGTTCTCACAGCGGAGAAAATAGTGTATGTCCTTGATACAGCGATGCTTGTGCCTAAAGAAGGGGCAAACGAGGATGAGATCGCTCGCTACGTGAAGTACATTAATGACTCCACTCTTGCTCAGTGCTATATGTTGGGCTCTATAACTCCTGAGTTACAAAGACAACATAAAAAGATGGATGCCAGATCTATTCTCCTACATGTCCGTAAATTGTTTGAGGAATAGGGAAGGACTCAGCGATATGAGATATCTAAGAGCCTCTTCCGCGCTAGGATGACTGAGGGGACACCGGTTCAGAACCATGTCCTAAAGATGATTGAGTGGATAGAGAAACTCACAGGTCTAGGAATGGTCATAGAGGATAACTTGTGTGTGGACATTGTGCTTCAGTCCCTACCAGATTCCTTTTCACAGTTCATAATGAATTTTAATATGAACAAGCTTGAAGTGACTCTCTCAGAGCTTCTCAATATGTTGAGGGAGGCAGAGAGTACTATCAAGAAAGAGAAGCCAGTTCTCTACACTTGTGAGACCAAAAGGAAAAGGAAAGCAGAAAGGTCCCTTAAGAAGGGAAAGGGCAAGGTCAAACTAGGTAAAGGAAAGCTTGCTAAGAAAGACCCAGCAAAGGACAAAGGCCAGTGCTTCCACTGTGGTAAAGATGGTCACTAGAAGAGAAACTGCAAAGAGTACCTTACAGAAAGGGCGAAACAAAAGCTTGATGAAACTTCAAGTACATTCATGATCAGTCTCCATTTGTCAGACTATTATGATAACATATGGGTATTGGATACCGGTAGTGCTTATCATATATACAATTTGTTGCAGGTTCTGGAAAGGCCTAGGAGACTAGAGAGAGGCGAGATGGACCTCAAGATGGGTAATGGAGCAAAAGTTGCTGTAGTAGCTGTTGGCGAGGTCGCCCTACATCTGCCTAGTGGAGCTTTTATTGCATTAGATGCATGTTATTTTGTTTCTTCTATTATCAAAAACATTATCTCCATTTCATGTTTAACAGTTAGTGGATATAAATTTGTTTTTGAGAACAATGGTTGTTCGATATTATTAGATGATAAGATCATCATGAAAGGATCATTGCATAATGGTTTATTTATATTAGACACCACTCCACATATCATGAATGTAAATGTGTCCAAAAGGAAACGAGATGAGTTGAACAGTGCATACCTGTGGCATTGTAGGCTAGGTCACATCCATGAAAGAAGGATTCAAAAGTTGCTAAATGATGGATATCTAGGTCCATTCGACTATGTGTCATATGCAACTTGTGAGCCTTGCATTCGTGGAAAACTGACCAACTCTCCATTTAGTGGAATTGGAGAGAGAGCCACTGAGTTGTTGGAACTCATACATAGTGATGTATGTGGACCCATGTCAACTCATGCCATTGGAGGTTACTCCTACTTCATTACATTTACTGATGATTTCTCAAGGTATGGATATATGTACTTAATGAAGTATAAGTCCGAGGCCTTTGAGAAATTCAGAGAGTATAAGAATGAGGTGGAAAAACAGACTGGAAAGAGTATCAAAACTCTTCGATCAGATCGAGGAGGTGAGTACTTAAGTACAGAGTTCACTCAGTTCCTCAAGGACCATGGGATATTATCCCAATGGACACCTCCTTATACACCTCAGCTCAATGGTGTCTCTGAAAGGAGAAATCGTACATTATTAGATATGGTACGGTCCATGATGAGTTTCGCTGACCTACCCATCTCATTCTGGGATATGCCATAGAAACCGTAGCTTACCTTCTTCAACAGAGTTCCAACTAAGTTTGGTAGTGTCTACACCATATGAGATATGGAAAGGGAAGAAGCCCCATCTTAAGGTTGTTAAGATTTGGGGTCGTCCACACACATGTTAAAAGACACAACCCCGATAAGTTAGAATCAAGGACGAGTAATGCAAATTTGTGGGATACCCCAAGGAAACTTGTGGGTATTATTTCTTTCATCTCGAGGACCAAAAAAGGTCTTTGTAGCTAAAGAGCAGTGTTCCTTGAGAAGGAACACATTCTTGGCGGAGATAGTGGGAGAATGATAGAATTGAGCGAGGTTGGAGAACCAAGCTCAAGCACCACTCTATAGCCCGAGTCTGTTCAGGTACCTAATACACAAGTTTCAACTTTACTTGCAGTGTCGATAGAGTATCCCATCCTCCGAGAGATATGTGGGACATATTAGAGGAGAGGATGCAGAGGATATTGATCCTCGGACCTACAAGGAGGCTATTATGAGTATAGACTCCAGGAAGTGGCAAGAAGCCATGAATTCGAGATGGATTCTATGTACTCCAATAAGGTTTGGAACCTAGTTGATGCTTTGAAGGTATTGTACCCATCTATTTAAAGTGGATCTTTAAGAAAAAGATCGGAGTAGATGGAAAGGTAGAGACCTATAAGGCAAGGCCGGTGGCTAAAGGGTATCGTCAAAGGCAAGGTGTTGACTATGACGAAACCTTCTCACCCATAAACAATGCTAAAATCCATCATAATTCTATTGGCTATTGCAAGCACACTATGATTATGAGATCCGGACGGATGGATGTGAAAACTGCATTCCTCAATGGGAACCTCGAGGAGGAGGTGTATATGATGCAACCTTGAGGGATACATGTCCAAAAAAACTGTCCGAGATAAGGTGTGTTTGTTTGCTTAGATCCATTTATGGATTAAAGCAAGCTTCCGAAGTTAGAACATAAGATTTGATGAGGCAATCAGATCTTATGACTTAAGAAGAAACGAAGATGAGCCTTGTGTATACTGAAAGGTAAGTGGGGCGCTATCACCTTTTTGGTGTTATATGTGGATGACATCCCCATCATTGGGAATGACGTAGAATGCTATCCACATAAAAGGCTTGGTTATCTAGACACTTCTCCATGAAGGACTTAGGGAAGCATCCTATATTTTGGGGATTAAAATCTATAGAGATAGATCCAAGAGGATGCTTGGCTTGTCCCAGTCCAAGTACATAGAAACCATTGTCAAAAGGTTTGACATGGAAAATTCCAAGAGAGGTCTCATACCAATGAGACATGGGATATCGCTTTCTGAGTATGTCCCTAAAGACTCCGAAAGAAAGGGCTTAACATGGATATGATACCTTACCCTCAAATAAGGTCTATCATGTATGTCATGCTATGTACTAGGCCCGATATTGCACATGCTCGAAAGTGTCACGAAAGCGTGTCATCAAAGGATCTAGGCTTGGAGCATTGGAAAGCAAGAAAGTGTATCCTTAAGTACTTGAGAAGGACTAAGGATCTTTTACTAGTATATGGAGGTAATAGCCTTAAGGTTGAAGGCTACACGACTGACTCAAGTTTTCACCGATGTCGATGATAGGAAGTCAAATTCGGGGTATTTGTACACCTTGAATGGAGGAGCAAGCAGTCTTTGGAAGAGTTCCAAGCAAGATACCACTACCGACTTCGACCACCAAAAAGGAGGGTACATTGCTGCATCGATGATGCAAAAGGAGGGAGTTTGGGTGAAGAAGTTCATCACAGATTTGGGAGTCGTGTCGGGTAGTGAAGAGTCGATCTCCCTATATTGCGACAACAACGGGGCGATTGCTCAAGCAAAGGAACCTAGGTCTCATCAGAAATCTAAACATGTTCTGAGGAGGTTCCACCTTATCAAAGAGATCGTGACCCGAGGAGATGTAGTAGTGGAAAGAGTTCCATCCGAAGATAACATTGTAGATCCACTAACAAAGTCGTTGTCTCATATTTGTTTTGAGCGTCACAAGGGTATGATGGGGATCAGACACATAGGTGATTGGCTTTAGGTCAAGTAGGAGATTGCTAGTCATAGGTGCCCAGCAAGCCAATCACGTGAGTGATGGCACGTGTGACTTAATATAGAATTTTTTTTCTTATTATATTTTGGCATATATCACTTTATAACTATTGCATAAATGCATACATATATTGTGATGTCCTTGGATTTGTGCAATGGAAATCGGATCGTGATGAGATCACGATAGTGAGATCGATTCACCTTTAAACACATATCCTGAATAATCCCGGTCATAGGTTACTCGAGAGGGATATCGTGATAACCGGACAGACTGGTGTGCTGTATACTCGTCCATATGATGGATGCAGTTGGTCTCATAGCTGCTTGTGTAGGGACACTAGGGATACAGTACAGGTGCTCATTGGAGAATGAGTTCACTGATTGATCCGCTTACGGAATGCTGGATGGTTGATGATGCCTTATTGTCAGACAACAATTCCGTAGTCCTAGTGGTGTATCTGGTCCTTAAACTTGAGACACCAAAGATGTCCTGTTTGAGTGCTCCACTCTTTGATACCAGACTTATAGGTTTGGCTGTCCCAGATCTAGTACAGCTGGTCATTGGGAGTGGTAGTCGACCTTACGAGGGTTATTGAGTGTCGATAGAGGATCATCCACTCTCGGTGTCATGAGAGGAATATCCCATGTGTTCTTGCTCAGACAAATTCCTGTCCAGGGTCATTCGGGTTGAGAGAGAAAGAGTTCTCCGGGAGAATCCGATTAGAGCGAGACTCGAGTAGAAACCGTGTGGGTCTGACAACACCATGCTCGATATACGGTCTCTGGTATATTAGATGGATGAGGGACTATAGGTACACGGTAATTGAGGACAGACAAGTCCTATGGATTGGATTCCCTTGTATCGTCTGGGGACTACGGCGTAGTGGCCTAGAACGTCCGTAGTCGATGAGTCGAGTGAATTATTACAGAGATAATAATTCACTGAGTTAGAAGGAGTTCTGATAGGTATGACTCATGGCCAGCTCGATATTGGGCCTAGAGGGTCACACACATATGGTAGGCATTGCGATGAATAGAGGTTCAGATATGAGATATCCGACAGAGCTCTTGTCTTATTGGATGCAGATCCAATACCCACTAGGGGAGGACCCATTAGGGTTTGACAGGGGACCTCTATAAATAGGAGGGATTCAGAGCCCCATGGGCTAGAGAGCTTTTGTTTGCCTTTTTCCTATTCTCCTCTCGATCTCCACCTTAGAGTAGGTCTGGAGTTTTTAGGAGCATCGTCGCAACCCTGCTTGGTGGATCACCGCTAGAGAGGAGGACGCTTGACCTCCTTCACCCTCTCCTAAGGATCTGCAAGGAAACAGGGATTTACGATCTCCCTAGGTAACACAATCTACTCTATACGCAGTTTCATGTTTCGCGGATTTTTGCATACCAATCTTCGCACGACGATGAACATCTCTTTAGGAATCGGGGATTTTGTTTTTCTTGTTCTTCCGCTGCGCATATGATGTCGCCCCCAAGGATTTCCCAACAATCTTAAGTTAAAGAATTTTACGAATCAACTTTTCTACTGAAATCGGCTTTGTCGTACGAAAGCGCTTTTAAACGTTAAAAGTTTTCCACTGCACTAATTCACCCCCCTTTAGTGCTCTTGATCCTAACAAGTGGAAGTTGGGAGCCTCATGGAAGAAGGCTTCGAAAGTGGATGTAGGTCATTTAACCGAACCACTATACATCATGGTGTTCCTTGAATGTGTGTGTTTAATTTTTTAAACCATTTCTCTACTTAGCTACAAATTATTCGGTTTTCATCTCCCTACTCTTGAGTACCTATACTCGAGTTATTTTAGCTAAGTCATCCTTCATCGAATCGAAATCTCTACATATTTATGAAATTGATTTTAAACTTATGAGTTTTAATCGCTGCACTAATTCATCCCCTCCCCTCCCCCCCCCCTCCCCCCCTTAGTGCTACTCCGATCCTAATAATTGGTATCAGAGCCATGGTTTTCTACTTTGGTTTAACACCCAAATAGAAATGACTCTTTTCAGCTTTCAAGAGGGTCACTCTCTCATTCATCCTCCCTTTTTCAATGGGTTAGACTACACTTATTGAAAAATTCGAATGAGAGTTTTCTCACTTTCTTTGGATTTAAATTTATGGCACATTGTCGAATCCGGCTTTAAAATGTCTTCTCTTCTAATGAAAGATTGGAATGATTTGGAGAAGAAGACTTTTTCTTTAAATGCTAGAGCTATGAATGCTCTATTTTGCGCCTTAGATAAAACGAAGTTTAATCGGGTTTCTTTGTGCGAAATGACTTTTGATATTTGGCATACTCTTGAAATCACATACGAAAGCACAAGTAGTGTAAAAGATTCTAAAGTAAATTTTTTGATGCATGATTTTGAGATGTTTTGTATGAAACCAAGAGAAACTATTGGAGATATGTACATCCGTTTTACGGATGTTATCAATAGTCTAAAAGCACTTGGTAAAAGTTTTTTAAACTTTGAACTCATTAACAAGATATTAAGATCACTTTCTAAAACTTGGGAATCGAAAGTAACTACTACATAAGAATCAAAAAATTTGAATACCTTTTTTATCGAAGAACTCATAGGGTTATTGATGGCCTATGAAATGATGTGCAATGCACGTAAGAACTTGAGAACCACCTTCCAAAGAACAAGAAGGTTTTTGAATTGAGAACATTTGAAGACCACTCGAGCATAAGCTCAAGTGATGGTGAACCCGAACTCACTAAGAAATTTAAAACATTAATAAAACAAAAATTAAAGAACAAAAAGAATGAAACTACTTGCTTTGAATGCATGAAGAAGAACAAAAATTGGGATGAATCGAGCTCCTACAAAGACGAGGAGAAAATTAACAAAGGCGAGATGACAAACTACGCCTTAACGTCTTTCGACGTTGAGGTAATCAAAATACCTTTAATTTACTTCAAAATTACATGATGCTTTTCATGATGCATTTTTTTTTTTTATTTAGTTTAGAATTAATTTTCTTGAAAATTATATTTTTAATAATTTAATATTGAAAATATAAAAATTAGGAATCATGCTTATCATTCTAGTAATTTTGAAAATAATCATGAAAATTACATGTTTATGATAAACAAAATGATTTTGATTAAAAATGCCTTATGAAATCATGCTATATATGGCTAAGAAGTAATAATATGTATCATGTTGATTTCCATTGTTATTTCTCGATTTTGATTAAATGAAATCATGTTTGATTTGAAGTAATGTATAATGATAATGCTTAATGAGTTTTGTTTCGAAATAATGCATAATAATTTTTATGATTTATAGATTATCGATTTTCATGATAATAAAAGTGGCTTTTTCGGTTTAAAAAATGATGCATGTTTTGATTTGACATAAATGAAATAGGCATGCTTATATGAAATAGTGTAAGTGTCATGCTTGACGATTATATACTTAATGATGCATAAAGTTGTAATAAAAATATTAAAATTTTGATACCATGATTTGATGATTTTATGCTTGAGATTTTAAAATTATACATGATGATTTTTGTGATTTATTGATCTTGATGGTTTTCATGACGAAATTAATTTTTCGATCCTAAATGTTGATGCATGGTTTTAACATAAGAACAAATATTTGAGCATGCTAATATAAAATCAATCACATAAATTGAAACAACTAAAAAGAGAAAAGTATTTTTCTTAAAAACTCTTTTTCTCTATCTTATTGACTTTAATGAATCTATTGGATTATCTTAAAAGTGATTTTGATGATTTTGATGATTTGAATGAGTTTTATCTAACCACGATTTTTATCTTGATTTTTGAAAATTATAACTTAAAAATTTATTTTATAAATCAAGATTGTCTATTATGATTCTTTCTTTTCACTATTTGAGTTATTAAAAAAGAATCATAATATATCTCTTGATATTCAAAATTTATGTTTACTATTTATGCATCTCATCACCAAAATTCTTTTTGATATTCTTCATGTGATGATATGAATGCATAAAACACTCATGATATGATTTTTATACAATTCCGTGTATTCATGAAATATTTATCTTATCACCTAATTAATTCTTATTGATATTCCTAATGTGATGAAATGAAATTATACATGAAATACAAATGAGAAGTTAATGATTATACATGATAGGATGTAATGAACTTTGACATTTAGGTACCATCAATTGAAAAGCTATGATCATGTTGCCAAAATGATGTATCACGAATGCTTGAATATCATATATGATAATGCTCATAATGATAATTGATTTATTTGTATCATGCATGAAAAATGAAATATATTGTTTTGAAATTATGCATGTTCGAATTTTAAAATATAATGATGCATAATTATGAAATTATGTAATGAAAATATTAAATATTTTGAAACCATATTTTAATGTCATACATAATGATCATGCTTAATAAATTTTAAAATTATACATGGTGATTTTTAAGTAATTTATGGATTATCGATTTGTATCATGATGAAATATTACATTTTTGGTTTTAAGTATGATGTATGTTTTTATACAAAAAACTTAAGCATATTAATTTGAAATCATGTTTAATGGTTTTATAATTCAAAATTATGCATGATGAATCTTGTAATTTACAGATTATTGATTTTTACCATAATGAAAGTGCCTTATTGATCTTTGTCATAATAAATCTTACACTTTCGGTTTTAAACATGATACATGTTTTTATTTGGCATAAATGAAATAAAATCATATGAATTGAAACAACTAAAAAGAGGAAAATATTTTTTTTGAAAATTATTTTTCTCTATCTTATTGATCTTGATGATTATTATGATAAATCTATGTATACCATTTTGAATCTCTTGAAAGTAATGTTGAGATTTTGATGAATTTGATGATTTGAATTTGAATAAGTTTGTATTCAAATCATGATCTTGATTTCTTGGATTTACTAATTGAGATTTTTTTTTATCACGATCTCTTCTTTGTACACCTACAATTTTTGTTATTTATAAAAAGAAGAAATTTGATAAAATGAATCATATCTTTTGTAATTCAAGAGGTCTTATCTTTCATGACATGATGCCGTTGAATTTATGACTTGTATGTCTTGAAATAATTAAAATATTTTACACTATTTTGTTCCTTCCTTATTCTTTCTTATTTACAATAATAAAATGGGAAAAAGTTATGATCATGCATGGTATGATGCAATTTGACAGATTAATATTATGATGATTTGAAATATTTATGATTTAGAATAATGCATGTGCTTTTTATTATGATGATCTATGTGATGTATTGCATATGATGTGTATCATGAATGCTTTAAATGATAAATGCTTAGTACCAATAATTATAAAGTGATAAATACTTAAAAATATTGATTTAATGTTCGATATCATGAATACTTTATTATCATACATGAAAATAGTGATAAATATTTTGAAAATAAATATTTGTATTATGTTAGATGATTTTACATTTTGTGCATGATGAGTTATAGTGATGATTGAAACAATGATTGAAATAATATGAATGATGATTTGGAATCATGCATATAAGGATGAGTTTATATGTTTTGAAAATATATATGATGATTTTGTATTATGCATGCAATACTTTAACGTATGATAATGATGCATGCAATGATGAAATATTCATAATAAAATAATTATTTTGACATTCAAGACTTGAATTTTCATCTATGCTATTTACCTTTGTCATAATTTAGAAATTAACGTAAAGGGTCTTCCCTCTTTTTTGACAATGACAAAGGGGGAGCAAAACATGCTAGAAAGCTAATTTGCTAGCTTGCACAATTCAAGAAAAAAAGTAAAATTTATACTTCTCAAAAGAGAAGAAATTACTATCTTGAACATCACCAAGGAGTGCTATCTTGCCTATCTCAAGAAGTAAAAAGTTAACTTGCACATCTAGCAAAACTTATATTTCAAGAAATAAGAGTTGCTTTATTGAACATCTCAAAATTGCTAGCTTGCGTGTCTTAAAATATTAAAAAAAATTGCTAGCATGTATATTGTAAACTTGTTATCGTACTACCATGTATATCTATGATGATAGCAAACTTGCATGATGATAAAAATAGATATTATGTTTTTCATGCAATGAGTTGAACTTGTATTTCCAAACACATGATAGTGGAACTTTTCCTTTTTGTTGATGACAAAGGGGGAGAAGTATGATCGTATTATGCATGATGACATGTTACAAATATTCATGATGAATAATTGTAATGACTTAAATTTAGTTTGAATTCAAGGTTCTATCAATATGACATATTGATAGGAGGAGTTTGTTTAAACTCTAGGAGTTAAGGTTAACTCCATCGTCGATTGGTTATCATCATCAAAAAGGGGGAGATTGTTGAATCTCAGATTTTGATGATAAAACCAATCAATATGTGTTTATATTGTAATCTGTGTTTTGAGTGACGCAAGATGCTTCGTTCAGGATAAGACAATTAAAGTAAGAAAAATCATGTTGGGCTGGAGAAACATGTCAGAAAATTAGATATCGGGCCCGTGGATCGGTCGATGTATCGATAGAAGGCTTCGGGCCGTGGATTCGGGCATCGGGCCAAGAAGAGCAGATATTGTGCCAAGGATATTAGAGTTACGGAGTCAACTAGCCGATTGGGCAATAGGCCGCAAGAGAGGACAATATGCCAAAGAATTGGACAAAGCGTCGAGAGACCAATGATATGCCGGACAACTTGATTAATGCTTAGTATTAATTGTCTAGATCAAAGTTTATTTTACATGTGCAGGATTAATTATGATAGCTTGAAGACATAAAGAAAGTTTACCAGAGTCAAGTTCGATGGGTGTTCGATAGTCCGCCGAAAATCCGAAGATTTGTCAGAAGTGCTACCGGAACCGACCGAGAAAGAATCGGAGACTTGTCGAAGTTTTCGAAAGTCCACCGAAAAGATTATCGGAGGTTCACGGAGATCACCGAGAAGGTTCGGATACTTGCCAAAGACTCGTTGAACTTGCCACAAGACCCGGAGCTTGTTGGGAGTCCGCCGGAAGAAATCCGAGGGTGTATCGGAAGTCCGTCAAAAGTTCGCCGGAAAGCTCATCGGAAGGAAACTCGACATTGCCGGTTAAAAATTTGCTTAGGGCTATGTCTTAATTTCATAGTTTGCATATAATTTGGGTTAAGATTAAGGGTTAATCCTATAACTCGGTTAGGAGCCAATTAGGCCCGAGTTTGGACTGGTTTGGGCCAAGTTTAGAGCCCAACCAGTGAGCTGGAATAGTCCAGGCGATGGCACCGCCGGACTAGGTGGTGGCACCACCCAGAACCTGAGAGGTCCGGCAGTGGCACCTTTAGTACACTGTCAATGTTAAATTTGGAGCCCAAATTTAAATCCTCTTGGGGCTTATAAATACCTCTAAATTCTCAATAGAGATTACACCTTTTTGAGAAGTTAGAAAGTGAGAAAAAACCCTAGAAAAGTCTTATTTTCAATAGCTTAAGTGTTCGCCTCCCTCTTTCTCTTTGGAAAAATATGTAAGAGTGTGAACCATTTATAAGAAGGTTGTAAGAGGGGTATTTGGTCCTTCCCCTACAAAGTGATTTGCTAGTAGAAGTTGAGAGCCTCATCGAAGAAGGCTTCGAAAGTGGATGTAGGTCATTTGACCGAACCACCATGCATCGTGGTGTTCTTTGAATATTTAAGTGTTTAATTTTCTGAACTATTTCTCTACTTAGCTACAAATTGTTCGGTTTTTATCTCCCTACTCTTGACTATCTTTACTCGAGCTATTTTAGTTAAGTCATCCTTCGTCGAATCGAAATATCTATATATTTAAAAATCGATTTCAAACTTACGAGTTTTAATCCACTGTACTAATTCACCAATCTTTGTAGTTTTCTGTGCCGCTTCGATCCTAATAATTTTTACCATACGCAGTTTTCTGTTTCGCAGATTTTGAGCATCAATCTTCGCACGACGACGAACATATATCTTTGGAAAATTAGGGGTTTTATTTTTAATGTTCTTTTGCTACACATGTGATGTCGCCCCAAGATTTTCCTATACCACCACCTACCTTGGGTGGTGCCATCGTTTAGCAAGGCTCCAAGTGGTCGAGTGGGCCTTCCATCCAGCCCAACTTGGCCCTATTTTGGGCGCAATTGACCTCAAATTGAGTTAATGAGATTATCTCCTAATCCTAACCCTAATTATGGACTAACTTTAATTTTTAAGGTATATACTAAACAAGACAAGTCCGATAAGTCTAAGTTTTTTCAATGGATTTTCGACGATCTCTCGGCAATCTTTCAGCGGACTCCCGGCAAGCTCCTAGATTTCACGATGATCTTTTTGTCGAGTTCCGATGAGCTTTTTTAGCAAGCTTCTAGACTTCTCGGCCAATTCCGATGGCACTTCCGATGAACCTTCGAGCTTCCAATGAACTCTCGAACTCCCAATGAATTCTCAATCTTGACTCCGATACTTCATTTTGCTTTATGCCTTGAACACTATTGTAGTTAATCCTACATATTTTTCTCAATATATAGATTAGATTAAATAATTTACCAATTGATTTCATTATCCAAATTCGAGATTCAACCGATAAGATATAATTTTTTTTATAAAAAAATAATTATTATTCATCAATTAAGATAGCACCAAAGCTTCAGAATTATCATTCTAGGAAAAGGAGTAATGGATAGATCAGAAAGTCATTATTTCTCGATAATGTTGAGTCAATTAGCCATCCTAGTAAGATTGACAAGACGATAGATATCTTTATAGAGATTTTATATCCATCAAGAAGCATTGGAATGATTTCGGGAGTCGATTTTAATTAAGATATTATGATAATCATCCATTGCTTTGTGAATCCAGTCTTAGATGACACATAGTATTTGGCTTCAAAGATATTTTCTGTTTATGTGTTTCTCGAATAATAATAATATTTGTGATGTAGTATATCAAAGTTAGAAGAAGGGAAGCATCCCATTCATCCTTAATTGGATATGAAATTTTTTTCATTTATTTCATACAAATGTGTCATATATTCATAATCCATCCATTTTTATAGTATGGTGTTTGTCTTAAAAGTTATTGTGAACGATTTTTTCAATACATGATAATATTTTTACCCAAGTTTATTTATCTCATTATTTTACTTAATTTTTTAACAGAAAATATTTTAGGTTATTTGTTAGTGGTGTAATAGAACTGTCTTTTTAGAGATTTTATAATAATTACTTCATAATTATCACACGAGGTAATTAGATGATTAGAATAAAAAGAGTAAGGCTCACGAAAGAATGTATCGCCGGAAAGTACAACTAATCATATATCGTTTTGAAATCTCGTTAGCTTAGAAATAATATTTAAAGAGTATTATAAATGCATAATTAATCGCGTTAGACGTGGCAGAAAAATCGGATGAATCAAGTAATGTAAATTAGGATCAAAGTGCTGAACCAGATTGCAATTAAAATTGTCGAATCAAGCGTATGCGATCAAATCAAGATGGCAAAACGATCATTAAAAATAAAAGACAAAAAGATTTGAATGAAGAAAATGAGCAAATAAAAATCTACCACGTGTTAACAGTAAAAGTCATCACTGCTTGTCTTTTTTGATTCAGGGGAGAAGGACGTGAAACAATCATGAACATTCGGCACAGAATGTCCCAGAGTTAAAAGAGGAAAATTATTAATGAGCTAAAATGTTATTTTATCCTGTCAGATCTATTTGTTCTTACTCGATTTGGATTTGGCAGCTTCACGCCCTCACCAATTAATGCTGCCATTTCCTGATGCATGGTTAAGACAACGACGGCACAAACCAAGGGAAAGGATGGAAGATAGAATTTATATATTATTATAGATAAAATATTATACTTTATTATATAAAATTATAGAGGAAAGAAATAACTTGGAAGTGCCCTGTGAGTTGTCGACTGATGGGCTTCATGGTGGGCCCTGTGCTTTCGGCGAATTGGAACAATGGAGGTGACCTGGGGTAGGAAACGAGGTGCTGTAGGAAAAGGCCAAAGTGGGTTCTTTGTTATTCTTAGCCCACTCTAATTTTATTTCGATTCATTTTCTTTTTATCTTTAAATATCTTTAAATATCCACCGCTCGTTTGTTTTTCTTTTTTCTTTTTTCTTTTTAGGAAAACGACGAGACCTCCGACGCAGAATAGGTGGTGCCGGGGATCGGCTGCTCGCGACACTTCCTTCGATTTCGATCCGCCTCAAGCAATCGGAGCCCGAGGGTTTTCGATCTTGGTCTCTCTATCTCGAGGGTCACCCCCAACCCTAATCCCAGCGTCGCCTTGTCGCGGGACTGCCTGGCGATCGACACCGGGGAACGCAATGAAGGGCCTCTTCAAGTCGAAGCCGCGGACACCCGCCGAGATCGTGCGTCACACGCGGGAGCTCCTCATCTACGTCGACCTCAACTCGAACTCCCGAGACACCAAGCGGGAGGAGAAGGTGAACGATCCCATCGCGATACCGTGCACTTATCCTTCCTTGTGCTTTCTGCGGCATCTTTTCGTTTTCGTTTTTAATTTATTTGGCCTTTTGCTTGATGGTCTGTTGCCTAATAATTGACTATTATTGATTAAAGAAAAACGATTTTGCTTGTGCTCACGTCTGATTTATTTCTGTTCATTGGGGTTGCACTGTGATAAAGTTTTTACTGCATAATGTGCATGGGGGTAAAATGAAGTGATGACTTTTCGTTGCTTTTCGTAAAGCTGATTCCTGCTTTTCTTTTGAGACTTAATTATTCTTGAGTTGTCTACTTAGGAAAGCTGGAATATTTGTGGATACCGCTGCGTGAACGTAGAAAATAATCAATTGTTTATTGCTGCCACGTTGTGGTCTCACAGTTGAACGTTTTATTAATTAGACTGGATTTTATTAGCAACAAGTTGATTGAGTGGATTTAAGAAGTATGGTGGTTCTTCGGACAAGAGCTTGCCCTGTGGATTGTTCTTTAGAGTATCTTTTGTGGCTCAATAAACTAAATTTTCTTTTCTTGCTTAAAAAGCAATGCAAAACCTGAAACAAGCGACTGCAATGATCACATAAAAACAATGTTGACATAGATCTTAAAAAAGTTGGCAGCTAGAGTCAAGACCCAAAGGAAAAAAAGTTAAAAGTGTCTTAGGAGAACTTTGTTCGTTTGGTCTCATTAGTCCTTTTTGGAGTGAGCTTGGCCTATCCATCTTCCCACATTGTTCTTTTGATGCATGAAAATAGTTGTAATTTTGGGTTCTTGATAACTGCAATTGTATGATCTGATATTTAGACTAGAAACATGGTCTGACCACAAGACAACATGCAGTCTTTGGACTTTTCCAATTTAAAAAACTGAAACTGAAGAGGGCTTTTGTAGTCGGTCAAGTAGAAGTGAGCTAATCAGTTGAACTTCATTTTGATGGAGGGTGGCCAGAACCAATTATAGTCTGAAGTTCCAATTTTTATGTTTTAAAACAAGGTTTACTACTTACCTAGTATCTAGATTTTTGCTTAAGGGGCAAGCTCTTCTCCATGGAAGGGCATTTACCCTTTTAATGCTTCCTCTTCACTTAGAAAAGAAGTTAGTACTGTTCTAAAGGTGGGGAGGGTTATGTATGCTGTTTCATGCAGAATAAATCAATTGGCCAAATTTTATGAAAAAAATGCTAGATAACTTTTGTGGACTTTGTTACATTTTTAATCAGAATTTGAATCCCCTCTAATTTGTTTAGTCCTTGTTTCTTAAGAAGTTTCGGTAAGCCTTATGGGTGGTTGTTCCTTATTGTTGTGAGTTGGACTCTTTATGAAGCCTTTTGAGTTTAAAAGTATTTCGAGTTTGTTTAAGGACATGAAGTTTTGGATTTAGGTAATATTATATGAGGAGAAAAAGAATGTGAGTTGGGCTATATCTTTGGTTTATAACATATATACATCTAAAAAGCAGTTCCGCATCATGCTTTCAAACTCTCGAGAGTTTTGCTATCTCATTTGAGTTATAGGTGCAGTGAAGGATTTTGACTCCAAGTTTACAAGGGAAGGTATTACCTACTTAGTGTAGGTCAATTATTCACATATTTCACAAGAAAAATGACAACACAATATGTAGTGTTAGGCATTAATTGACAGAGGGAACCAAGGCATAAAATACCAGAGTCTAGCTGGATAGAGAGGACGAGAGAGAAAAAGAATGAGATGAGGAAGGGAGAGAGATTTTAAAGAGAACAACGAAATAAAGGTGTCAGATATAAGTAAAGAAAAACAGTCATATAAAAGAAAGGGTAGAAGAATAGGAAGGTCACCAAGGTATTAACCTTGGGCATTGGTTTTCCCCTCCAAACCCCCAACACAACCGGCTACCCTGATATCGTCATTCACACCCAAGCCATTTCTCTTCATACGGGTTTGGCAGTTTGGCTGATAAGCATCATCCAGATTTATGTATGCTGCATAAAAGAAATGCTCCCCAAATCCCTATGGCTACACTTAAGCCAACATCATATCCTGATACATGTTACAGCTTAGCCTTGTCTCTTCAATTTGGTGTTGGGCTAAAGAGCATGACTTTGCAAAGGCTGCCTAAAATATTTGTCATATTTTACAGCTTTCATAACTTTTAAGTGATTACATGACTTCACAAATCAATGTAAAAGAGCCCCTTTTTAAAACATCCATCTATATCTTACTGAAGTTGTGAACAGAGACTCATATACTTAAAGACAAAATTCTGTTGACTAAAATTTTATAATAATATTTTTTATTTATTAATCATCTAAGCTCTACTTATCTTAAAGATAAGACTTAGATGAACTCTTATTATTGACTGTTATGTTCAACTCCTCTATGCAGATGGCAGAATTATGTAAAAATATCCGGGAGTTAAAATCTATTCTCTATGGCAACAGTGACTCAGAGCCAGTGGCTGAGGCTTGTGCACAGTTGACTCAAGAGTTCTTCAGAGAGAATACCTTGCGTCTATTAATTGTTTGTCTCCCAAAACTGAATCTAGAGGTAATTTTGTTAGTTACGATGTTTGATTTGTTGTTGGAACTGAGATTGGTTTTTTTCGTGGTTCAAGTGTAATAATTTTTAATTTTTTTTATACTGTACTACATATTAATCATCTCACTGAACACTCAGTTTGCCAACTTGTTGCTGAAATTTGTTGTGTTTTTGCAGGCCCGAAAAGATGCTACTCAAGTTGTCGCAAATTTGCAAAGGCAACAAGTTCATTCGCGGTTAATTGCTTCTGATTACTTGGAAGCTAACAAAGATCTTCTGGACCTTTTAATTTCTGGGTGAGACATTAAGTTCTACAGCTTTGTGGATCAGAAGATCATATAAATAAATAAATAAATAAATAAATAAATAAATAAATAAATAAATAAATAAATAAATAAATAAATATATATATATATATATATATATATATATATATATATATATATATATATATATATATATATATTGTTCATGATGTTGCTCATGTTTCTTTTTCTATAAGCAGAGATTTGTACCATTTATTTATTTTTCTGTTCTTTTTTCTTCAACTAATTTATGATGAGAAATGATTTTTCTTTGACTACAATTGTATGTACCAGATATTAAATGGGATGGGTAACTGATTTTGATTAATAGATAAAATCCATATATGTTCATCCACAAATCTTGATGTTAACTATGAATACAACAGTAGTTGATAAAAAAAACATTGCAAGTTTGTTATGTGCTAATCACATGAATCTAGAGGAGAAAGTCAGTTCAGAAGAGGGGAAGTGGAAATGATGATGTCCAAGGAAAAGGTCATAAATGTAGTTCTTTTGGCTGATATGCACATTTAAATTTGAGAAGGCTTCATATTTCTTAGCTAATAGTTGTAAATTAATTTTCCATCATTTGTCTTATGAGAATTATTACAAAATAGAATACAAACTTTGTTGATAGTTTGGCTATGTTCATTTTTGTCTATAATGAGGTTGCAAAATATTATCTCAAATTCTGCAGCTATGAAGATATGGACATTGCTCTGCATTATGGGGCCATGCTAAGAGAATGTATTCGACATCAATGTATAGCTAGGTATTTAATTTAGTTTTATTTAGGACAGTTGTTTTCTTTCTTTTCTCAAAATTTTTGTGGCTACCATTTATTGTATGTTCTGATATCAGTCTGGCTTTTTTCCTTTAGATTCTACCACTAGAAAAACAAGGGAAAATTTATCAATTTCTTTATCAGTTATGTTCTAATTCTCCAGTTTCCTGTTTTGCCACTAGGCATATTCTCTCCTCAAGTTTATATATTACTTACAGAAAAAATATTGCAAGTGATGAATAAATGTTATGCATATAAATTGGGTGTTTAACCTAAGGAATCAGTGTCCCTTACAGAATAGTAGAATACTTTGATGAATTTCTTATCAAGATCTTGCTACATATTTTCTTGTATGGTTTTAAACTTTCTTCATGTAGTGAATTGCTTTTCTCACCAGTCAACCCTGAAACTTTGCTAGTCAATGGACTCGTTTCCATTTTATTGGTGTTTGTATATTGATATTTCATCTTAAGGCCCAAATTTCATTAAAGGAGTTGGCTAGTGTAGATTAGATGTTAAATATTTTGATCCAATGATGTATAAAATCTCTGACATTCTTCCATAAAGCTCAGCCATGAGGACTACAATTGTGACCTCAATTTTGATTTAAGTGATTGGCACCAAGCAATTGAAATGAGTCCCACTCTTTAACTTTATATCTTGGTTGATCAAGTTATATTAATCCCATCTTTTATCCTGGCCTATCATTTTATCTTCCAGCACCTTTCAAATAATTTTCCCTAGACATCATATGAAAGAGCATACTTCTCTCTTCACTGTTGATTCGAGTTGCTTGTGTGAATTCTTGTGTTTCACTGTTGGTTGAGGTTTAAGGATCATAAAGTCATCAAATGCCTACATAGTAATGTGTGGAAACTCCTTGGCACTAGATAGAACAACTAGGCACACAGTCACAACTATGAAAAAGTTATGGTTATTATTCCAAAACTGATTCTTTATGGGCAAAATGAACTTGTTTGATGAAACTTCAATATCACAGCGTTTTGCATATGAAATATCCTTTTTAACTACAGTTGGCACTGGCAAAATTTGCTGAAGATTAGGGAGATTGCAAGGAGATCTACTGGCTACAAGTTGGGTGATGGTGAAGCCTTATATTTCTGGACAATAGCTATCTGGAGGATGTTTACTGTTTAGAAACGGGGTGTATACTGAAGCTGGTAATCAGATCAAAGTTTCAGAACTCATTATCAATGGCAGATGAGTTTTCCATCTGCTCAATGATACCACTGATCAGATTCATGAAGTAAGAATTACTGAAATCAATGAAACTACTGTTTGGTTACCCCCGTGTTCCCCCAAGTTCTAAATAAATGCCTGTTAGTTCTATTAGGAATCCTTCTCCACTGTGAGGAGGGTTGATATTGTTTGGCACAAGAAACAAATTCCCAGAAATGCCTGTTAGTTCTATTAGAAAATGGCTGCTTTATATTAGTATTATTTTTTGGCTTTTCTTTGCTGCTTACTGTTAATTTCTGGCTTTTCTTTGTTTGGCACAAGAAACAAACAAAGTATTATGACCTACTTTGCAAGTTCCTAAAGAGCAGGAATTTTTAGCAGATCAAGTGATCTAGAAAACAGAGATTCTGATCTCTTATAAATTTCATGTGTGGGCATTGTACATAAATGATCCAGGCTGCTTCTTTTATATGTTACCTTCTCTGGGGCTAATATTGCATGTCGTAAAGTACCAAGTAGTTTTAACTTTGAATCATGAAAAAGATAGAGGAATTTATGTATTATATTTGTAATGCTATTTCTAGTTCATATGGTTTACTTTTATTTTTGATCTGTTAGATAATATCAAATTAAGTGCCAGTTATTGGGATATACTTTTTTCATTATCAAAGTTTCCATATACAGGTATGTTCTAGAGTCAGAACACATGAAGAAGTTCTTTGATTATATTCAACTTCCAAATTTTGACATTGCATCGGATGCCTCTGCAACATTTAAGGTGAATTACTATTTCCATTTGTGAGTTTTACATTATGATATTAATTGTTTGTTGCATTATTCACAGTATGGAAGTGTAGTAATCTGATTTAAGTACTATTCTCTTCTAAAAATAATAGGGCAGAAGTTTGATACAACAAAAATTACTAAATATGATAAATGTAACCAAAGATGCAAGATAGGGGAAAGATTTACACAGTTGATATGATCTTGAGACTATTGACTCAATAAAGCCCTTTCTATTAGGTTGCATCTATATAACTATGCACATTTAAGCATACATGTCATACTTGATAAATCATCACCCTTCTTGTCACTACATCACCATGACTGCCATCACTGTCACCATCCAGACCTTTTTGCTGTCAATGGTATAGAGCATAGGTCAAATCCTATAATCAAGAATCTTTCTGTGAAACTTATAATGCCATTTTACATGCTTTCCACTTGGTGTCAACTCTAAAGCTGGTGTGGGTTTTTGATGGACAACATAAATATAAGCAAGGGATTCACAGCAAGTATAAAACCTATATGCCTAGCGTAATATCTGTTCTTCATGTGACAGCTGCAGCTGCGAAATTTCTTATGCATTGCAAAAGCATTGTTGTCAAAGTAGGTAGTTGCTCTTAGGGTGGAACTGCACCGTTGCATGGGGCAAGTGAACCAAGAAACCATGCACATACTCAAGCAGAGAGTTTTAAAATCATGGGCACTGTTGCTCTTAGGGTGGGAGTGCAGCCATGTTTTGTTAATTTTGTTGTCTTTTGTGATGAAAAAGCTATTTCGTCTATGGAATAAATTTAGTATATTAGGAAAATTATGTAAATAAAACCTCCACAGTACATTGGGTTCAAGTCACAGAAATAATCTCTTTAAATATTTAAAGGTAAGGGAGCTTTGTGCGTTGAGTACCCCCTTTTAGGAAAATTATGTAAATATTATAAATTGATTCTTTGCAACATATTTGATATGATGAACCCAATGCTTGGGGCTCCCACCAATACTAAATCTTACCCTTACATGTAGGGAGAACCTAGATTGTCTAATTCATAAAGAAGCAACCTTCGTTGTACCAAGGCTCGACCTTTATGGAAACATCTTTGTTGTCTTTATATTATTTACTTCGATTTCTCAGGAAAAAAAAGGATGCTGAACAAAAAGTTGGGAAACAATTCTTGGTCTTGGTTGAAGATTTTGAGGCTTGTTTGAAGTTTCTTGACCTTATAAATAATCTCAAAGAATATGAAAAGAAAGCAGTTAATATCAATAAATTATTCTGTAAAAAGGTAGATTGTCCACCAAAATAAACTTGGAGTACATTTACCATTAAATATAACATAGAATGATTGATAAGTCTTGATTTAGTGAATGTAATTTTCTTCAAAAATTTGTATAAAACCAAGGTTCGCCATACCGATGTGTACCGCCCGATGACGGCAGATCAATCGGATAGAAGAGAAGCGATCGATGCCGGACCGCCCTCTACCCAAGGCAGTACACCAAAATAAGCCGATACCACTTGGTAACGGTCGAAATCGACCGGTTACTTTCTCAGAATCGGGCCGAATCGATCCGTTACCACCTCAGAAGATGCTTCTGATTGCTCCAACGGTCAAATTGACCGTTGGAGCCATTTCTCCTCCTATTTAAACTAATCTTCTCTCCCCTATTTCACAGACAACAACATCTAGTGGTTGCGAACGTAATTGGTCAACGTTTGCATTGATTCATACGAAAGTCCGCAACAGACTCTCCTACAGACGGTTAGAGAAACTAGTATATGTCCATTATAACATGCGGCTAAAATTGCGATGTGCTAAGTTGGATAAGAAGCCAGAGGAACCAGATATTGATCCCATTGACCTCCAATTCTACAACGAAGATTCAGAGTCAATGTTAGATTGGGTTGAAGCAGCGAGAACCACCAAGAGGATCCTCTACTTGATGAGGCGGGAGATCCTCGGCGTCCTTCACGCTTTTATCACCGAGGCAATAGAAGAAGAAGAAGCACAAGCCCAACAGTAGAAAATCCCCCCTCGACATACAACATGGTATGAAATCAAACCGCCGAGGAACTACCGATACCCAACGGTCACACTCGTCGTCCAACCCAACGTCCAAAGGCAAAGGGAAGGCAATAGCATCGATTGCATCGTTGGAAAGAATCGAAGCCCGGGCGGCGAGACACCTTCACAATCACATTCTCTTTCTCGCTCGGTCCGAGAGACATGACAAAGAACACGACGGACGGCCTCTCAACAGATGACCGGGCGTCGTTGGTCTCGTCTGCTGCAAACTTGAGGGTGGTGAATGGACCGAGGAGCAATATTTTACACATGCTACTCAAGATTCGGGATCATGGAACTCGACAAGGTACTGGTCAAGTTTATGCGCGGAAGGGAAAGGAGAAGGGGAAGGGGAAGGCAGTGGATGAATATGAACAAATGCGACAGAGCATACATGATATAGACACAGAAAGAGACTCATCGTATTCACAACCATCGTATTATGAAGAATCATATGGGCAACAACAGTATGGTGATAGTTGGTCATTCTTCTCTGAGCAACAACATGATACAGAACAACACCAATATATGCCTCAAGAGTCGCCTTCGGACAAATATGATTTATGACGATCAATCTACGATCGATTACCACATTGATGCATCAATGGCATACCTATATCAATACACTATGTCATGGGATCAATTTCATGATTGGGTCCAACAAACGTATCATATTGAAATGTATCGGATCGAGGACCCCATCCACCACCCGCGGGAGGCCCGTCGCTCGCTTTTGGTGGTAGAATTAACAATTAGGTATATCTAGATATATGATTATTTAATTCATTTGAATTTTAGAGTTTATATTGTAACAAAATAGTCTAACAATTCAACTGATTTTTCTATAGATATTTCAATCGATAACGAGCTGAAATACGAACCTCGAACAAGACTACCTCAAAGCTCGAAAAAGATATGTGATGCTATTTTTACCTAATTTACATTGATTTTGCTAAACTTATACTATTACTATATTTATTTGTAACTTGAAAACTCTATCCTAACTTTTTTTTTAATTTTCAGGTATTTTCGGAGGGATAAATCGGTGAAATCAGGTGTACCGCTTCGGACACCTCTCGATACTCCTTCGGATATGCACTGCATCGCATCGCTTATCTTAAAACCCGTTGCGTCGGTGTACGTGCGGTTCGGCGAACCTTGTATAAAACATATGTTTGAAAGAATATATTCTTTTTCTCACAATATATATACATATATATAAATATAAATAAATAAATATATATATATATGTATATATATATGTATATATATATGTATGTATATATATTTGTATGTATATATACACACATATATATGGGCAGACCTTGGTAGTTGATACATCGGTAAGGTGTCTTTTTTGTAACTTGATAGACAAGGGTTTGAGTCGCAAAAATATGGGCAGACCTTGGTAGTTGATACATCGGTAAGGGCAGACCTTGGTGTCTTTTTTGTAACATATATATGGGCAGACCTTGGTAGTTGATACATCGGTAAGGGCAGACCTTGGTGGTTGCATACATTTGAGGACCTCGCGTTGGTGGAAGTCTTGTGCACTGGGCACGACCTTCTAATATATATATAAGTTATGTGAGACTGACTACATTTGTATGAATGAGGCAATGAGCCAGAGTGATTTTGGTGTATAAATCCCCTCCATGGTATGATTCCATTGTCCTTGCATGAGGCATGTCTGGCATGAGAAATAGAGCCTTAGGTTTGATGGTTTGATGATTAAAAATCAGAATAACTTTGAAGCTATTTTTTCATCCTTCTCTTTCTAATTGCATTCTCAAATCCTGGATTAAAAAAATAATTTCTTTGTTCTGTATGCTTGTCGTGCATCAGATTTGGTATGGAGTATCTTGTTCTACATCAGATTTGGTATCAAAGTTAATGACCTACATCACTGATGTGGCTTCTAGTTAGCGGTCATCATCTTAAGTGCAATACTTTTGAGGAATGGGTTCTAGTCTTAGCAACAGAACAATCAAACCCCTCCTTGTCTGAGCCAATCTTTCTAACCCCTTCATAATGCATTTTGTGTGGGCCATCACTTCTATACCTTAAATTTGCTTCAGTTTAAAACCTTTGGAAATCATTACTGGGTTTGGGTGGCTTTTTCTGCTAAAATCTCTCACTCACTCTCTCTCTCTCTCTCTCTCTCTCTCTCTCTCTCTCTCTCTCTGCATTTTGTAGCAAATTTGTTTATGATAGTCTTTGCATGCTGATCCTAGCCTTTTGACTTTGCTGGCATATGTTCAATGTCTTTATTTTATTTTTTGAAAATTTCTTATACATTTGTATATTTAATTATTATAAGCAGTGAAGGTAATTTGTAATTGTAATTCAGGAGCTTTTGACGCGGCATAAATCAACTGTAGCTGAATTTCTTGCTAAGAATTATGATTGGGTAAGTGATCACTTTCTGCATGAGTTTATTGCTGCAGCTTTATTCTTTTGTAGTGATGAACTAGAGAGTCTATGATGTTTGATATGATCCATGAATTGAAACTCATGATAGCTACAAGCTGGGCTTATTTGATCCCTTGATAAATTTACTTGGCACTTATTAACCAGCTTGAACTTTTAGGCATAATCTTGGTGATTAAATTTTGTTGATGAATAATCTGTTGCAGAAGTCAATTTATAAATTGAATTTTCATATTACACTAATATATACCCTAGAATAGATATACAGTTCTGTTTATTTACCTATTGTTGACTTTGATATCTTCTTATTCATCATAATTCATAGTTATTTTAGTTTGTCAGACTTCAATTGAACTTTTTAAATAAATAAGATAATTATTTGTTGTCCATTTTCATAATCCATCTTTATAGAGTGCTTGCTACTAGGACCAGCTTTTAGAACATTTTTCTCAGTGAAGTAGGAAGGTACAGCGTATCATGGATGTATAGTTGTATACAACCTTTTCATAGGGCGTGCCATGTGGTGCTTTTAGCCCAGGTTTTCAATTTCGAATAATACCAGTTCTGTATCCAGTGGTAATGCATCACCGGTCCAAACAGACGTAGACACTTAATTCACCACAGCTACTAGGCGGTAACGCATCTGGGTCCGTTTAGCAAACCAGTACACGGACCGCCCACTATCGTGTAGTATATATATATACGTATATACATATTTACATATATATATATACATATATATATATATACATATATATATATATACATATATATATAAAGGGCGACGTCGCCCCACTTGGGGAGAAGAGAGGCGACGTCGCAGATTTTTTTTTTTACTTATATATATACATAAATATATACATATATATACATAAATATATACATATATATACATATATATATACATATATATATATATATATATATATATACATATATCTATATATACATATATATATATATACATATATAAAGGCGACGCCACCCCTCGTGGGGAGAAGAGAGGCGACGTCGCAGATTTTTTATTTTACTTATATATATATATATATATATAAAAGATTTTTTTACTATATATATACAGAGCTGTATACTGAAATATACCGCTCGGTATATAGTATCGTACCGTACCGAGCATATCGAAACTTTGGTACGGTATGATATTTCGATCCTTGCTTTTAACTTTAGCATGAGATCTAGGAGGACAACAAAAAGTCCAATAAAATAAAAGAATATAAAGTTTTTGTTACAATTCTCAATAAATTATATTATTAATGCTATGCATGGTTTGTTATGCTGACTTGTACCGAGCGGTATGTATTGGTCTGACAAGGGACCAGCATGCAGACGACCTTGTACCACACAATCTGTAACAGAGGACCCTATTATCTCCTGATACAAGGTTTGTATTGATCGAAACAATCGAAATATGATTGTTACTAACCTTTTTTGGTTAGTAACAATTGGATTTTGATCAATATCGATTAATGGCTAGGATTTGTTGAATTCAAATAGTCCATTTGACCGTTTAAACCAGATCTAAGTGTTTTTAAACCTTTTCTACTCTGTCATTCTCTCCCCTTTCACTCTCTTTAACTCATCAACTATCTCAATAACTTGCATATTTCTCTCACTTTCACTCTCTTGAACTCCACAAAAGTATAATTTATGGATTGGATCAAGCTTGGGAGGCTAATTAAAGAGGATTGACACCTAAGTTAGATGAACTCTCTAATCAAGGTTATGTAGACAACTTCTCAATTGCATTCACCAATACATGCCACGATTGTACTTGCCTAAGGAGCTACCTCAGATACATGTAGTTCACGACGATCAGAGGATGACCATTACCACATTGATGCGCCAATGACATTCGGTGTATTAGTATACTATGTTATGGGATCAATTTCGGGATTGGGTTTGACAAACATATTAAATTGATATACAGATACATAGGATCGAGGACGTCAATCCACCACCCTTGGAGTCCCATAATTTCTTTTTGATGGTAGAACCAAATTTATCCATAGATCGATTACTTAATTCATTTGAATCTTAAAGTTTAAGTTGTTTAACAATAATCTAACAATTTGAATAATTTCTTTATAGATAATTTAATATCAATGAAAGGATGATTCATAACGTACCATAAAGCTACTCTTCAAATCTCGAAAAAGATATGAGCCACTATTCTTTCCTAATTTTGATTATTTTTTGCTAAAATTATACTAAAATTATATATTTTTTTAACTTTAAAACCCTAATCTAATTTTTTATTTATTTTTCAGAAATTTTGGAGTTATTTTCAATCATTTTTTCATACCATCAGTATGTCTTGTTGTATTGACACATGATATGTCGGTTCAGAGTGGTACATATCGTACCATTGGCCGGTTGGTACATTGGTACGGGTTGGTAAGGCGAACCTTGATGCTATAGATAAAATGTGGAGCAATCAAAGAATTACATGTAGACATATGAATAGTTAGGAACAAATGCAAGAACATCTAACTTTGAAAATTGTTGAAGGCAGGCCAAGTAATTTCTGTGCTTCACATGCCTAGTAAACTGCAAGGTGTTTATACTCGATGCCAGTATGGAAACCTTTAAATTGCATAAGGGAAATTAAAGGAAGCTGTATGCTATTGCTTTGATGGGTGTCTTTTCTCTTTGACTAGAACCTTACTATGTAACTTAAGGGGTACTTATATTTTTACAACCTAATTGCATCTGCATGGTATTTGACTGAATTAAGATCTTTAGGTCTCATTGTAAAGGTTTATTCTGTTCAAAGCACCAATTTCTTTTGTTTTCATGTTATTGAAGTTCTTACTCTTTTATGGTTTTATAGGACACTGAGTAGTTTGGATAATTTTCGTTTGTTTGTTGCAGTAAATACAGAATAAATATTTTGTTTGTAGTTCCTGTAAATTCTTGATATGCATTAGTATCCATTAATCTGAATTCATATATAATTTTGGTTATGGTTCTTAAAATTCACCAGAATGTGTTCTAAATTTAGTTTATCTTTTGAATGAGACTTGATCAGATGTTCTTTTTTACATTTATTTGATAATTGGATATTTATTCCATAATTATGTGATGTTAGCATGAATTGCACCAAAATAAGTAGATCTTATGAAGTTGTCTTGCTTTTGGTGCTGCCCTAGGTGATAGTGAGGGTTTGAAGTTTGTTGGCATGGGGCATAATATATGTTTACTGTATGAGATCGGTCATTTGTTCACTGGCATAATCCATGTGTTTGACAAATTATGTGTCAGCAGATCCTCTACAGGCTCAGAGCCCTGTGTTCATTTCATGCTAGTATGTCATTATTTGCTTTCACAAGCATGTTTGGTGTGTGACATGATTGATAAAAGGGGAATGGGGGGTAATTAATTGGGTATGGTTGTGGGCACATCTGCTTTCAGTTTTGCCTGGGCTATCATTAGCTATCTGGCAGGGCAAACATGTTGAAATTTTGGACCTTTTTTAATTATATGAAAATGCTTTCTTGAAATCATTTTAAGACCTCATATTTTAATATGAAATTTTCAGATAAATAATTGTTGCTGCTAGTTTCATGGCTAAATCATGGATTTTGTATGATGGTAGATTCTAAACCTCTTGTCTGACTTAGGTAGTTCTTCCCTTTAACTTTCTTTCTTGTTTCTTCAATTACCAGCATTTGATTCTATTTCTTCATGTGTCTTCCAAGTTCTCATGCACTTGTTGAGGTGATTTTTGGTTTGTTGTGATTAAACCCTAAACCATACTGAAACAATTATAACCAATTGCAAAAAAGATGTTCCATTCCTACAATGACAAACATTTGAGTCATAAAATATGGGACTGGCATCACAAATCGTTTCCTGCCATTGAGTTTATTTAGAGTAATATCACTTGTTAAATCAAGAGAATTCAAATTTTTTTATTTGTTCTACTAAGGTTTTCGTATGCCTTTCTTTGCTTCCTCTTGCATTATTAAATGGACTTACCTTGTCTAATCACAATATCTATAAGTCTATTTTGTACATATCCATGCCATCTTAAATGGTCTCTCATTTTATCCTCTACCAGATTACATTTGTTTGCTAATGACTTCTTTTCTTTTTTTTGGAGTAAGCCTGTAAAGCCACCTAAAGTTTCTTATCTCGACCATATACACCTTATGTACAATTTTCTTAATTATACAACAGTCATATCCATAAAACATAGTTGGATCTATGGCTTCGTTGTTGTTGTTGTTGTTGTGGCGCATATCCATAAAACATGTTTGATCTTATACAATTTTCCTTTTGATGTATGGAACGTTTGATGATCACATAAAAATTCAACACTTAACTCATTTTGGTTACCTGCTTTTACTCTATGAACAGTTTTTTTTTTTTATCAATATCTTCTTACCATTGAATATTGAAGCCACCTATTTTTACATTTAATACTTCCTGTTCATCCATTTTAGACCTTAGTTATCTCTTATTCCTGAAAGAACTGATTCAATCCTAAAAAAATGATTCATACTTGAAACCCAAAATTGTTTATCGAGGAAAGTGACTTAATGGACACACTGATGTAGAAAGAGATTTTTTTTTCAAACATAATTTAGATTTAAAGTTCTTATGCCATTTAGACTATTCTAATGTACAGAGGACAATAGGAATTATAGCTAATAGTAGATCGTGGTTGTTCATTATAAATAGTATTACAGGTTCTCGAAAAGAGAGGGGTTAAAGAGAGTAACAAATTGCCAATATGTCATATTTCTCCTTCCAATTGTTTATCTTGTCACTCAATCCAAAAGTAAGGAGTTGAAGTGGAGGCACTTAATAATTCTTAACCCAAGAGAGTCTACATGTTGTGTAACATATACCTCATTATAATGTGTCTGTTGGATTGCGATCTTGAATTCCTATGCTGCTTTACTGATGTTGTCATTTGTTTAACCACAAACTTGACTGTATTGGGCCTTAGTCTTAATCAGTGATTTAAAAAGCGTTAGGCGCCAAGGTACCAAGCGTTGCCCGAGCAAAGCAAGACGCTTTAAAATATTAAAATATAAAAATATATTTTAATATTTTAAAATATTAAAATATAAAAAATATACTTTGATGTTTTAAAATATTCTCTACTGTTAACAATAGTAGAGAAGAGTAGAGTGTGAGAAGGATACCGAGGTGAGAATTGAGTCGCGAACAGGAGGTTGTTATTTAAGAGTCGCGGCAATGGTAGCGGGCTGTCACGGACTTAGCAGGTTTTGCCTAAGTCGTGCGGCACCCTTGCGTGTCCGTCCGCAAAGGTCAGCCTCCTCGAAGCCTCCCATGGTCCCTTAGGATCCACAAAAGAGAGAGCGGGATAGAGAAAACGCCTCACTCAGGATCCACTAGCAAACATCTCCGAAAACACTTCATAGACAATGCAAATTACAAACAGACTTTACAAGCTCTGAACAATTGCACAACAAAGGGTAAAATGGTCCATTACAGACCGAAAATCTCTAACACGTGTCCACATGACACAACCTTTATTTACAAGCCTAAAGCGGCCACCAACCTAACTAAAATGGGACTATTAAGCCTTCAGCCATCCCTCTACATGTTGTGCAAAGCATGAACATACCAAAAGACACGGACATACATAAGCATTACATCAAACATCCTGTTTAGAAGTTTGTCCGTGACATTCTCCCCTACTTATTCCTTTGACGTCCTCGTCGAAGCCTTTGTCGACACTACAACTCCTCGCCTTTCTTTGAAGTCTTCAATCTTCTACTCCAATACCAATCGTCTCTTGGCTCCCATTTGCTCTCCATTCTTTGTTTTTAAAATAGTCGAACCTTTGATCCGCCATCTTTGCTTCAACTCGCCAATGACTCAACTCTAGTGTGGGGTTTGGTCGAAGTTGGTTGATCCCCTGTTGGTTCCTCGCGATCCTCCGGATGAAGGAAAAGACTATCCTTCTCGCCGGCCTCTCTCAAATGCCTTATCTTTTGCTTGAATCAGTGGATGCTTGTTGAGCTTTAACGAGCATCGCCTCAAAAACTTATGAAGTTTTGGGTCCTTCCTCCACAAAATTTGCTTTCATTGACTCTTCTTTTTTACTTAGTTGTCACATCCAAGTAGGTTCGCATCACTTCCGCTTTTGATTGACATTTCGTTGGGAAATGAAGCGGACAATCTACTCTCAGTAACACTGATCACCGTTGGTGAAGATTTGACAACTATTGTCTTCCATTATCTTCGGCGGGTCTTTGAATATATACTGAGCTCTCTCTGCCGGATAGATAAGAGAATTGGGGTACTCGGTTTAAGCCCATTCTCTTAAAAGTTGAAAGGCAAAGGTTACGTGACTTCGCCTCGCCTCCCTCGAGGTTGTACTCCATACATCGAAGGTTACTAGCCTTCGCCGCTTTTCTCTTTGCTCACACTTCAAGCACTTGAAGTGTTTGCAGACCTTGTGTTGAGTTAGTTCTTTGTGATTCACCTTCTCAATGCCATCAACTTCGGAATGCAGAAGTTTTCACCCAACTTGGAGTGATTCTCTCACGGGTTTGATCGCCTCGGGATTGTATCGTCTTCTCCATCAACCCTACCGCCTACTCCATTTGAGCAAAGGTACAAAGACCGTACTATCATCCGCCATTCCTTGGTCATGCACTTTCTTGCGACCAAGTCCTTCACTTTTCGGCTATCTTGATGAGAAGCTCATTGGCGCCGGCCTTACGAAGTTCCTTGGCTTCGCCCTTCCTTTTGTCTCTCGATTGAGTTTGCCTCTGATGCTCCACCTCCTCGGCCTTTGACGACTAAAGCTCTCCCTCCACGAGAGCAAGGATCAATGACTTTCACGCGGAAGTCCCGCCTCTGCTGGTACCACGGCGCCGCCATGCTCATGGCCCTACTATCCGTCGCCTCGTATTTGCATCCCTTTTCTTCACGACGAAGAGATATGTCTCCGTGGCACTCCTCCGAGTCCACCTTCATTCTAACCGATGCTTGATTTTGGGTAGCTAAGTCCCTCTCGGACTCGCCGCCGCCTTCCCCCTTCGACCCCCTCGCTTCAACACTTTTGTGTTCTCCAAGCAGCCCCTTTGGTCGATGGAAAGACGATCAGACTGCAACTCCCATGCATGGCCTCTGCCATCACGTTGTAGGGTTTGCACCGATTCTGTTCTCCTTAGCTTCCTTAGTAGCATCATTCGCTTACTCGACCTTGTCCTCTGACTTGTCGGGCTCCCTTAAGCGAATATGGGCTCCGGAGCAGTCCAACTCTCCAACTACTTTGATCATACCTCTGCATGATCAAGTCCCTCCCATGGGACTTACTGGTACTTGCATTCGAACTTTTTCCATTGGTGGAACACAGCTCCCATATGGTTGAAGCCAAGGCTTTCATCCGATGCAAAATTCGATGCACGCACGGAAGACCCGCCTCTGCGGTACCATGGCCTTCACTCCTTGAATCCATAGCCCTTCTTGTCGTCGTGTTGTTCACCGAAGTGGAGCTTCCAGTAGCTCCCGATCATACCTCCGTATGATCTAGTCCCTCACGGGACTAGGTTGTGTGTATCGTATTGTCACGAACTGTTCCACCACGATCCGCTGCACCATGTCGCCTCCTGGTGACATCTCTATTGCATTCTGATCCTTGTGGGATGAACTCTTCATGTGTGGCCTCTGCCAATACATCGCAGGGTCTCTTCCACCTTCGATTTTGTTTGCTCCTTTGGCAATCGGCCTTCATCCACCCACTCTTGGGTCACACCTAGATGAAGCACCGCTCTAGGACAGTTCGTCGCCTAGTAGCTCTCGAAGTCTCTCGACTTCGTTGCAATTAATGCACCATTGTTTGGATCCTGGGCCTCTACCCCTACCAGCACAACCTTCGCTGCGCACCGCTTCCTTCATAGCAACTTGAATGGCAACACTATGGCATATTCTTCAAGAGTACCCGCCTCTGTGTCCTCTTGCCCCGTGCTAAGGCCTTCTGAACCCAACTTTGCCTCTGCAAATTGAGTCGCCTTAGTTCCTCTATCAAATGCTCCTCCGAGATAAGGTGTATGTGCCCAGAAGCTCCCTTCGTCTTTGGCACCATGCAAGATGAGTCGTTTCTGTAAGAGTTCATGTCCTTGACCTCTGTCTAAGGAAAGCATTATGCCTCCGCTCCATGTTCCATCTTCTATACTGGCTCCCTTCAAGCGGCTTGGGTACTTTGCCAAGTTATACCCAAGTTGCTCCACTCCTCGTTTTTTTTTTTTTTACAATGAGTTGATGGTGGCCCTCGCGCCCACCATTCCACGGGTCAGCCCTCCCTTGAGTCCGATCTCCATATCGACTCCAAGTGTACCTTCATTTGTGTTGCTTTGGATCGCTCCCCCACTTGATCTTGCAATGCATCCATCAATGCATTCTCTCAAGCGAGATCATGCGACGACTCCTCGCCGCTTGCTCAGTCCATTGAGCTTCGTGGAGTTGTTGTTTGTTGAGGTACTCCTCAACTTGTGAGGTCCGTCCCACATGATTCTCCCTTTGGAGAGCCGAGACTTATCCCTTCTAGATAACTATCTCGTTGGAGCAACATCTCTCTTCGTTTCGGAGACCACCATCCCTTGACTACTCTCCGATATCTTTGAACAAACGTGCATTGTTGCCTCCTCCTCGCAAACACACGGTTGCTAGATTGCGACTCCACGTCAATACAAACCCTCATTTGCACCACTCAAGGCCCAGCAACATGCTGAACTTCGTTGCACTTTCCGAAATCTTCTTACGCGTTATCCTTCACATCTTGAAGAGAAAGTTTCAATGCTCCATGGCGCCGAGTTTGATTAAGCCTTGGGATGGCATGAACATTCCATCGTCCGCGATACAAGCCCACGCATGAGTACCGAATTCTATAAGTTAGCAATTCCCTCACCTTTGTGAAGCTTTGCACAACTTTTTTTTTAGGTCCTTAAGCAACTCATTCCACCTTGGATGGTCTCATCTTTACTTTACTGCCTCCGCTTGCCTTGAGCACCATCAAGTATGGTTGTCAACGCTGAGTCAGTAGCTCAAACTCGACCATCCCAACCTTTGTGCGCTCCGCGTTCTTCCAAGCTTGTCTCTTCTCGTGGTGCCTCTTCATGAAGGGTTGGCCATTCCTCCTCAATGCCAATCTCGGATACCCGCTCTTCTTCGGCGACTCCTTTTCCCTACATCTCCATGCCCGTTTTTCCCCAAACGCGGTCGTGGCGTCGATCGCCCTCAACGCACGCCCCCTAACTGGGTCCCCACGTTTGCATGCTAAGTGTTTCTATGAGTGCTTGTCCCGCCTCGATACCATCTCGTCACGGACTTAGCGGGTTTTTTGAAGTCATCGCGGCACCCTTAGCGTGTCCGTCCCAGAAAGTCGTCCTCCCCCGGCCTCCCATGGTCCCTTAGGACCCACAAAAGAGAGAACGGGATAGAGAAAATGCCTCACTCGGGATCCACAAGCAAACATCTCCGAAAACACTTCATAGACAATGCAAATTACAAACAGACTTTAGAAGCTCTGAACAGTTGCACAACAAAGGGTAAAATGGTCCATTATAGATCGAAAATCTCTCACACGTGTTCACATGGCACAACCTTTATTTACAAGCCTAAAGCGGCCACTAACCTAACTAAAATGGGACTATGAAGCCTTCGGCCGTCCCTCTACATGCTGTGCAGAGCATGAACATACCAAAAGACACGGACATACATAAGCATTACATTAAACATCCTGTTTAGAAGTTTGTCCGTGATAGGGCTGGAGAAGAGTGAGAGTAGTGGCAAATGACAACAATGGAGAGAGGCAAAGAATGATGTTGGAGAGTAGCGAGAAGCGATAGTGGCGAAAGAACAAATGATAGCAGAGAGGGGTAGCGATAGTGAAGAGAGGCAACAACGACAAAGATGGCGGTAAGCAAAGAGAGGTAGCAATAACAAATGGAGAGAGGCAAAGATAGTGGTGGCGGAGAGAGCGGAAGAATCCAGAGTGGAGAGCAAATGATAGCGATAGTGGCAAAGAACATCGGTGAGTGAGAGAGGTAACGATAGTGAAGAGAGGCAACGACAGTAGCATCGGTAGCAAAGAGAGGCAGCAGCAACAGCAGAGAGAGGCAGCGGAATCGGGCGTAGAGTTAGGGGAAGTTGTGAGGAGGGGGAGGCTAATATGCGTGCATTAGTTGGTTTAATTGAACCAACTAATCGAGCGCTCGCTGCCTGTCTCCGTTGTCGCTACTACGGCCAGTCGCTTGGTTTAAATCGGGCGCTCACCCAAAGCGCCTGGCACTTGGGCTCGGGCGAGCGCCTAGGTGGCGCCTCTTTGAAGTGCACCGCCTGGCCATTAAACGAGGCGCTCGGCCCTTGCCTCAACTCGCTCGAGCGCCTAGGCGAGCACCTGAGTGCCTTTTTAAATCACTGGTCTTAATATGTAGCCTGCACATTAACTGCCTAGGCGAGCACCTGAGTGCCTTTTTAAATCACTGGTCTTAATATGTAGCCTGCACATTAACTGTTCATCCATACTAGCTATTTTTGGCTTTATTTTTAATTGCTAGTCTCTACATTAGCAGCTCAATTGTTACCTATCCTTGACTTCTAGTTGGGCCATAATTTCAACATTGATACCAAGGTTTCAAATCTTGACCTTACCGAACAGTATGGACTGATATTTACCAGTGCGATCAATTGTGTATATTGAAACATATAGCTCAATAATGTTATAATGCCATTCAATTTTATCGTTTATTACTTATTAACTAATATTATGTGATATAGGTTGGAATACCACTTGGAATACTGATATTGTATCTGTCTAGTAGGTTTCCAAAACTGATTTTGGACTGAGATTTAAATCTTGGATTGGTGGTGGTACATCTATATTTTGTTAATTAATTCAAGAAAAGTACTCATAGGATTTGAGGAAAATACAACTTTTAAAAAATATTGAACATTTGTTTTATATGCTTTTATGAGTATATCTTACTCTTGCAACTACCTTTGGTTACAGTTTTTCACTGAATTCAACTCAAGGCTGCTGTCATCCCCCAATTACATCACAAGAAGGCAAGCTATCAAGGTAATGCAACTTTGATGTAACAGATTATTTTGGAGAAATAAACCTGCTGGATCACTTCATGATTTTTAGGGTTATAATCCTTTAATAGCTTGAGAGCCCTGGAAACAGCTATCTGATTCATCTGTGGAAGTAGTGGTTATTTTTTCCTTATCTATAATTTGGAACATCCTCCAGCTTCATATTTGTTACATAAGTTCTCTTTTTCACAGCTTCTGGGAGATATGTTGCTAGACAGGTCAAATTCTGCAGTTATGATACGCTATGTTAGCTCAAAGGATAATCTTATGATTCTAATGAATCTTCTCAGGGTATGTTAAATTTTGTCCTCTGTTTTCCAAAAAGTTAATGTCTTTATAATTTTACCATTTGTTGGTTTCAAATATTTAAATTAATTTTAACTGAAGTTATTTTTCTGCAATTTTTTTGGTTTTTATTCTAAATTTATCATGGATGATTTGAATATGTGACTGTATAACCAAGAACCATTTTACTGTCCCATGAAGGTTATGGTTTTATGACTTCTGGAAAGTGGAGATGCCTCAAATTTAATTTTAAACAGAGTATCATCCCAGTTAGAGATGCCATTTGCTTCTATTTATTAATTTACTTTTTTGTAAAATCTTGTTTTCTCCATTACTGTTCCTTGTTAACTCGAGGAAACGGTTTCAAAAAAGTAAACATTGAGCTGGAGATAAATGGTCTTCATACATCACTATTGGTGTGATTTTTGTCGACATAATACAACCTTTCTGTTAGGACTCTAGCTAGGAGAATCCTAATTGAGAGGGATATTCATGTAAAACCTACCTAAGTCGACTCCTATTAAAGAGGTGAAGAGGCCGACTAGGGTTAGGAGGTTGTTTCTTAGAGAAGAATAAGGAGTTGTAAAGGAATAGGAGTCTTGAGTAGGAGTCCTATTAGGAGTTGGTTAGAAGTAGGAGTATTGAGTATGAATCCTATTAGGAGTTAGGGTTTAGAAGCTCTATAAATAGTCATGTATTCCTCCTCTTTTCATAAGCAATAGATGAATCTTTTCTGCAGCCTTTGAGCAGCAACTTGGAGGGAGAAACCCCTATAGAGTTCCAAGGAGGTCGATCCCCTAAAGAGATCAACCCCAAGTTTAGAATCTGCAAGGGTTCTAACACCTGGTATCAGAGCAGTGTTCTTGGCATCTCGTTGCCTTTCCACAGCCATCCATCAACCCTCCACAACCGCCCAAAGCAATTCCCACAATTGCTTAAAAGATTGTTGCCAAATTTTGCCATAATCTCCACCACCACGGATCATCTTTTGATCTCTCCGTGAATTGCAATAGGTTCTGGTTTCCTACCTTACTGCTGCTGCAATTTAGTTATCCTTATTTGAAAATCCCAAAAAAATTATTCCTATATTTCTGCATAAACTTTTCGTCATAAAGTTTTCATCTCTACGATGAAAGATACATTACAGAATTCCAACCGTATAGCACCGTCTGTTTGATCTTGCTATTGTGCTTTTTCTCTCTAAATTTCTATGAAATTTTTATGACATCTTTGACACTTCCTAATAGTGGATTTCTCTTTGGTTTCATCGAAAAATTCTTAATATAAACTACTGATCTTTTATGTCCAATCTGCTACACTTGAAAATCTATGCTGCAGAAAATTTCAGCCGCATATTGTTTCCTTAACCCATCTATTTGCAATCTTTTTTGAATGAAATTTCTTATACACTTCATAGATCATCTTGGCTTCCATCTAAGATTGATCTATTGAGAAATTCATCTCTAAAAACGATTTTGTGTTGCTGTAAATTTTCGTCGTAGACCTCTGAAATTTTTCGACGAGAATTCTGCAATCGTAACTTACACCAATTTCCTTGTTGTTATACTGCCGAAATTTTCTTGATTAAATTAGATATCCTTGCTGTCATATAAACTGTGATTTTGCTATCAATTCCCTCCTCAATTTTCTCAAGTTTTTGGTGGAAATTATGTCGAGAAACTACTGTTTCTTCGACGACAATTCTGCTCTTACATGACAGCACATACTTGCTGCAACTTCCACTGATTTCTATCAAACCTTTGCTGCCATCTACCACAGATCCAAAACTTTCATCCACAACCCTAAAACTCTACCAAACCACACCCTCAAACTGCACCCAAAACAACCACAAAACAAGCATAAACCGCAGCCTACATCCACCAATCCACCAACCCTTTCAACCATCACTTCTCTCAACCTATACATGTCTTTAACCCAACAACAAAAGAGAGATCGTAACATCATAGATTTGGGGGCATATAGTATGGCATCTAAGGAGGCAATCAATGCTAAATTCAAAGCCTTGGAGACGCGAATGGAGGATAAGATTCGGACTCTCTTTACCGAACTCAGATTGGGCCGACCACTAAACCCGAAGAAATCATATCAAGGAGAGAGCTTTACTCAATCGCACCAAGCCCGAAGAGATGACTTCCAAGGGAGGGGAGGCTCTATGACTGACCCTAACTATCCATGCATGAGAGTGGACTTCCCTAGATGGGAAGAAGGAGACCCGATTGGTTGGATCTCGCGCGCGGAGCGATATTTTCGGTACCACAAAACCGCGGATGCATCTATGGTGAAAATTGCAGCTATACATCTTGAAGGGGATGCTATACAGTGGTTTGACTGGTTTGCATACTTATGGAGTCCTTTCATGGCGACAATTCAAAGAAGGACTGCTGATCCGCTTCAGACCAACCGATTACGAGAATATTGACGGACAACTAGCAAAGATCCGATAAACCTCCACCATTCAGGAGTACCAAACCAGGTTTGAAAGGTTATCTAATCAAACTTGTGATTGGTCTCAAAAACAGCTATTGAGGACCTTCATTGAGGGCTTAAAGCCGGAGATCCGAGGAGAAGTTAAAGCACGACAACCGTACACGCTTATGGCAGCCATATCTTTCGCACGACATCAAGAGGAGCAATTGAACTATGAAGCTTGAAGGACTAGGGTCACTTCTCAACCAGCAATATTGAAGCCCTCAGCCCCCCCTACTGTCGACCAAGTCCCTACACCAAAGAGGTTAACAAGAGAAGAGCTTCGAGAGCGATATGCAAATGGGTTATGTTGGTATTGTGACGAGCCGTGAAGCCGTGAGCATCGCTGTAGTAAAGGGAGACTTCTTATGATTGAACCAATAGAAGAAGAGGTCATTGAACATTCAGAAGAGAGCCTTGAACATGAAGAAGAAGATGCAGAAGAAGAGTCACAACCAATCCAGGGTTACGGTACTTGCATTAGCCAGGCTACTCAAACCCATAAAACGATGAAAGTTGGAGGCCTTCTTAAAACAACAACCGATCAACGTTCTCATCGACACCCGGCAAGTACTAATAATTTTCTAAATAGTAAGGTTATTGTTCGGATGGCTTTACCTATCAAGAATTACAGCAGGCTTGACGTTAAGGTCGCCGATGGATGGATTTTGAAGTATGATCGTAGGCGCCCGCAAGGGAAACTGTTGCTGATCATGAGGCCTTACCAAGAGATAATTGTATATTTCTTCCTTCTCCCTCTTGATGATCATGAGGCCATGCTCATAATTAAATGGTTGACAACATTAGGTGATATTTCTTGGAATTTTATGCAACTAATTATGAAATTTTACAGTAAGGAGAAACAGGTGATACTGAACGGGAAACGTGGGGGCGATGTAACGACGATTTGCACACAACAAATGGAGAAGGTTTTGCATAAAGCATGCAAAGATTTTTTTGTACAACTTGAAAAGACAAAAAATAAGGGAGAGCTAATAGAATTTGAAGATCCAAACCTACTTCCTTTGCTTGCTGAATTTTCAGATATATTTGACGAACCGCATACAACCTACCTCTTACCCGTCGGCATGATCATTATATAATAATGATTCTTTTCGAGCAAACCTCCAAAGAAATACTTGGCCATATCGGTATCTACATCTCCGGAAGGATGAAATAGAAAGGATTATAAAAGAGATGCTCGAAACAGAGTTATTCGCCAAGTTGCAACCTATACTCTTCACCCCAGGTGCTACTTGTACGCAAGAAGGATGAAACATGGCGAATATGCGTTGATTACCGAGCTCGCAATGGCATAACCATCAAGGATAAATACCTTATTCCACTAGTAGATGAATTGCTAGATGAAAGGGAGCACAAATCTTCACAAAGCTGGACCTTTGATCCTGGTATCATCAAATACGAGTGTATGAAGAAGTCATACCGAAATTCACCTTTCGAACACACAATGACCACTACGAATTTTTGCTTTCTTTAACAAAAGGTGAAATATCTTGGGCATATCATATCAAAGGAAGGTGTGACGATGGACCCCTTCAAAATTGGAGCAATGCAAAACTGGCTTACCCCGAGGAACATAAAATTGCTACATGGCTTTCTGGGTTTAATAGGCTACTACCGTAAGATCAGTGCACCACTCACTTCTCTACTGAAAAATGATACCTTCCGATGGTCGGACAAAGCCTCTGCTGCCTTCGACAAACTTAAGGCAGCCATGACGACGATGCCGGTGTTAGCGCTATCAGATTTCAACCGACCCTTCATCATTGAGGCCGATGCATCTGGAGACAGAATGGGAGACGTTCTCATGCAAGATGGTCGACCACTCACATATATTAACAAGGCATTGTCTCCCCCCTATCAAAACATATTAACATATGATAAGGAGATGCTCGCCATTGTGCACGCAGCAACGAGGTGGAGATCGTACTTGATCAGGCGATGCTTTCAAATCAAGACCGACCATAAAAGCCTAAAATATTTCTTGGAGCAGAAGATATCTTCCCCCAAGTAGCAAAAATGGGTAACAAAGGTTCTTGGATATAATTATAAAATAACTTACAAAAAGGGGAAAGAGAATGTTGTTGTAGATGCGCTTTTACGACTACCTAAGCAAGCTGAATTTTTGGCCATTTCACTTTCGACTAGTGACTTCCTCGAGGATATTAAGATGGAATGGCAAGAAGATTCGGAGACCAGTAAGATCATAAAAAAATTGGAGGAAGCATCGAGCTCCGTGGCTCATTACAATTGGGACTCAAATGAATTACACTATAAGGGACGCATTGTGCTTATGATAAATTCTACTTACATCTTCACGAGCAGATTTTGGACAAAGTTATTCCATATGCAGGGTACTAAATTGAAAAGGAGTACGACATATCACCCACAAACCGACGGCTAAACGGAAGTTGTAAATAGGTGCTTGGAGACAACCCAAAGCCACCCACCAAATATGACTACCCAAGGAGAACTTCAGACCCAGCCAAGTGCTATTATTGATCGACGGATCGTAACTCGACGACGACGACCCACTACTGAAGTGCTAATACAGTGGGCGAACCTACCAACAGAAGATGCCACTTGGGAGAACTATGACGACTTGAAGATCAAATTCCCAAAATTCATGAATCGTCAGCCTCGAGGACAAGGCTGATTTGAAGAGGGCGGGTCTGTTAGGACTCTAGCTAGGAGAGTCCTAATTGAGAGGGATATTCATGTAAAACCTACCTAAGCCGACCCCTATTAAAGAGGTGAAGAGGCCGGCTAGGGTTAGGAGGTTGTTTCTTAGAGAAGAATAAGGAGTCTTAAAGGAATAGGAGTCTTGAGTAGGAGTCCTATTAGGAGTTGGTTAGAAGTAGGAGTCTTGAGTAGGAATCCTATTAGGAGTTAGGGTTTAGAAGCTCTATAAATAGTCATGTATTCCTCCTCTTTTCATAAGCAATAGTTGAATCTTTTTTGCAGCCTTTGAGCAGCAACTTGGAGGGAGGAACCCCTATAGAGTTCCAAGGAGGCCGATCCCCTAAAGAGATCAACCCCAAGTTTAGAATCTGCAAGAGTTCTAACACTTTCCAATCTGACTGTTTTTAGCTTCTTCCATTCTTTGTTTTTAGCTTCTTTCCAACCTTCGTGGTCCTTAAAATTTTCTTTTGCCTTTGTGAATTCATAAATATTTCCCTTAGATTAAAAATTTTGCAACATATTGGCTTATACGTTCCTTCTGGTTGTTTTTATTTAGCTAACAACCAGAGTATGTCTAGTGAATCAGGTTGATGTTAGTCAATCATGATCTTTCATTTTTGTTTGATATATCTGGTATCAAGAATTAGCTGAGGGTCGATCCAGTTGCAAGGAAAAAAAAATGGAAATGGATTTGAAACTATATACAAGTTGATAATTTTTTTTACAAGTTGATTGGAATGTACATAAAAGAATTGAAAATCACCTTTCCTTTTCCTTTTCTTGTTTTGGAATGTTCCAAAAAGTAAAACATACTATGTTTGGATGATGGAAAGTCATATGGAGAATTGGAGCAGCTTTTGGCTTTCCACAGAGGATGTTCTGGAAGATGAAAAACTCCCATGGAAATCTCAAAAAGAAATTTCCAGCTTTTTACCTCTTTTAATCAAACATTAAAAAATAACTTTAGTCTTCCATCAAATTATGGATGCGACCAAACGTTCTATACATGTTATGTAGCATATGAACTTCAAACCACCTCACGCAATGGCCCTGCCTTTGTCATCTAGAGACAACAACTTTCCTGCTATATTTGTACCTTTTAGTGATTTCCGTTCACATTTTAATTCATACTCTATTCTGATCGTCTTTTGGTGTTTTAGGTTCCTTCTATTGAATCTTGTTGATGCTAAATAATCTCATTTTTGATACAGACAAAGGTTGGATAAGTCTTTAAGCCAATAATGATTGTCTTATAGAAGTTCTAAGTGATGAGATTTCATGGAGTGACAATTTCCTTGAGAATGGAATCTTCTCTTACTAAGCCACTTAGTACCAAGGTTCTCAATTTCGATGTGTACCATTCGGTATGGGTGGTATGTACCGGTCCGATAGGATATTGGTACGCGGATTGTCCTCTACCAGGCGGTACTAGTGTTTTGATGGGTACCGAGGCATATCGACCGATACCATCCCGGATTTCGACTATTACCAAGGCATATTGGTCGGTATGCCTTGGCATGGTAGATGGAGATATTTTTAAGGTTTTAGGGTTTACCGTCGGTATGCCCAGGCATACTGACGGTACATATAAGTACGCATCGTATTGAGCATAGCTCGGTGGTATGGACCGGTATTCAAAACCCTACTTAGTACTACCATAGATATATGAGACTCTAATCCCTAGAGACTATGCTTGAGATTTTTTATCTTTTTAATTTGCAATTAAATCATGGTGAATTGTAGTAATATCTTCTTTTTTTTATATATCTTGTTCATTCTTAGAGGCTGAATTGAAGTTTAATAGCCTAATTATATCCTATGAAAATGTTACATGGATTAAAGGGATGGCCTGTGCTTACCATTCTGGTAAGGATATAAGAAACAATTTGGGTCTTTTGTTGGGAGTCATAACCCGATATAACATAGTCTGAATGCAATTGGCCTGTTTTGATGCTGAATTGGATTGGTTGTCTGAACATGAGCTAGAATTTAATGATGGCTTTCTAGCAGTCATCTGGAATGTGAGCAATGTTTGCATTTTGTTGATATGCCTCATTGGCTTTGCAGGGAAAGGCCGGAAAGAAGGCATAGGAGAGTTCTGAGTTTTGTTTAATTTTCTTCACTTTTTCATTAGTTTTGTGATCATTAGTTTTGTGATATCATTTTACTTGCTGCTGGAACTCGCTGATGGCATTGGCAGTTTGTTGTACCATGCTGGTAGCACATAAATTTCCAACACCAGCTAATACTCCACCTGCAGCTGTATCTTAGAAGCCTTGGCTAACAAAAGTTGATATTGTAATCAGTGTCGTATACATGATTGTGAGATTTATTCTACTTTAGATGGCATTCTTTGTGGAAAAGATAGAAGGTAATGAAAAACCTTTGTCCTTTTCTTTTTCTTAGCAAGATAATGATATGACATTCCACTTTATTCTCCCCTTTCACTCCTCGTCACCTCTTTCAACCATGTTGGCAACCTACAATATTCATTTTTTGGACACCATACTGGAGTTGCTCCAACATCCACATGAACTTCTTGTTTAATGTAAACAATGACTTTGGGGCTGGTTTGATTCATTTAGTTTCTGGGTCTTATTTATCTACCTTCCCTGGAGGAGAATAAAGTTCCTCACCATTAACAATACCAGCATTTGTGATAGCAACATTCCTAATTGTTGCTTGCTTCAGGCCTCTACAGCAGGGTGTTGGTCCTTGTTAGGAGGACAAGGGAAAAGAGGGAAAAGGAAATCTCTACCTTGAGCTTTGAAACAGAAACACTTCAAAATGCTTGTTTTATTCATAGTGGGTACTGACACTTGATGGATATTCCCAACAAGTATCCTGTCTCAAGTGACATACTAAAAATTTACTTTTGTATATTCTAATTAGCTGTATGTATGTAGAAGTAACTTATATCTTGTATCTTCTATATAAGACTTTAAGCCATGTAGACTAGTGGCAAGCACATGTAATTCAGACTTTTTAATTTAGTCCTGTATGCATTTGATTTTCCTTTGTGAATATATGCTATTTGTATAAGTAATTGTTAAGCCTCTTATAATTCATATATACATTTATAATAGGCTTCTGAATGTTCAAAGTACAAAGTGAGAGATTAAATTGTCATGTCCATGATGTGTAGTACCATTGTGAACTTCTGTAATAGCGCAACTATGTTGGTGCCTGTTTCTTATGCCCTAAATACTTATCTAACATTCTGCAGTCTTGAGTTTCTTTTAGCTTTGTGCTCCTATTGGTAGAAGCCTTAAATACTACAGTTTGTAGAAATTGATGATTGTACATTGATTTCTAATTCCATAAGTAACTTGTCACATTTGGTAAGACTCGATTACTTGGCTGATGTCACTACAAGTGTTCGTTATCAGTTGTGTAGATTTATCAAGTTCGAAGGTATGTCATAAAGATTTTTATTAATTTTGTTCAAAGGGAAAGACTCTTCATTCATAATTTATTGGAGTTTGTGACACTAAAACACCAAAACATGTAAATAATGCTGTCTTCGTTGGTGTGAAATGTATAATTATACATCATACACTGGTTTTATTTTTGTCTTAAATGCTTATGTACATTAGATCATTATTATGCATTATCAGCTTATTTGTTCTGGTCCAGGAATCAAGTAAGAATATCCAAATAGAGGCATTCCATGTATTTAAGGTACAAATCAGGTTTCTTTTCTGCATATTTAGACTTCCAATCTATTTTTAGTTTTTCAAATATTGACTGCATGTTCATTGCAAATGTCAGTTATTTGCTGCTAATCAAAATAAGCCACCTGAGATCACAAGCATATTAGTCACAAACAAGGACAAGCTGCTCCGGTTTTTAAAGGACTTCAAGATAGACAAAGGTAAAATCTCCATTGAATTTGCATTTGCTCTATGTTTTACTTTTTCTAGCTCTGATATACACCAACAAAAATGCCTCCTGACATTTATTACTATGAATTCTTTGTCAAATTATGTGGAACTACTTTTATATATGACAAATGTCCAAATAATTTCTGGTTCATATCAAATGGCTTTTTTTTTAAGGCAAGCTCGAATTGATTTAGTGGTTTTGGCACTAATTTAATATCTCACTTGTGCATATCAATTTCAACAGAGGATGAGCAATTCGAAGCAGACAAAGCTCAAGTTGTGAAAGAGATACAAGCACTTAAAAAAGAGAACACATCATAGTGGACTTTTTTATATGTTGTTGTAAATTTAGAATTCCTATCTGGGATTTCACTGTTTCCGGGGTCTTGGATGTTATGCATGGACCGACTGTGTATTTACCGAAAATATACACTAGCCTTAAAGTACATGCATTTTGAATGTCTTATGTTGCTTTCCTTGTCCTTCTATGTCCATCATTGTTAAGCAGATCTCAATGATTCTATTCGGTCAAACATCAAGCAAGGCTCACAAAAGCATCAAAAGAATTTGATGGTGGTTCCCAATATGTTTTGGGATCAGGATTTGATTATGTGAGGGAATATTATATAAGATATTTGACTAAGGTGGATGCTTGATCAGTGTTGGCCATTCTAGTGTGAGAATATCTCTGCGCAACCTTGCTGTGCTTAATTTTTGCAGTCTTAAATCAATGATTTGCCTCCATGTATTTTATGCTCAGACGTTTATTTAGTGCACGTGTCTCCTGTTGGACTCATGGTTAGGTTTGTGAGAGTCACATTAAAATGGAAAGGTAAAGTGTACGTACCAAACAGGAGACCAAGGAGAATTGTAAGATCAGTTAGCTTGTGCATACACACACAAAGTTGTAAGGAGTGGCAAACGAGACTTTAATGCTTCTTAGATGAGACGGGCACATGAAGAAGAAACCAGGTGAAGATGTTTACTGTGGGGGAAAAGAATGTGTCAGTCTTCCCATGTAGGCAGTAGAAAAGAATGTGTATATATAGGGTTTCGGGCTTGGGTTTAATTTAACTCGAGGGAGAGTGATTTCTTGTATTGATTTTTTTTATCTACTGATGAATTTTATTTTCTTCGTGGATAAGTTATTGTCATACTACATTAAATCTTACATTGAATTTTTTTTACATGTTATTTGGTTGTTGATCTTTGGGATTTTTTTTTTATAGTTTTGAGCTTTTCTCTCACACCCCAATAAAATAAAATGGTATCAAAACTCAAAAGATTCGATGATAATTAGAAAGTTGACAAGGATATCGATGTTGTTTCTGTTGCTTTTTTTATATTAGAAAAATTCTATAGAAGAAATAGTTTCACCTTTTGATAGAGAAGGGCAAAGGATTTTTTTCCTTCAATAAAGTCTTACGAGAATATTGAAAGGGTGATAAGACAAATCAAATAGGAAAGAGCTCGAAGCAAAATGTGTAGTTACTATTCATTTTTATATTGTTGATTCTATTGAATTGATGTAGAAATTATTAATGAATTCAAGATATCCAAATTCAGCACACAATTAAACACATAGTAATACCCAAATATTCAGGACACTGTCTCAGGTCTTCAATTTCCATTATGGCGGATACTCTTCCAATTCCCATGGCAAACATGGGTGGGTTGTGAAGAGGTTTATTTATAGTCTGGCACGGTCTACAAAATTAAGGATACAAATTGTATATGTGTTAGACACCATGAAAATAAAGTCTAGAGGCTTCATATATATATATATATATATATATTGTATGAACTTATATTCTTAATTCATTGCTTCAATGCATTCTGATGGTTTACTTCTCTTCTCCGTTTCACCCTCTCGCACATATTTATGCAACCCAACCACCGGAAAGCTCATGGCCTTGCCTACCGGAGGACTTTGCTGTGATCCCCCCGCTGTCGAGTACAACCTAGGATTCAGGTTGGATCCACGGACTAGCCAGCACAAAGTAGTCCGCTACTTCTGCCCGTCCGACAACCGCATGGGTTGTCATGTCCTGCATGGAGGGCCACTGCAGTGCCTCCTCCTTACCCCATCACAACAAATCCCTCGACATCGAGCGTAAAATTCTCGCCTTCAGCTCCACCGATGAGGAGTTCAGGTTGGTCCCTTTACCTCCCACCGACCGACCGACGGAACCTGCGCACTGCTAGCTTATTTGTGGATGAGCTAGTCGTCGAGATGCGGATGTCGATCGGCATGGATCAGAAGTTATACTATCTTCCTATCCCAACCGGTGACATCATATGGGGTATCTATTTGTGTTCGTAGTGAGAGGAATATGCTTCAAATGCAAAAATATATTGCTCGGTACAAGTAAAAGCGTCGACCGATCACTCAACATGCAACCGGATAGTGTCCATTTTCACCATGCAAACACAAAATACTACATTATTCTTTGCATGGAAAGTTTGAGCTGATCTATAGTCATTAATTTCTTTTTCTTTTCCCTCTTGTTGCTTGCTAACTCTATATTAAGTGATTTATATGAAAGATTATATCTCTTATAAATGCTACTGCTTGACTATATTGATTAGAATGATGTCATAATAATTTTCAAAAAATTTTTGATTAGTTATATTCATTGTAACTTAAGTTGTACTTGATCATAATTTCAGTCTAGACCCTAGACCCTAGTGTGAAAATAATAAGTTATGATGGTAATACTTATAACCTGGGGTGGTGGGACCACCCTAGATCAAGCAATAGTACTATCTAAAACTATATTATCCTTTTCAAAAAAAACAATTTTTAAAAATAAATAAAATTTAAAATAAATTATGAAAAATGATACTAAATATATTAGAATTATGCTATGAATTATATGCGTTACATTCGATCACAAATTCAATGCCACACATCCCTTGTTTGGACAATTAAACACCCTAAAATCAAAAAAAAAAAAAAAAAAAAAAAGTGATACTACACGTTAGAATTATTTTATCATATCAACATATAAGTTTGGGATAATTCAATTATTTACACGAGTTATGCTTGGGTTACACTCGTGTTATACTCATCATAGATTCAATATAGAAATCCCTTATTTTAACCATTAATGACCCTAAAATTAGAAAAAAAATAAAAATAGTGATACTAAATTTGTTAGGATCATATTATGATAGTCTTAGAAACGTTTGGATAGGTTTGGAGATAATTCTCTTATTTACACTTGAGTTACATTTAGATTATGTTCGATCATAAATTCAACATAAAAAATCTCCTATTTTGATAATTAATAAATCTAAAATTAGGAAAAAAAAGTGATGCAAAATATGATAGGATCGTATTATTGTTAGGATAAGAGTGACACTAAGAGGGGGGGGAGGGTGAATTAGTGCAGTGGAGAAAATTGTTGGTTTGTAAAATATTTCGTTCGTTGAAAATCGATTTCGGAAAGTGCTTGACTTTAGAATGAAGGAACTAGCAATTATCTAAGAAAGTAATGACAGTAATGAAAGTAGAATAAAAATAAGTACATCAGAATTTATAGTGGTTCGGTCGTTATGATCTACATCCACTTTCGATTCCTCCTTCGTCGAGGTCACGGACGCCCACTAATGATCTTCCTTCAATAGGTGAAAACCAACCACCTCTTTACAGCACTTTCTCCTTTTCATGAGTTTAGGAGATAACTCTTACAAGCCTCACACCTCTTTTGAATGATCTCAACAATTAGAAAGGGAGGAGGAGGACTCTTTGCACTTTTACAACACTTTTAGCACCCCTAGGATTCAAGACTATGTTTACACTTTCATGTAAAAAAAGATGGGATATTTATAGGCCCCAATGGATTAAAAAATTATAGCAAAAATGTATAATGTCCTCGAATTTTGAGGTACCGGTGGTACCACCATCATTATTGGGCGGTAACATCGCCTGACACTTTGATCGCCCAATCTAGGCAGTATCACCGCTTGATAAAGCTCGGAGACCGAGCTCTGACAGTATCACCCCCTGACAAGGGTGGTACCATCGCTGGCAGCATTAACTGCTAGCGATACCACCACCCAGACCACCTGGGAGATTGGGTCTGTAGGTGGTGCCACCGCCGGTCGTGACTTCAAATGCTGAATGAGCTATTTCAATTGGCCTAATTCAGCCCTGTTTAAGGGCCCAGTTGGCCCTTAACTGAGTTGGTGGGATTACCACCCATTCTAACTCAACTTATGTTCTAACTACGATTAGGACAAGCAATCTCTATCCGGTATGTCAATTGTTCTTTCGGCGATCTTCCAGCGAACTTCTCGACGAACTTCTAGCGAACTTCTAGTGAACTTCGAACGAACTCTCAGTGAACTCCCGATGAACTCTCGACGATCTTCCGACGAATTCTTGACGAGCTCCCGACGAACTCTCGACGAGCTTCCGACAAACTTTCGACACATCATCTGAATCTTTGATATATTGTTCGATCTTTGATTCCAGCCCAAGAACTGCTTTATGCCTTCATTACTATCATAGTTAATCCTACAATACTTATCTTAACATATAGATTAGATCAACACTTTACCAATTGATTTCATCATTAAAATTTAAGATTCAACAATCTCCCCTTTTTTGATGATGATAATCAAGAGTGGCATTGAGAGGGGGGGGAGGGGGGATTAGTGCAGCGAAAATATCATTGATTTCGAAAAATATTCATTTTGATTAAATTCGTTTCGAAAAGATATTAAACTTGAAGGCGTTCGTAAGAGTGTAAAGAGAAAGTTAAGGAAGATTAGAGTAATGTAAATTTCTCAAATAGAAATGCAAACCAAAATTTAAAGTGGTTCGGTCGTTGTGAGCTACATCCACTTTCGATTCCTCCTTTGTCGAGGTCACCGGCATCCACTAATGGTCTTCCTTCAATAGGCGAAGACCAACCACCTTTTATAGTTTTTTCTCCTTTTGTCAGGTTCAGGAGATAACCCTTACAAGCCTTACTCCTCTTTCTTAGATGGTTACAAAGCTAAGAGAGGGAGGGGAGGACTTTTCTCACTTTTACAACACTTTAACACCTTAAGAATTCAAGATTATGTTAATACTTTTGTGTCATTTCATACAGAAAATGGTGGGATATTTATAGGCCCCAATAGCTTCAAAAATGGAATGAAAAGGTCTCATCCCAGATTTTCGGGGTACTGGCAATACCAGCGCTATTACTGGGCAGTACTACCACTTGTCACTCTGACATTAGGCAGTGCCACTACTTGATAGATCTCTGAGACCGAGCCCTAGCGGTACCACCGGTTGACAGGGATGGTACCACCGCTGGCAGCATTAACCGTCGACGGTACCACCGCCCAAAACACCTAGGAGATTGGGTCTGCCAAGCGGTGCCACCGTCGGCCGTGGTTTCAAGTGCTGAATGAGCTATTCAATCCGACCCAATTCAGCCCTATTAAGGGCCCAGTTAACCTCTAACTAAGTTAGTGGGGTTACCTCCCAATTCTAACTTAACTTACGGTCTAACTACAATAGCTAAGATATTTAACAAAGCACTCTTGTTTCGGTATATCAATTGTTCTTTTGGCGATCTTCCGATGAACTTCCGATGATCTCTCGGCAAAGTTCTGATAGACTCCCAGCAAGCTCCTAGACTTTATGATGATCTTCTTGGCGAGTTCCGATGAGCTTCTTTGGCAACCTCCTGGACTCCTCGGTTAGTTCCAACAGAATTTCCAATGAATGTCTGGACTTCGGATGAACTCTCGAGCTCCCAATGAAGTTTTAATCTTGACTTCGGCACAACATTGCTTTATGTCTTACCGCTATCGAAGTTAATTTTGTACACTTTTCTCAACATATAGATTAGATCAAACAATTTACCAATTGATTTTATCATCAAAATCGGAGATTCAATAATCTCCCCTTTTTTTTTATGACAATCAATTGTTGATGGAGCTAACGTTAGCTCCCCTTATCTATATGCCAGACTTAAGAAAAGATATTTTTAAATTCAAGTATCAAACTGATAAATTAAGTTCACTTAAATTTATCAACATTCACATCATGATACTTATCAGGATTTATCAATTCAAAATACGATGCCACGTATTTATAAAAATGATGTTAAGACTTGACGTCCATTTTCAAGTTCAATATAGAAAGATGATAAACAATCATCATTTTACTTATGATAGAAATTTTAAATATGAAACTTTCTAAGATTCAAATTTCAAACAATGACGCATCAATCCGAGGCATGAATCCAATAAAGCATGGTAATTTTGATATTTCATCATAATGATAGACATTTATCATTTTGATACGAAATCAAGCATGATACAAGGAATCAAATATTTATAAGTAATCATGCCACATTACTGTACATTTCAAGCAAATATTTGATATTTTTTAAATATTTGTATTTGACGATACCAATCATATGTCAAGCATTCGCAAGACAATGCAATACATTTCAAGCAAACATTTATGATACATTTCATCATTTACAATGCCAATTTGTCATTAATTTATCATATTTTGGTATCATTTCTCCCCCTTTGTCATCAACAAAAAGAGAAATATTTAACAATGCAAGTGTGGTAAAAATTCAGGTTTCACACAAGTTTATCCAATCGATATTGCACCGTTGCATGGTAACATTCAAAAGTTCTCAACATCAAAAGTTATCAACGTTAAAGTGATCACAACAACATCAAAAGTTTATCAACATTAAAGAGATAGATTCCATCAACTTCTCCCCCTTTGTCATTAAAACTTTGCATGAAGAAGAGGAAGGAAGGTAACGAGGGAATCTATTAAGAATCAAATTTGTAAAATGATTTGAATCAAGTCAAAAACAATAAATAAGTTTTCATTAAATCATGTTTCAATTTTAACAAAGAGAATGAATTCAAGAAAAGGATCAAGATATCAAATCGCCATACTAAAATTCATCTTTTAAGGATCAAGATATCCATTAGAATTCATAAAATTCATCTTTCATGGATCAAGATATCAATTGGAATTCATAAAATTTATCTTTCATGAGAAGAGTAAGAAAGAAGTATCAAATGAAGGATTAAAAATCCTTGAATTAGACTTCATAATTTTTAATAATTTTTAAAAATTCACGAGTAAAATCCGTGAGAGATGCATTTGTTAATGAATTCAATGAGTGAAGGGACTAAATATATTAAAAATTATTAAGTGATGAAGTAAAGTTAATATCAAGGAAGATAAAAATGAAATAAATTCATGAAAGCTCTATTTATGAAATACATTAAGAGAAAGATAGTCCGAAAAAGAAATACAACAAACTCATGTATTCGGACAACTTAATATCCCTAACTCCCTTGTAATGAAATTAAATTATTCTTTATTTAAAGGCTTTATAAAGATATCGACCAATTGATATTTTATATCAATAAATTCTAAGATTACATAATGATTATTAACATGATCTCTTATGAAATGATACATAATGTCAATATGTTTAGTTTTAGAGTATTGAATGAGATTTTTTGTTAAACATATTACACTTGTGTTATCACATTTTATGGGAATGTTCTTAAGGTAAATCTTATAATCCTCTAAAGTATTTTTCATTTACACAACTTGTGCACAACGAGCACTCACTACTATGTATTTGGCTTAAGTTGCAGATAGTCAACCGAATTTTGTTTCTTGGAAGACCAAGAGACAAGTGCATGCACTAAGAATTGACATGTTCCGAATGTGTTTTTTCTATCTATTATACATCTAGCAAAATCCGCATCAATATAAGTAATTAGTTTAAAGTTTTTAGATTTAGGATACCATAATCCTAGATTAGTGGTTCCTTTAAGATATCTAAGAATTCTTTTAACTGCTTTAGGATGAGATTGCTTAGGGTTAGATTGAAACCTAGCACAAAGTCCTACGCTAAACATGATGTCTGGTCTAGTTGCGGAGAGATATAATAAACTACTTATTATACCCCTATAAGCTTTTTGATCAAAGCGTTCTCTACTTTCGTCAATGTCTAACTTAGTGGAGGTACTCATAAGAGTGTTGATAGCCTTTGAGCTATCCATATTAAACCTTTTTAGCAAGTCTAAAGCATATTTTGTTTGACAAAGAAAAATATCATTCATAAGTTGTCTGATTTGTAAGCCTTAAAAGAAGGTTAGTTCACCCATTAAACTTATTTCAAACTCTTGACTCATACTCTTAGCAAACGATTCACATATAGATTTATATGTAGAACCAAAAATAATATCATCAACATAAATTTGAACAATAAAAAAATTATTTTCAAAATTTTTAATAAATAATGTGGTATCGATCTTGCCTTTAGAAAAATTATTTTGAATAAAAAAGGAGTTAAGTCTCTCATATTAGGCCCTTGGGGCTTGTTTCAATCTATAGAAAGCTTTAGTCAACATATACTTTTTCGGAAATAAAGCCATTAAGAAAAGCACTTTTGACATACATTTGAAACAACTTAAAATTGTTACTATTAGCATAGGCAAGGAGCATCCTTATGGCTTCTAATCATGCCACAGGAGCAAAGGTTTCTTTATAATTGATACATTCTTGGTTGAAACATTTGTCCACTAATCTAGCCTTGTTTCTAACCATGATACCAAATTTATCTTGCTTGTTTCTAAAGACCCATTTAGTACCAATAACTAAATGGTCATTTGGCATCGGAACAAGCTTTTATACTTCATTTCTCTCAAATCGGTTTAACTCTTCTTACATTGTGATAACCCATGAATCATCTTTTAAGGCATCGTCAATACATTTAGGTTCAATTTAAGAAAGAAAAATGGCGTTGGCATAAAACTTTTTAAGAGAAGAATGAGTTTGAACCCCTTTTGATGTATCTCCTATGATTAGCTCCTTAAGATGAGCATCTACATACTTCCATTCCTTGGGTAAGGATGTTTCGGAAGAAGATACATCTAAGTTACAAGTTGAAGGAGAGGGTTCATTTAAATTCAAAGCATCAAAATTAATATCATCATCAAACTCATTTTTCTTAAATTCAGAAACTTCAGTAAAGACAACATATATAGACTCTTCTATAACTAAAGTTCTTTTATTGAAGATACAAAATACTTTAGAAATAGAAGAATAGCCAAGAAAAATTCCTTCATTGGATTTTGCATCAAACTTTCCTAAGACATCTTTTTCATTCAAGATAAAACATATACAACCGAAAACTTTAAAATATGAAACGTTAGGCTTTTTGTTATTTCACAATTCATAAGGAGTTTTGGAAAACAATGGCCTTACTAGAACCCTATTGATGATATAGCATGTCGTATTAACGGCTTCGGCCTAAAAATATTTGGGTAAACTACGTTCGTTCAACATGGTTCTTGTCATTTCTTGTAAATTTTTATTTTTTCTTTATACTACTCCATTTTGTTGAGGATTCCTTGGAGTAGAGAAATTATGGTTGTATCTATTTGATTTATATTTTTTTTGAAAATCATAGTTTTAAAATTCACCATTATGATTACTCCGAATTGATGAAATCAAAAAGCCTTTTTAATTTTGAATAAGTTTACAAAATTTAGAAAAATACCTAAAGCAATTACTTTTGTATACCAAGAAGTATATCCACATGTATCTACTATAATCATCCATAATGACAAAGGCGTATTTACTACCTCCTAAGCTAGATGTATCAATTAGTCCAAACAAATCCATATGGATCAATTGTAATGGTCTAGAGGTACTTATTTGATTATTTGGTTTGAAACTATCCTTTATTTATTTTCCTAGTTGACATGCATTACACACATTTTCTTTAACGAATTTAATGTTAGGAATATCTCTTACAAGTTTTTTAGATGAGATTTGAGATATTAGTTTCATGCTAGCATGACCTAATCTTATATTTTGAAGCCAAGCATCGTCATTTAAAACCAAAAAATACATTTCATTACAATGATCATCAATGTCGATAGTGTATACATTATTTTATTTTAGGGCAATCATTGATGTGTTTTTGTATGATTTTTTAATAATGTAAGCATTGGATTCAAATCTAATGATGTATCCTTTATCACACAATTGACTAATACTCAAAATATTATACTTTAAGCTATGAACCTATAATATATCTTCAATCAAAAAGTTAGATTTGTTACCTATGGTTCCTTTGCCAATGATTTTACCCTTGTTGTTGTCTCCGAAGGTGACATACCCTTCGTCTATGCTTGTAAGCTTAGAGAATTGAGATGGATCTCCGGTCATGTGCCTTGAGCATCCACTATCAAGGTACCATCTCTTGCTTCATGCTTATGATGGTAAACATTTCTCATCTTTGATAGCCATTAGTATGTAGTGAGCAACTTGCTCTGTGTTGATTGGCTCCTCTTCTTCATATGCACTTGAGTCATTCCAAGTTGCTTTAAGAGTTTTCTTCTTCTTTGGTTGCTTCTTCTTTGCTTAGGGATATTCGTTTTTGAAATATTCCAGCTTCTTGTATTCGTAGCATATTACTTATTCTTTCTTAAATTCGATTTTATTTATACTGTCATTTTTAAATTTATTCCTTTTTTAAACTTTCTTGTCAAGAGTGCCAAGTAATCATCAAATTCCTCATCACTTGAATTTTCTTTCAAGTGGTCTTCATGAGTTCTTAGTACTATATACTTCCTATTCTTTAGAAGGTTGTTCTTAAGCTCCTCATGAGCATTGCAAGTCATTTCGTAGGTCATTAGTGACCCGATAAGTTCTTTGAGAGGAAAGTTATTTAAATCCTTAGCCTCTTGAATGGCCATTACTTTAGGGTCCCAACTCTTTGGAAGGGATCTCAAGATTTTATTAATAAGTTCAAAGTTTGAAAAATATTTGTCAAGAGCTTTTAAACTATTGACGACATCTATAAAATGAGTGTACATGTTGACAATAGTTTCACTTGGCTTCATCTAAAACAATTCATAAGTATGAACGAAAAGATTTATCTTTGACTCCTTTACTCTACTAGTGCCTTCGTGAGTGATTTCAAGTGTGTGTCAAATATTAAAAGTCATTTTATAAATAGACACTCAATTGAACTCATTTTTATCTAAAGCACAAAACAAGACATTCATAACCTCGGCATTTAAAGCGAAAGTCTTCTTCTCCAACTCATTCCAATTGTTCATTGGAAGAAAAGACTTGAAAGTCATTTTTCAAAAGGTTTCATAACTCAAAATCCATTGAAATTAGAAAGATCATCGTTCTAGTCTTCAAATATGTATAATCCAACCCATTGAATATGGGAGGACGTGTAATTAAATGACCATCTAGGTTGCCAACAAAAGCCATCTCTCTTAGGTTTTAATCCAAATTAAGAGTGACCAAGCTTTGATACCAATTGTTAGGATCAAGAGTGGCACTAAGACGGGGGGTGAATTAGTGCAATAGAGAAAATCATCGGTTTGTAAAATATTTCGTTTGTTGAAAATCGATTTCGAAAAATGCTTGACTTTAGAATGAAAGAACTAACAGTTATCTAAGAAAGTAATGACAGTAATGAAAAGCATAATGGAAATAAGCGCTCCGGAATTTATAGTGGTTCGGTCATAGTGACCTACATCCACTTCTGATTCCTCCTCCGTCGAGATCACCGGTGTCCACTAATGGTCTTCCTTCAATAGGCGAAGACTAACAATCTCTTTACAACACTTTCTCCTTTTTACAAGTTTAGGGGATAACCCTTATAAGCCTCGTACCTCTCTAGAATGATCTCAATACTTAGAAAGGGAGGAGGACTCTTTACACTTTTACAACACTTTTAGCACCTTAAGAATTCAAGATTATATTCACATTTCCATGCCCTTTCATGCATAAAAGGGTGAGGTATTTATAAGCTTCAATGACTTCAAAAATTAGAACAAAAAAGTGTTATATCCTTGGATTTCAGGGTACTGGCAATATTTCAGGGTACTGGCAATACCACTGCCATTATTGGGTGGTACCACTGCCTAGCACTCTGACAGTGGGTGATACCACTGCCTAGTCTGGGCAGTACCACCCCCTGACAGAGCTCGGAGATCGAGCTCTAGTGGTACCACCGCTTGACAAGAGAGTTATCACCGCTAACAGCATTAACTGCCGGCGGTACCCCCGCCCAGACCACTTGGGAGACTGGGTCTGCAGGCGGTGCTACCATCGGCCATGACTTCAGGTGATAAATGTGCTTTTTCAACCGACCTAATTCAGTCCTGTTTAAGAGCCTAGTTGGCCCCTAGCTGAGTTAGTGGGATTATCTCCTATCTTAACTTAACTTATGTTCTAACTACGATTAAGGCAAGTAATCTTTGCCTGGTATGTCAATTGTTCTTTCGGCGATCTTCCGGAAAACTTCCAGCGAACTTCCAGTGAACTCCTGACGAACTCTCAGTGAACTCCCGACGAACTCTCGGTGATTTTTCGACGAATTCTCGGCGAGCCCCCAACGAACTCTCAGCGAGCTTCCGACAAACATTTGGCATATCGTCCAAATATTTGACGTATTGTCTGATCTTTAACTCCAGCCCAACAACTGCTTTATGCCTTCATTACTATCGTAGTTAATCCTAAAACACTTATCTCAACATATAGATTAGATTAAACACTTTACCAATTGATTTCATCGTCAAAATTCAAGATTTAACAATTATGATAGTTTTGGAGAAGTTTAGATAGGTCTAAATATAATTTCTTTATTTATACTTGAGTTACACTCGATCACAAATACAAATTCGATATAGAAATCATCATAATTAATGATCTTAAAATTAAAAATATGCTATGATAGTTAAATATGCTAGAATATAGTTATGAAGAAGTTTAGATAGGTTTAGAGATAATCCCCTTATCCAAAGTTTTCTATTTAAAAAATAAAGCAATGTAAATTAACATACAAATAAAACAAAATAGGGGTGAAGTATATTTTTTAATAAAACAAAATACAAATAAAAAAGTATAAAATATACGATCGACAAAAGTTGGCAATGATATTATCATTATCACTAGAAACCAACTGATATATCATATCTTCTATATTTTGTCTACTAGGAAGTTAATCTCTAAAGTATTTCTTAAACATATGACCCAAAGTCGTTGATTCAATATCTATAACTTGTCTATGGTTGGGAACCCTCAAAATCAAAACAAAGTTGCTCAGCCTACACTCAATTCAGATACCACCAAATGTAAAAGTGGATCCCCCTGTCCACTGTTTCAAAATATTATATAGAGCATATCGACATATAGGAATGTTAGGTATATATTTTATATGACAAAAATATGTCATCTGAGAACATAAAAATGATAGCTTACGAAAAATAGATATCATATATCATCGACTCCAACCACTTGTTTCATAAAGAAAACACCTAAAATGATCGATGTAACAATGATCGTTAATGGAGAAAGTGATGTGGTAGTTGACGAAGCATGGGATGGTGAAGGAGTGAGTGACGCAAAAAAGGGTAACATAGGAGAGGGTGATGTAGCAAGCGAGTGAAGGAGGAATAAGTGATTCAAGCATCTTTGACTTTATACCTAAAAAAATAATTAGTTACATATAACTTTATAATGATTAATATAAATGATTAAGTTATGATATATATTACCTATAGTAGCCACTTGATTTGCTTTCTTACCCCCAAGTCGAAGGGATCTACATAATTATGTCATTTTATTTATATACAAGATAAATATTATTAAATAGGCGACATTATATCCAATGCTTAAGAGGAACAAATTACAACATAATAGACAATAACCAAAACAAATGATTAATATAAAATTAAATATATATCTTCCTTAAGAATCATTTATTCATAAATTACATCAATGGCTAATTTCCAATCATCAAAGTACTTTTGAAACATATTTACTTGTATGAATTATATGAAAGTTATCATCAGAAGAAGATTAGCAAGAGATTTTTGTAACATATATAACAACAAGAAAGGCCTTCTAGGAATTTGCTAAGATTTCTTTACTAGGATTCTTTTTTAAACATGTAATTGAAGCTTACTTTTGTGTTTTGTATAATACAAGATACTTATTTCAATATTATTTATCTAAATAATCAACCTAGAGATGATTAGAGCTATTTATCTAAATACCTAATACCCATCTATCTAAATTTAAAGGAATCTTTAACCCCATCAAAACTTTAGATGTACCCAAATATTTTAAACCTTTAAAGTTTTTAGGTTTTAAAGGTAGTGAAAGTTATTTCGGAGATGAAACTAAAGGTCAAAATTGAACTGGATGCTAAGGATTTTTAGTGGATTGACTAGTGCTAGTCTGCCTTTGACTAGCTAAAGGAGTGTCTTGGCTCACCATCACGACTCTCTAGCCCAAGATCTGATGAAGGTCTATTTCTATTATCTTTTAGTAATGAGGCTAGGGTTAAGATCCATGTTGATTCAGGAAGAGAAAATAATAATAAAAATAATATATGAGTTATGTTCTAATGGATAGTTCCCAAGAAACTATCCTTATTTTTAGGCACATTTAGTGATAAACCAATCTCTCCACCGAGTTCTCTCAAAGCCATATTCATCTGGATGATTTCTTAAATGGTCAATGGATTTAGAAGAATTCAACATCCCATATCATCCCTAAAGCACCATAAAAGCTATGTGTTAGCTGACTTCGTCTTGGAACAAAATTGTTTGGAAACTACTAAATCGGATTACTAACTATAGATACTTTATATGGATGGTTCGATAATGGCCACCAAGGGCAAATAAGGGTTAATTTTATAAAGTTTTAAAGGAGAAATACTCTAGTATGTGGTCACCCTAGCATTTACTTACACGAACAATATAATCATCTAGTTGAAGATTAGTTTATTTTCGACAAACCCTTTGATAGCTTGAAAGTTCTAGAGGATATGTAGCATTGGTGGCATTACCTGGTCAATGATCGATTATAATCCAAAGATCCTATATTCAATCATGCTCGCAGTGTCTTTGCCTAGATGAATCATAGCTTATTCGAGGTTCATGAGGGAACATCTAGAGAACACATCAATAGTTAGCTGATCCATCGCTTACGAAAAAAACCTATAACATAGGTTTTATTGGCTCATTCTTAAGAGAGATGTTGTTGTATATATTCGAAAGTGTGATTGATGTTAACGTAATGCTTGAATCTAAAGACTACTTGCTATAAAACTAACTTGGATTGAAGTGGTTATTCCCTTTGAGCTTATCATCGTAACAGCCCGAACTATCAACTATAACGAAGAAATATCAAATTAAAGATCGAGAACTAACCTCAACTGATAAGACTTGAGCAAGAAAACATTTAAGAATCCTAAACTACAAGTGTGTTATGATTAAGTGTTATAATCGAAGGTCTAACATGAGCTCCTGAATCTTAGTGACACTTATCGAGGTGTAGCGTAACTTATTCTCAGGGAAAGTTTTATGCCTATTATATCTCCGAAGAGGTTTGGAATGGATCTTATTGACTTTAGACTCTCAAAAGTTTATATATTATCTAAACATAGGGAATAGAATACCTTATAAAGTATTATTCTTGAAGGAGTCTGGTTATCACATAGTGTTATCATAAAATTATACTCAAATTTATAAAATAAATTGCTTTTCATCAAAAAGGTAAAATAATTACATGATATTAGAGTCCATTATATTTTACCTAAGAAAAAAAGAAGTTTCCAATACAAAAATAAGAAAAGAAACGAAACATGGTTTGGCATTGTCAACCATGATGATGGTTTCGAGCTTGCGTTTCATGCACAGAACTACATCTACAAGAGCTGAGCTGAGCTGACCCTCCTTGGTTGCATCAAAATGAACATTGCTTTCCATTGTGACAAGGTGTCTCTAGGGCATTGGCCACTTAAATCAGTATGGATTGCACGGATCCATAGGTGCTGCAAGTCCAAAGTGATCTCTTAAGACTTGAGAAATTAAGTGAGTTATAGTCAAAAGAGATATAGCCATAATTGATGTTTAGAACTTCGTGGTAGTCGATGATCCCCTTGGCTTCATATTATGGCCAAAGAAATTCCTCTATGTGGAGTTGGTGGGTTTATTCTTCATTGTGGTAAGCGAGGTCGATGTTCTTGAAATGGGTTTGAATGGCTTCTTTAGCCACTCTCTTCTTCTCTTCATGTTCCTCCTCAAATTGAGGTTGATAGACATTGAGTTGCAGCTTCAAATCCTTATGCTCCATAGATGTCATTGTGTGATCTTGCTCTACTTCCTCTAGTTGAGTTTGTCACTAATTTTTTTTCGAAGATCCTCCTGTTATTGGATGAGGATGGCTGCTGATGAATCATAAATCTACTATATATATATATATATATATATTCCATTAGCTATATCTATAGATTTTATCTTTATTGTTCATTTTGATGTTTATATAATCATTTAACTATATTATTTTTAATATATTTTTTTAAAAACTCAACATAGCTACATGGTTTACATCAAAAGAAGAAATGGGATGAACACTTTCGAGGAACTCTTAGTGGCTTACTTATTTATGACATTGTGAATAATAATTGCATCCGAATATAAACCATGGTAAAGGATAAGGATTAGAACTTGTTTCCCCGTTGGAATAGAGGATTATGATTAGAATTTATTTTTCGGACTTGCCAAAGTTTAAATCCTATCATATCTTCGATGCACATTCTCTTGTAGATCAAATAAAATACACGAGAATAAATCATGTATAATATGAGAGATAATTTCCTTATATATATACGGTGGACTCTTTACATATCTATTGGTGATTCCTTCTTGATTTTTTTTATTGTGAATTTCCTTACATATGTTATGCAGAATTGAATTCTTTATATATATATATATATATATATATATATATATATATATATATATATATATATATATATATATATATATATATATATATATGTCTTTGATCGTTTTGGTAGATTGAAGAGTGAGGACCCACCCACGCATCCATCCGCGTGGGTGAAACACCAAGAAAAGCCAAGACAGCAGACAAAAGGTAAGTAACCCACGCGGCTTCCCTCCTTGCTATTCTCCATTAATGCAGCTAATATGCATTATTGATCTCTTGTGATGCTACTACGTGTTATTCGTCGGAAGAAGAAGATGGCGGAAACCCCTATTCTCCGTTGCAACCCGCGATGGGCTACGAGGTCTGACGACGTCGTGGTTTTCATCCCGGAGGATCTTGTGTCGATGATTTTGATGTGTCTCCCCGTGAAATCTATCATCTATCGTGCATTTCAAGTCCGTCTCCCGGGATTGGCATCAGACGATCTCCAGCAAATCCTTCGTCACTTTGCATCTGCACCAAGAAAGACGAATCCAACCAACCTTATCATTCCTTAACATATAACATATAACTGATGGAATAATAGAAGATAAGAAAAATTATTGAAGAAGCTTTAATTGAAGAAACTTTAGCTTCAATATATTAAATGTCCCTCTCCTATTTATAGAGAGAGAATTTTCCTCAACAGAATAGAGGACTTTAATTGAAGAAGTTTTAATTGAAGAAACTTTAGCTTGAATACATTAACATGTCCCTCTCCTATTTATACATATTAAGAGAGAGAATTTTCCTCAACAGAATAAAGGACTTTAATTAAAGAAGCTTTAATTGAAGAAACTTTAGCTTGAATACATTAACATATCCCTGCAAGATGGTGCTCCTGTCAAGGATACCAATCTTGGATCGACGCAAATAATAATTTATGAGCCAGAGGCTTCATGAGTAGGGCAAGAGCAGATCGCTGCTGCTGTTATTGCTGTTGTTGTTGTTGCGGCTACGACGACAACGACTGCAGTAGAGGAGAAAACTGTAATAATAGAAAAAGTTATAGCAATGCTGTAGTAGAGGAATAAGCTACAGTAAAGGAGGAAGTTGCAACAGAGGAGGAAGTTGTAGTGATGTTGCAGCGATACTATAGTAGAGGAGGAAGCTATAGCAAAAGTGCAACAGAGGAGAAAGCTGCAATAGAGGTACAACATATGAGGAAGCTGCAAAAAAGGAGAAAGCTGCAATAGAGGTACAATATATAAGGAAGCTGCAAAAGAGGAGGAAGCTGCAACGATACTACAATAGAGAAGAAGGCTACAGCAAAGGAGAAAAAGTGGGGCAGTGTTGGTGAGCGTAACACTAGAGACGCCACAGCGGAAGGGAACGGACGTTGGTGCAGAATGACAGTGGAGAAGATAGTTGCCGTTTGCCAAGGAGGAAAGATTTATCGCACCGATGGCCTGACGATGGAAAAGCAGTAGTAGAAAGCTTTTTTTCTTTTGCCGTCGGAGGTAGAGAAGCAACAGATGAGTCGACAACAAGAAGAGAGCTTACTCTAGGCAAGTGGCTCTAATACCATGAGGAAAATAATAGAAAATAAGAACAATTATTGTAGAAGCTTTATTGAAGAAGAAGTGAAGAAGCTTTATTGAAATAACACCTTTAGCTTGAATACATTAATATGTCCCTCTCCTATTTATACATATTAAGAGAGAGGATTTTCCTCAATAGAATAGAGAATTTTCCTCAATAAAATAGAGGATTTTCTCATATAGTTGGGAAAATCTTATTTCTATCAATAACGATGTGAGTGAGAGGATCTTTGAGAGAGACTTACTGGGTTCGGCTCCGAGACAAAACAATGCCGGTATGTACCCTGAGATGCCTTCCAGGATCAGAATGTATAGATACGAGGAAGTTGGTCGCCTAGACAAGGCTACTCTTTTTTTTTGAGATAGTCACAGAACGAATCAAACGATGCATTGACGACCCTTTACATTCTGATGGTTTGTTTCTCGTCTTCGTTTCACCGTCTCGCACATACTTATGCAACCCAGCCACCCGAAAGCTCCTAGACTTGCCTACCACAGGACTTGTGTGTGATCCCAAACTCAAGGATAACCTAGGATTCAGGTTGGATCCACGAACTAACAACTACAAAGTAGTCCGTTAATTCTGCCAGTCCGCACTTCGATTGTGATGTCTTTATCGTCGGGACAACTCCTGCTGCATGGAGGGCCGCTGCAGTGGCTCCCCCTTACCCCATCACAAAAAATCATTCGGCTTGTGTTGAAGGTTCCATCTACTAGTTCATCGACACCATGAAACGTGGGTGGTCACCCCCCGAGGACAAAATTCTCACCTTCAGTTTGTTCGATTAGGAGTTCAGGTTGGTCTATGCACCCCCCACCAGTCGGTGGCATCCGCGCACTACTAGACTCGTGGGATTCGAAGGAAATCTATGTTTTATCAATAATTTGATGGATGAGCAAGTCATCGAGATGTGGATGTCGTCTGATTCCGACGAAATATTGGCATGGATTAGAAGTTATACTATCAATCTCTTCGACAAATTACTAGAACGGATTAGGCGCTATATTTATATTCTCTCCCCACCAGAGGAGATGCGATATATTATGTGATAGATATAAAGTGAAATAAACTTTTATATATGAACAAATACTAGTAGGCTATAACACACAATAGAATTAAATAGAATCACAATTAAATAGAATACCAAGATATACATGGAAAACTCCTCCAATGTGAAGGGTAAAAACCATGGGACAAACTAGAGATAATCCACTATAAGAATAATGAATATACAAATCTCAATCTCTTACCCAAAACCCTAGCAAGAATAACTGGGATACAAGGATCACGTCACTGTGCATAAAATTCTAAATTCTCCATAATTCTCCCCAAGTAATCATAGTAAGAATCTAGATTTGATTTAACCTAAGATGAGAACACTACTAGATGATTGAGAATAAAGTCCTTCTGCATTATCCTTATTTTCTTTCCTTTCTTTCTTCTTGGATTTCTATCTTTTTCTCCTCCTTTTTGCTGTTGCAAAGATGTGCCTTGCTGCCCTCGTTGCTGCTCTTTAATACTTATTTTCGTAGCCACCACACCCCCCCTTAATATGAATTAAGGTTAGGTTAAGAGGGGGTGAGCTATGGGTTGACAAAGCCCACCTTGGGCTGAATGTGGGTTATCAGCCCAACAACCTCTCCATTCAGCCCATAAGGGAGGCTATCCCAAAACTCCTCAATATGAAGTCATACCGACCAGTTGTTGGCATATCTCCTGTCTTTCTTTTGGTAAGGTCTTTGTCAACATGTCTGCTCTATTGTCATCTGTGTGAATTTTCTAAAGTTGCAACTACTTCTCTTCAAATACATTTCGAATCCAGTGGTATCTGACATCTATATGCTTTGACTTGGAATGAAACATTGGGTTCTTACACAAATGGATAGTACTCTGGTTGTCACAATGCACCACTTAATTTTTCTGTTTCAGCCCTAATTCTCGTAAGAATTCTTTCATCCATAAGATTTCTTTATATACCTCTGTAGCAGCAATATATTATGCTTTTGTGGTGGAGAGAGCAATATACCTTTGCAACCTGGATTGTCATGACACAGCTCCCACTATAAAAGTAAGTACATAACCTGAAGTGGACTTCCTCGTATCTATATCTCTTGCCATATCTGCATCTGTGTAACCTATCAACATAGGTGGTCCACCTCCAAAGCTTAAACAAACCTTAGAGCTCCCTCTGAGATATCTCAAAATCTACTTCACTACTGCCTAGTGCACTTTGCTTGGATTTGCAAAAAATCTACTAGTAACACTAACTGCATATGCGATGTCTGGTCTCGTACATACCATTGCATACATTAAACTTTCAACTACTGAAGCATAAGGTGCTAGTCATAGGTGCCCAGCAAGCCAATCATGTGAGTGATGTCACGTGTGACTTAATATAGAATCTTTTTACTTATTATATTATGGCATATATCACTTTATAACTATTGCATAAATGCATACATATATTGTGATGTCCTTGGATTTGTGCAATGGGAATCGGATCGTGATGAGATCACGATAGTGAGATCGATTCACCTTTAAACACATATCCTAAATAATCCCGGTCATAGGTTACTCAAGAGGGATATCGTGATAACCGAATAGACTGGTGTGCTGTATACCCGTCCATATGATGGATGCAGCTGATCTCTGTTGAATCTCGGATTTTGATGATGAAACTAATTGATTGTGTTTAGATGTTTAACTACATTTTGAGTGATGTAGGTCTACTCGATCAGAATTAGACAGTTAACGCAAGAGGAATTGACGTTATTCGCGAGGAGATCACGCCGAGATATTGACGGCGAAAGGCTTCAACGCCGGGCATCGGGCCAAGGGAGAGCGGAATTGCGCCAAGGATATCGGGTTCTGGAGGTCAACCGCCGATTGGGCAACAAGCCGCAAGAGAGGACGATGTGCTAAAGAATCGACGGCGCCAACCAATGACGTGCGGGCAAAATGAATGTCAATTCAATTGTAATAACTTGTCTAGATCGGAGTAGAGTTTTGGTTTGCATGTGCAGGATTAACTACGATAACGATGAAGGCATAAAGTGAAACAAAGTGTGGGAGTCAAGCACGGCGGATTCGTTGGGAGTTCAAGAGTTCGACGAAGTCCGGCGATCATCGAACGCCGAACTAGAACTAGCCGAGAATGAGTAGGGAGCTTGTCGGTGGGTTTTTTTGGAAGCTCGCCGGAAGGTTCGTGGGAAGTTCGCAGAGTTTGCTGAGAAAGATCGAGCTTGCCAAGAAGCTCGTTGGAACTTCGCCAAGATCAAATCGTGAAGTTTAAGAGCTTGCCGGAGTCCGCAGAATGGTTTCCGAGAGTTTATCTGGAAGACCAAAGTTCGCCGAAGCTTCGCCGAAAGAAGTCTTGACTTATGGACTTTGTAATAGCTTATATAATGTCTTTAAAATTCGTAGTTAGCATGTTAATTAGGGTTAGGATTAGGTATTAATCCTATAACCCAAGTAGGGGCCTAAAACACTGTAGAGGTCTGAAAAAACACCGAGGCGTGAGCTGAAAACACTGTAGGTGCTGAAAACATGTAGGCGGTGGCACCGCCCAGCACCCGAAAGTGCTGGGCGGTGACATTCCTCTGGCGGGTGGCATCACCAGCACTGAAAGACCGGGCACTGGCACCGCCAAAGATCGGGAACCCAAAGAGAATTTGAATTTTGGAGCCCAAATTTTGGAGCCCAAATTTGAATCCTCTTGAGGCCTATAAATACCCCTCAAATCTCAAAATGAGATAACAACTTTTGAGCAGCAAGAGTTTGAGAGAAAGGTCTTAGAAAAGTGTTAGCTTATCTTTTTTCAATTTGCTAGTGTTCACCTCATCTCTTCTCGAAAATCTGTAAGAGAGTGAACCGCTTATAAAGAGTTGTAAGAGGGTATTTACCCTTTCATTTCAAGAGACTTGCTAGTGGAAGGTGGGAGCCTCATCAAGAGGGGCCTCTGCAAGTGGAGTAGGTCATTTGACCAACCACTCTAAAATCGTGATCCTTGGTTTGCATTTGATTATTGCTATTTACATTATTGCAAACCTTCTTATATGCTTTAGTTCCTTATTACTTTTTGTCTGCATATTTAAGAATACGCTTTCAAGATTAAGCTTGTCAAGTTCCGCTCTTATCATACGAAAGATTTTTTAAAAAACCGAAGTTTTAATCCGCTGCACTAATTCACCCCCCCCTCTTAGTGCTGCTCCATTCTAACAATGGTATCAGAGTCCGGTATTTCTCATTTCGGATTTACACCCTCGAGAAAATGGCTCTTCATGGCTTTCAAGAGGGCTTATCGATTTTTTAGTCCACCGTTGTTTAACGGATTGGACTACACTTATTGGAAAAACTTCGAATGAGAGTTTTCTTGATTTCTATGAATTTGGATATATGGAATATTGTTGAAAATGGTTTTCAACTTCCCTCTAAAACCGATGAACGAATGGTCGGATTTGAGAAGAAGTATTTTTCTTTAAACGAATGGCTATGAATGCCTTATTTTATGCTTTAGACAAAAATGAGTTCAATCGGATTTCTACGTGCTAAAACGGCTTTTGATATTTGGCTAACACTTGAAATCACACACGAGGGAACTAGTAGAGTCAAAGACTCGAAAGTTAACATTTTAATGCATGATTTCGAGCTTTTTCAAATGAAGCCGAAATAAACCATTGTTGACATGTACACCCGCTTTTACGGATGTCGTCAATGGTTTACAAACTCTTGGCAAATGTTTCTCGAATTTTGAACTTGTTAGTAAAGTTTTAATGATCACTTTCTAAAGTTTGGGAATCAAAAGTTACGGCAATACAAGAAACAAAAAAGATTTAAATATTTTTCCACTTGAAGAACTTATCGGCTCATTGATGACATATGAAATGGTGCGCATATGCACATGATGAACACAATGAACACTTGAACCACCTTCCAAAGAATAGGAAGGATTTGGAACTTGGACAACTAAATACCACTTGAGCGATGACTCAAGTGATGAGGACAATGATGAACTTGAACTTGAATACTAACTCTTAATAAGTTCATTAAACAAAAAATCTAAAATGAACAATGAACTTGAACGGAGAAAGAGGCCAAAGAAAAGGAAGGCACCCAAGGATGAATCAAGAACTTCCAAAGATGAAACCACAATTGGGCTTTGATGGGCTTCACTACAAGGTAACTAACTCAACTCTCTTGAATTATTTTGAAATTACTTGAAGTTTTTCATGAGTGCTTAATTTAGATAGTAGGAATAGGAAATAAAAATTATTTTTCAAAAATTATATCATCTTTTTTTTTTTTAGCATCTTTTGAAAAATTAAAACTTTGATCATGAAATGTATATTGCTATGGTTTCATGTATGTTATGTTTTTGAAATGTTAAATGATGTATACAACATTAGGGATGATAATTATATGATATGTAATAATGCTTAGGATTAATCCATACATGTGTATCTTGATGATTTTATGACATACATGAGTTTTTGAAGTAAATGTTGATTTGATACTCTCATTTTGGATTAACATGTTTTTGGTTTAATCATTTTATGACGAATTAAGATGACATAGTGCATGTACATCTATGTATGAATTTCTTGATAGTCTTTTGATGATAGATGTGATATCATGATGTTTTATTTTTTGATGTGTTTGGGCTTGACGGGCTTTATGACTAAAACTTATGTTTTGACTTTAAATGATGATACAATGTTTTCACAAAAAGACTTGAACACTCTCACATGAAATCAATTGTATGAAATGGAAATGAATTTTCTATTCTATTGAGATTAATGAATTTATTTTACCAATCTTATGAATCTCATGAAAATAAACATGATGAATATTTTATAAATGAGTTGTCTTATAAGATTTTGCCTTTACATCTTGATCTTGAACTTTAATGCTTATATTGATTTGGCATATAAAGACTAAGGCATGCTCATAAGAAGCAAATCACATGAATAGAAATTTATAAAAATGAAATGTAATCCTTTATCTTATTGATTTCTACCTAAGAGACCAATAAAACTATCTATGCCATTTTGAATCTCTTGAAAGAAATGTTGAGATTTTGATGATTTGGATGATTTGAATTTGAATGAGTTTTATTCAAAATCATGATCTTGATTCCGTGATATTTACAAATTAAGATTTATTATGAATCAAGATTTTTTCATTAATCGATCTCCTAAGATTTTTCCTTGATTATTTAAGAGGAGATTTTTCAAAACAAAATGTGTCTTCTATTATTATCTTTTCATTATATGATTTTTATACAATTCCTTGTATTCATGAAATGTTTATCGCATCACCCAATTACTTTCTTCTTGATATTCCTTATGTGGTGATTAAAATTATGCATGAAATACTCTTGATATTATTTTGATGTATACAAATGAAAAGTTATAATCATGCATGATTGGATGAAATTTGACAAGTTAATATCTTCATGATTTGAAATATTTATACTTTGAAATTATGTATGCAATTGCTTTGTATTGTGATGATATATGCATCATGAATACTTTATTATCATACATGAAAATAGTGATAAACATTTTGAAAATAAATATTTGTATCATGTTAGATGATTTTACATCATGTGCATGATGAGTTATAGTGATGATTGAAACAATGATTGAAATGATATGAATGATGATTTGGAATCATGCATATAATGATGAGTTAATATGTTTTGAATATATGATGATTTGGTATTATGCATGTAATAATGATATACGCAATGATGAAATACTTATGACAAAATTATTATTTTGATATTTATGACTTGAATCTTCCTTTCTTTTTGCCAATGACAACGGGAGAGAAAGAGTTACTAATGTGATATCTTAAATTGATGTAAAGGGTCATCTCAAACAGAAATTAGCTACCTTGCACAAGTCAAGAAAATGCAAAAACTTCCTTACTTTCTTGCACATCTAAAGAGAAGATGCAAATGTAACACTTGCCAAATTGTTTGCTTGCCTCATGTAAAACATTGTCTCTTGTTAGGTTGACATTTTGCTAAGGAAGCAAAAAAATTGACACTTCTCAAAAAGAGAAGAAAGTGCTTTGCTTTCTTGAACATCTTTAATTTGCTAGCTAGCATAATGTACAATTTGTTATCTTAAACATTACAAAGAAATGCTATCATGCACATCAAGAAAAAAAAACAAATATGCTAACTTGCAAATCTTTAAATTTGCTAGCTTATATGTAGTAAAACTTGCATATCGTAAAAGTTGCTAGCTCAGAGAAGCAAAAGAATTGCTATCTCGAAAGAAGTAAAAATTGTAAAACTTAGAAAACTTGCAACAAAATTGCTCTTGCCATGCTTTGTATAAAAAAATATGTTAATATCCTTAAAAAGCATCGCAATGAATTTTTTTATATATGTAATGTATCACATGTAGCACAAATTAATTTTTTTTTTTTAGACTATTATCATATCATGATGTATGCATAATGATATCATGATTTGTGATTGTTTCATGTGATCCTTATTGAATTTTCACATTGGTATCCTTCAGTGAAATGATTTCATTACATTATTGTCTTGTATGCATTATGTGATGATTGAAATATTGATTGATGCAAAGTTGATGTAAAAGTCTAAATCATTGGTTCCTCTCCTTCTTTTTTTGACATTGACAAAGGGGAGAAAGTTATTGCTAGCTTGCCTATCTTAAGTAGCAAAGATTACTAACTTGCTTATTTCAAGAAGCAAAAGTTGTCTTCTTGAACATCACTATCTTGCCTATCTCAAGAAGCAAGACTTGCAACCTACACATTACAATAGGAAGCAAGAATCGATAGCTTACACACTCCAACAAGAAAGCTATCTTGTATTTGCTTTCGAAATTTTTGCTAGCTTCTATGTTGCAAAACTTGCTCACTTTTTCAAACACTTTGCTAGCTTGCACTTTGTAAAGGAAGCAAAAATAGCACTTCTCAAAAGAGAAGAAAGAACTTACTATCTTGAAACATCACAAAAGTTTGCTACCTCACATGATATAAAATTTGCTATATCAAACATTATAAATATTGTTACTTGCAAAGAAAAGCAAAGTGTAATCTTGCACAAAAATTCAAGTGTTGAATTGCCATGCTTTTGTGCCTATATGTTGTGATGAAAATATAGCTTCATGTTGTAAAAACTTGCATATCTTTTAAAATAGCTAGAGCTACTTCTCCTTTTTGTTGATGACATAGGGGGAGAAGTATATTGATGACTTCATGCATTGAATTAAACATTTTATATATTTGCATGATGGTTTAAATGTTTTTCATAACATGTGATGAATGTTACTTGGATTTGAGATAATCCAAGTGTTCTATCAATGGCATATTGATAGGGGAGTTTGTTTAAACTCCGGGAGTTAAGGTTAACTCCGTTAGTCATCAATTAGTTGTCATCATCAAAAAGGGGAGATTGTTGAATCTCGGTTTTGATGATGAAACTAATTGATTGTGTTTAGATGTTTAACTACATTTTGAGTGATGCAGGTCTACTGATCAGAATTAGACAGTTAACGAAGAGGAATTGACGTTCTTGGGAGAGATCCACGTCGGATATTGGACGGCGAAAGGCTTGAACGTCGGGCATCGGACCAAGGAGAGCGGAATTGCGCCAAGGATATCGGGGTTGCGGAGGTCAACCGCCGATTGGGCAACAAGCCGCAAGAGAGGACGATGTGCTAAAGAATCAGGCAAAGCGCCAACCAATGACGTGTTAGGAAATGAGAATGTCAATTAGCGTTGTAATAACTGTCTAGATCGGAGTAGAGTTTTGGTTTGCATGTGCAGGATTAACTACGATAACGATGAAGGCATAAAGTGAAACAAAGTGTGGAGTCAAGCACGAAGGATTCGTTGGGAGTTCAAGAGTTCGACGGAAGTCCGAAGGATCATCGGGAACGCTGCTGGAACTAGCCGAGAATGAGTAGGGAGCTTGCCGAAGGGTTTTTTTTTCGCTCGCGGAAGGTTCGGTGGGAAGTTCGCAGAGTTTGCTGAGAAAAGATCGAGCTTGCGAAAGAAGCTCGTTGGAACTTCGCCAAGATCAAATCGTGAAGTTTAAGAGCTTGCCGGAGTCCATGAGAATGGTTTCCCAGAGTTTATCGGAAGACCGCCAAAGTTCGCGGAAGCTCACGGAAGAAGTCTTGACTTATGGACTTTGTAATAGCTTATATAATGTCTTTAAAATTCGTAGTTAGCATGTTAATTAGGGTTAGGATTAGGTATTAATCCTATAACCCAAGTATGGGCCCTAAAACACTGAGGGTCGAAAACAACAGGCGGGTGAGTGAAAACACTTTAGCAGGCTGAAAACATCATGGCGGTGGCACCGCCCAGCACCCGAAAAAGCTGGGCGGTGACACTGGCTGGGCGGTGGTGGCACCAGCACTGAAAGACCTGGCGGTGGCACCGCCATGATCGGAACCCAAAGAGAATTTGAATTTTGGAGCCCAAATTTTGGAGCCCAAATTTGAATCCTCTTGAGGCCTATAAATACCCCTCAAATCTCAGCTGAGATAACAACTTTTTGAGCAGCAAGAGTTTGAGAGAAAGGTCTTAGAAAAGTGTTAGCTTGTCTTCTTTTCAATTTGCTAGTGTTCACCTCATCTCTTCTCGAAAATCTGTAAGAGAGTGAACCGCTTGTAAAGAGTTGTAAGAGGGGTATTTACCCTTTCATTTCAAGAGACTTGCTAGTGGAAGGTGGGAGCCTCATCGAAGAGGGGCCTCGCAAGTGGAGTAGGTCATTTGACCGAACCACTCTAAAATCGGCGTGATCCTTGGTTTGCATTTGATTATTGCTATTTACATTATTGCAAACCTTCTTATATGCTTTAGTTCCTTATTACTTTTGCTGCGCATATTTAAGAATACGCTTTCAAGATTAAGCTTGTCAAGTTCCGCTCTTATCATACGAAAGATTTTTTAAAAACCGAAGTTTTAATCCGCTGCACTAATTCACCCCCCCCTCTTAGTGCTGCTCCGATCCTAACAATCTCATAGCTGCTTGTATAGGGACACTAGGGATACAGTACAAGTGCTCATTGGAGAATGAGTTCACTGATTGATCCGCTTACGGAATACTGGATGGTTGATGATGCCTTATTGTCAGATAGCGATTCCGTAGTCCTAGTGGTGTATCTGGTCCTTAGACTTGAGACACCAAGGATGTCCTATATGAGTGCTCCACTCTTTGATACCAAACTTATAGGTTTGGCTGTCCCAGATCTAGTACAGCTGGTCATTGGGAGTGGTAGTCGACCTTACGAGGGCTATTGAGTGTCGATAGAGGATCATCCGCTCTCAGTGTCATGAGAGGAATATCCCATGTGTTCTTGCTCATACAAATCCCTGGCCAGGGTCATTCGGGTTGAGAGAGAAAGAGTTCTCCGAGAGAATCCGATTAGAGCGAGACTCGAGAAGAAACCGTATGGGTCTGACAACACCATGCTCGATATACGGTCTCTGGGATATTAGATGGATGAGGGACTATAGGTACACGGTAACTGAGGACAGACAGGTCCAATGGATTGGATTCCCCTGTATTGTCTAGGGACTACGGCGTAGTGGCCTAGTACGTCCGTAGTCGATGAGTCAAGTGAATTATTATAGAGATAATAATTCACTGAGTTAAAAGGAGTTCTGACAAGTATGACTCACGGCCAGCTTGATATTGGGCCTAGAGGGTCACACACATATGGTAGGCATTGCGATGAATAGAGGTTCGGATATGAGATATTCGAAGGAGCCCTTGTCTTATTGGATGCAGATCCAATACCCACTAGGGGAGGACCCATTAGGGTTTGACAGGGGACCTCTATAAATAGAAGGGATTCAAAGCCCCATAAGCTAGAGAGCTTTTGTTTGCCTTTTCCTATTCTCCTCTCCACCTCCACCTCTAAGCAAGCCTGGAGTTTTGAGGAGCGTCGTCGCAACCCTGCTGTGTGGATCACCGCTAGAGAGGAGGACGCTTGACCTCCTTCACCCTCTCCTAAGGATCTGCAAGGAAACAGGGATATACGATATCCCTAGGTAACACAATCTACTCTATATCCAGTTTCATGTTTCGCGGATTTTTGCGTACCAATCTTCGCACGACGACGAACATCTCTTTGGGAATCGGGGATTTTGTTTTCTTGTTCTTCCGCTGCGCATGTGACGTCGCCCCCAAGGATTACCCAACAGTGGTATCAGAGCTAGGTTGTTCGTGCGAATGATTGGTTTTGAACTGCGTGTGTTGTATTTAGGAAGAATTTTGACGTCAAAAATTGTTGACGCAAAAACAAGGAAGGGTAGCAACAATTGCTGCCCTCGATCTACGTGCATGCAGCGCAGCCGAACGCGGGCAGCACAGGGGCTGCGTCTGATGCAGCTGACCGGCGGCCTGCTTGCAGTAGGCTTGCTGTCGGCGGGGCTGGTAGCCCACGGGCAGCGGCGCCCGCCGTCACAGGTCCCGCGGGCGAAACCCCCCCACAGGGGCGGTCGCCCGGCGGGACAGCACAGCCTGCGGAGGCGATGGTGCCCGAAAGGGACGCCCACCCGCAGCGGCAGCGCTGCCAGCGGGTGTGCCGCCTGTAGGCGAGGGCAGTGTCCTCGCCCCGCCGCACAGGCCACCGTCAGCAGGGTGGCGGCGGCGGCAGCAGCGAAAAGGGGAAAGGGCATTAGGGTTTTCTAGGCAAAAGATAGTTTTGCCCCTCGAAATTTGAGAAATTCTAATTTCTGTCTTTTGTCCAAATTACAAAAATACCCCTATGAATTCAGAAATTCCCTATAATATCCCTGATTTCAGAAAATATTAATTAATTAAAATGTTTAGTTGATTATTATTTTTTATTATTATTATCTAGTAGTCCTACATGATGATGATTATTTATACATGTGATGTATGATGTGTGGACGGATGATCATGGACCGTGTGATGTGTGTACCTGTGATTATTATTATTGAGGTCTATGAGCCTCCATTATATTTCTCGTTTATTGTCGGGCCTGCGTGCCTATGATTAAGTTGTGATTACATGAGGAGGCCTAGCGGGAGCGTGGATGCAATAGCGGGACCCACGAGACGGACGATCGTGATGCATGAAGATGCATCAAGATGTTGACGGAACTGACAAGGACGAGATGGACGATCACAGGGCATGGAGATGCATCGTTGCACACATAGATCTTGATGTGAGTGATTAGGCCTACTGGCTCAGGCCTAATCATATTAGGTTGTGGTCCATGATCATCTTGTGTAATTGCTTATACACATACTAGATAAGTATATATATTTGCATGCAATGTAGATGTATATTAAATATGTATATGTGTAACATGTCATATTAGGAGACCAAATCATAGAAACATCTCTCGATAATATTAAGTCGATAAACGTGAGGCAATTAGATTGACCCACGTGGCCTTCTATCGTTATAAGTAGGAACCGATTCCCGGTGTAGGTTGAGTTGGTTGAGTCCCTCGAGACTCACCTATATCGCGATTCGCTATCTTGCTTACGACATAGAGATGTCACCGGTGACCTGAGGGCATGGTATACTTGGTCAAGTCCCTCGAGGGTATATCATCAAATCAGACACATCTTGTAACGAAGGTGTTGACTTAATCGAGCATCATGGTTGGTCGAGTTCCTCGAGGCCATGGTGATTCGGAGGCCGAATAGGACAGGAATCACAAGGAGTTGTGATCGACAAGAGTAGCCTACCTTTTAGGCTTAGTGTGATTGGTCGAGTCCCGCGAGGTTACACTAAGACGCTGATTGGATCCTGATCCCCACTAGAAGTCTACCGAAGACTTCCGTTTCACGTGCTGAGGGTGTCGCGTGACTCGTTAGTAAAATAGTGGGAGCATATTAAGATAGAAGTCCATATCTTGATAGTTTATTTCTTGCAAAATCTGCATGTTATTCATTTTTCGCACATCTTTATTTTCGAAAAAATGTCGCTTTCAAATCCCTTTACGTGGCATACTTGATGTCAACCGCCTCACTGGTCCAAATTATACGGATTAGCTCAGTAACATGACAATTGTTCTCACAGCGGAAAAATGCGTTATGCGCCCTTGATACATGATGCCTTGCGCTTGCGAAGAAGGGGGCAAACGAGGATGAGATCGCTCGTTACGTGAAGTACATTGATGACTCCACTCTTGCTCAATGCTATATGTTGGGCTCTATGACTCCTGAGTTACAGAGACAACATGAAAAGATGGATGCCGATCCATTCTCCTACATGTCCATAAAATTGTTTAAGGAACAGGGAAGGACTCAGCGATATGAGATATCTAAGAGCCTCTTCCTTCCCCTAGGATGACCGAGGGGACACCGGTTCGAACCATGTCCTAAAGATGATTGAGTGGATAGAGAAACTCACGTGTCTAGGAATGGTCCTAGAGGATAACTTGTGTGTGGACATTGTGCTTCAGTCCCTACCATTCCTTTTCACAGTTCATAATGAATTTTAATATGAACAAGCTTGAAGTGACTCTCCTAGAGCTTCTCAATATGTTGAGGGAGGCAGAGAGTACTATCAAGAAAGAGAAGCCAGTTCTCTACACTGGTGAGACCAAAAGGAAAAAGAAAGCAGAAAGGTCCCTTAAGAAGGGAAAGGGCAAGGTCAAACCAGGTAAAGCAAAGGTTGCTAAGAAAGACCCAGCAAAGGACAAAGGCCAGTGCTTCCACTGTGGTAAAGATGGGCACTAGAAGAGAAACTGCAAAGAGTACCTTGCAGAAAGGGCGAAACAAAAGCTTGATGAAGCTTTAGGAACATTCATGATCAGTCTCCATTTGTCAGACTTTTATGTTAACAAATGGGTATTGGATACCGGTAGTGCTTATCATATATGCAATTCGTTGTAGGTTCTAGCAAGGCATAGGAGACTAGAGAGAGGCGAGATGGACCTCAAGATGGGTAATGGAGCAAAAGTTGTTGTAGTAGTTGTTGGCGAGGTCGCCCTACATCTGCCTAGTGGAGCTTTTATTGCATTAGATGCATGTTATTTTGTTCCTTCTATTATCAAAAAATATTATCTCCATTTCATGTTTAACAGTTAGTGGATATAAATTTGTTTTTGAGAACAATGGTTGTTCGATATTATTAGATGATAAGATCATCATGAAAGGAATATTGCATAATGATTTATTTATATTAGATACCACTCCACATATCATGAATGTAAATGTGTCCAAAAGGAAACTAGTTGAGTTGAACAGTGCATACCTGTGGCATTGTAGGCTAGGTCACATCCATGAAAGAAGGATTCAAAAGTTGCTAAATGATGGATATCTAGATCCATTCGACTATGTGTCGTATGCAACTTGTGAGCCTTGTATTCGTGGAAAACTGACCAACTCTCTATTTAGTGGAACTGGAGAGAGAGCCACTGAGTTGTTGGAACTCATACATAGTGATGTATGTGGACCCATGTCAACTCATGCCATTGGAGGTTACTCCTACTTCATTACATTTACTGATGATTTCTCAAGGTATGGATATGTGTACTTAATGAAGTACAAGTCCGAGGCCTTTGAGAAATTCAGAGAGTATAAGAATGAGGTGGAGAACCAGACTGGAAATAGTATCAAAACTCTTCGATCAGATCGAGGAGGTTAGTACTTAAGTACAGAGTTCACTCAGTTCCTCAAGGACCATGGGATATTATCCCAATGGACACCTCCTTATACACCTCAACTCAATGGTGTCTCTGAAAGGAGAAATCGTACATTATTAGATATGGTACGGTCCATGATGAGTTTCGCTGACCTACCCATCTCATTCTAGGGATATGCCCTAGAAACCGTAGCTTATCATCTGAATAGAGTTCCAACTAAGTCGGTAGTGTCTACACCATATGAGATATGGAAAGGGAAGAAGCCCGATCTTAAGGTTGTTAAGATTTGGGGCTGCCCTGCACATGTTAAAAGACACAACCCCGATAAGTTAGAATCAAGGACAGAGCGATGCAAATTTGTGGGATACCCCAAGGAAACTTGTGGGTATTATTTCTATCATCTCGAGGACCAAAAGGTCTTTGTAGCTAAGAGAGCTGTGTTCCTTGAGAAGGAACACATTCTTGGCGGAGATAGTGGGAGAATGATAGAATTGAGCGAGGTTGGAGAACCAAGCTCAAGCACCACTCTACAGCCCGAGTCTGTTCAGGTACCTAATAAACAAGTTTCAACTTTACGCAGATCTGATAGAGTATCCCATCCTCCTGAGAGATATGTGGGACATATTAGAGGAGAGGATGTAGAGGATATTGATCCTCAGACCTACGAGGAGGCTATTATGAGTATAGACTCCGGGAAGTGGCAAGAAGCCATGAATTCTGAGATGGATTCTATGTACTCCAATAAGGTTTGGAACCTAGTTGATGCACCCGAATGTATTGTACCCATCGGTTGCAAGTGGATCTTTAAGAAAAAGATCGGAGTAGATGGAAAGGTAGAGACCTATAAAACAAGGCTAGTGGCTAAGGGGTATTGTCAAAGGCAAGGTGTTGACTATGACGAAACCTTCTCACCCGTAGCAATGCTAAAATCCATCAGAATTCTATTGGCTATTGCAACACACTATGATTATGAGATCTGGCAGATGGATGTGAAAACTGCATTCCTCAATGGGAACCTCGAGGAGGAGGTGTATATGATGCAACCTGAGGGATACGTGTCCAAGAACTACCCAGATAAGGTGTGTAGGTTGCTTAGATCCATTTATGGATTAAAGCAAGCTTCCCAATGTTGGAACATAAGATTTGATGAGGCAATCAGATCTTATTACTTCGTTAAGAACGAAGATGAGCCTTGTGTAAACAGAAAGGTAAGTGGGAGCGCTATCACCTTTTTGGTGTTATATGTGGATGACATCCTGATCATTGGGAATGACGTAGGAATGCTATCCACAGTAAAGGTTTGGTTATCTAGACACTTCTCCATAAAGGACTTAGGGGAAGCATCCTATATTTTGGAGATTAGAATCTATAGAGATAGATCCAAGAGGATGCTTGGCTTGTCCCAGTCTAGGTACATACAAACCATTGTCAAAAGGTTTGGCATGGAAGATTCCAAGAGAGGTCTCATACCGATGAGACATGGGATATCGCTTTCTACGAGTATATCCCCAAAGACTCCAGAAGAAAGGGCGAACATGGATATGATACCTTATGCCTCAGGAATAGGGTATATCATATATGTCATGCTATGTACTAGGCCTGATATAGCGCATGCTCTGAGTGTCACAAGCAGGTATCAGGCGGATCCAGGCTTGGAGCACTGGAAAGCAGTAAAGTGTATCCTTAAGTACTTGAGAATGACTAAGGATCTTTTACTAGTATATGGAGGTAATAGCCTTAAGGTTGAAGGCTACACTGACTCAAGTTTTTAGTCTGATGTCGATGATAGCAAGTCGAATTCAGGGTATGTGTACACCTTGAATGGAGGAGCAGTATGTTGGAAGAGTTCCAAGCAAGATACCACTACTGACTCGACTACAGAGGCGGAGTACATTGCTGCATCAGATGCAGCAAAGGAGGGAGTTTGGGTGAAGAAGTTTATCACAGATTTGGGAGTCGTGCCGGGTAGCGAAGAGCCGATCTCCCTATATTGCGACAATAACGGGGCGATTGCTCAAGCAAAGGAACCTAGGTCTCATCACATCCATCTGCATTCCTCGAGGTTCCCGTTGAGGAATGCGGTTTTCACATCCATCTGCCAGATCTCATAATCATAGTGTGCTGCAATAGCCAATAGAATTCTGATGGATTTTAGCATTGCTACGGGTGAGAAAGTTTCGTCGTAGTCAACACCTTGCCTTTGACGAAACCCCTTAGCCACTAGCCTTGCTTTATAGGTCTCTACCTTTCCATCTACTCCGATCTTTTTCTTAAAGATCCACTTGCAACCGATGGGTACAATACCTTCGGGCGCATCAACTAGGTTCCAAACCTTATTGGAGTACATAGAATCCATCTCAGAATTCATGGCTTCTTTCCACTTCCCGGAGTCTATACTCATAATAGCCTCCTCGTAGGTCTGAGGATCAATATCCTCTACATCCTCTCCTCTAATATGTCCCACATATCTCTCAGGAGGATGGGATACTCTATCAGATCTGCGTAAAGTTGAAACTTGTTTATTAGGTACCTGAACAGACTCGGGCTGTAGAGTGGTGCTTGAGCTTGGTTCTCCAACCTCGCTCAATTCTATCATTCTCCCACTATCTCCGCCAAGAATGTGTTCCTTCTCAAGGAACACAGCTCTCTTAGCTACAAAGACCTTTTGGTCCTCGAGATGATAGAAATAATACCCACAAGTTTCCTTGGGGTATCCCACAAATTTGCATCGCTCTGTCCTTGATTCTAACTTATCGGGGTTGTGTCTTTTAACATGTGCAGGGCAGCCCCAAATCTTAACAACCTTAAGATCGGGCTTCTTCCCTTTCCATATCTCATATGGTGTAGACACTACCGACTTAGTTGGAACTCTATTCAGATGATAAGCTACGGTTTCTAGGGCATATCCCTAGAATGAGATGGGTAGGTCAGCGAAACTCATCATGGACCGTACCATATCTAATAATGTACAATTTCTCCTTTCAGAGACACCAATGAGCTGAGGTGTATAAGGAGGTGTCCATTGGGATAATATCCCATGGTCCTTGAGGAACTGAGTAAACTCTGTACTTAAGTATTCACCTCCTCGATCTGATCGAAGAATTTTGATACTCTTTCCAGTCTGGTTCTCCACACCATTCTTATACTCTCTGAATTTCTCAAAGGCCTCGGACTTGTACTTCATTAAGTACACATATCCATACCTTGAGTAATCATCAGTAAATGTAATGAAGTAGGAGTAACCTCCAATGGCATGAGTTGACATGGGTCCACATACATCTCTATGTATGAGTTCCAACAACTCATTGGCTCTCTCTCCAGTTCTACTAAATGGAGATTTGGTCAGTTTTCCACGAATGCAAGACTCACAAGTTGTATATGACACATAGTCGAATGGATCTAGATATCCATCATTTAGCAACTTTTGAATCCTTCTTTCATGGATGTGACCTAGCCTACAATGCCACTGATATGCACTGTTCAACTCATCTCGTTTCCTTTTGGACATATTTATATTCATGATATGTGGAGTGGTGTCTAACATAAATAAACCATTATGCAATGTTCCTTTCGTGATGATCTTATCATCTAATAATATCGAACAACCATTGTTCTCAAAAACAAATTTATATCCACTAACTGTTAAACATGAAATGGAGATAATGTTTTTGATAATAGAAGGAATGGCTAATACAGCTAGGAAGATGTAGGGCAACCTCGCCAACGGCTAATACAGCAACTTTTGCTCCATTACCCATCTTGAGGTCCATCTCGCCTCTCTGTAGTCTCCTAGGCCTTGCCAGAACCTGCAACGAATTGCATATATGATAAGCACTACCGGTATCCCATACCCATGTGTTATCATAAGCGTCTGACAAATGGAGACTGATCATGAATGTACCTGAAGCTTCATCAAGCTTTTGTTTCGCCCTTTCTGCAAGGTACTCTTTGCAGTTTCTCTTCCAATGCCCATCTTTACCACAGTGGAAGCACTGGCCTTTGTCCTTTGCTGGGTCTTTCTTAGCAACCTTTGCTTTACCTTGTTTGCCCTTGCCCTTTCCCTTCTTAAGGGACCTTTCTGCTTTCCTTTTCTTTCTAGTCTCACCAGTGTAGAGAACTGGCTTCTCTTTCTTAATAGTACTCTCTGCCTCCCTCAACATATTGAGGAGCTCTGGGAGAGTCACCTCAAGCTTGTTCATATTAAAATTCATTATGAACTGTGAAAAGGAATCTGGTAGGGACTGAAGCACAATGTCCACACACAAGTTATCCTCTAGGACCATTCCTAGACCTGTGAGTTTCTCTATCCACTCAATCATCTTTAGGACATGGTTCTGAACCGGTGTCCCCTCAGTCATCCTAGTGCGAAAAAAGGCTCTTGGATATCTCATATCGTTGAGTCCTTCCCTGTTCCTCAAACAATTTTCGGACATGTAGGAGAATGGATCTGGCATCCATCTTTTCATGTTGTCTCTGTAACTCTGGAGTCATAGAGCCCAACATATAGCACTGAGCAAGAGTGGAGTCATCAATGTACTTCACGTAGCGAGCGATCTCATCCTCGCTTGCCCCTTCTTCGGGCATAGGCATCACTGTATCAAGGACGTACACGATTTTCTCCGCTGTGAGAACAATTCTCAAGTTACGGAGCCAATCCGTATAATTTGGACCAGTAAGGCGGTTGACATCAAGTATGCCACGTAAGGGATTTGAAAACGACATTTTCTGAAAATAAAGATGTAGCAGAAATGAATAACATGCAGATTTTGCAAGAAATAAACTATCAAGATATGGACTTCTATCTTAATATGCTCCCACTATTTTACTAACGAGTCACGCGACACCCTCAGCACGTGAAACGGAAGTCTCCAGCAGACTTCTAGTGGGGATCAGGATCCAATCAGCGTCTTAGTGTAACCTCGAGGGACTCGACCAATCACACTAAGCCTAAAAGGTAGGCAACTCTTGCCGATCACAACTCCTTGTGATTCCCGTCCTGTTCGGCCTCCGAATCACCATGGCCTCGAGGGACTCGACCAACCATGATGCTCGGTTAAGTCAACACCTTCGTTACAAGATGAGTCTGATTTGATGATATACCCTCGAGGGACTCGACCAAGCATACCATGTCCTCAGGTCACCGGTGACATCTCTATGTCGTAAGCAAGATAGCGAATCGCGATATAGGTGAGTCTCGAGGGACTCGACCAACTCAACCTACACCGGGAATCGGTTCCTACTCATAACTATGGAAGGCCACATGGGTCAATCTAATTGCCTCACATTTACCGACTTAATATTATCGAGAGATGTTTCTATAATTTGGTCTCCTAATATGACATGTCACACATATACATATTTAATATATATCTACATCGCATGCAAATATATATACATATCTAGTATGTGTATAAGCAATCACATTAGATGATCATGGACCACAACCTAATATGATTAGGCCCGAGCCAGTAGGCTTAATCACTCGCATCAAGATCTATGTGTGCAACGGTGCATCTCCATGCCCTGTGATCGTCCATCTCGTCCTCGTCGGTTCCGTCGACATCTTGATGCATCTCCATGCATCACGATCGTCCGTCTCGTGGGTCCCGCTATCGCATCCACGCTCCCGCTGCGCCTCTCATGTGATTACAACTTAATCATAGGCACGCAGGCCCGACAATAAACGAGAAATATAATGGAGGTTCGCAGACCTCAATAATAATAATCACAAGTAAACACATCACATGGTCCATGATCATCCGTCCACACATCATACATCACATGTATAAATAATCATCATCATGTAGGACTACTAGATAATAATAAAAAAGACAGAAATCAGGGACATGTAGGGAATTTCTCAATTCCTAAGGGTATTTTCATAATTTGGACAAAAGACAGAAACTGGAATTTCTCAAATTCACAGGGACAAAACTGTCCTTTTGCCCAAAACCTTAATTCCCTCTTCTACTGCCGCCACCGCCACCACGGCGGCGTCTTGGGGCGAGGTCGAGGGCGATTGCCCTCGCCAGTAAGCGGCACGCCCGGCTGGGCCTGCCGCCGCGCAGTGAAACCCCGGCGACGCCGCCTCATCATGCGGTTCTGCCCATGAGGCAGCGCATAGCAGCGGTGCTGCCTGCTGGCGGTCGCCCTGGGGGGTTTTTGCCGATGGGAGCAGCGACCACGGGCGCTGCTGCCCCTGGCGATGCCTCGCCAGCGCCGCCATGGGCGTCTCATCCATGGGGTCACGCGTCACTGAGCGCTTCTACCCGTCTTTGCCGGCCCCCGGTCGCAAAACTGCTGCAAAGCGACCACTAAGCCGGCTGTTGCAGGCACAAGCACTTATGCGATCTTGCCGGCGTTGTCTTTGCGGCTACGCTGCGGCTGCCGCCGCTGGTGCTGGGTGGTTTGCAGGCATGCGCAGATCGAGGGCAGCAACCGTTGCGCCCTTCCTCGCTTTTCGTCAACGATTTTGACGTCAATATTCTTCCTAAACACAACACACGCAGTTCAAAACCAATCATTCGCACGAACAACCTGGTTCTGATACCACTGTTGGGAAATCATGGGGGGCGACATCATATGCGCAGCGGAAGAACAAGAAAACGAAGATCCCCGATTCCCAAAAAGATGTTCGTCGTCGTGCGAAGATTGGTGTGTAAAAATCCGCAAAAACACAAAACTGCGTAGAGAGATTATGTTACCTAGGGAGATCGTATATCCCTGTTTCCTTGCAGATCCTCAGGAGAGGGTGAAGGAGGTCAAGCGTCCTCCTCTCTAGTGGTGATCCACACAGCAGGGTTGTGACGACCCTCCTCAAAAACTCCAAGCCTCTGAGGTGGAGAGGGAGAGGAGAATAGGAAAGGTAAGCAAAGACTCTAGCCTATGAGGCTGTGAATCCCTCCTATTTATAGATATCCCGTGTCAAACCTTAATGGGTCCTTCCCTAGTGGGTATTGGATCTGCATCCAATAAGACAAGGGCTCCGTCCGAGATCTCATATCCGAATCTCTACTCATCGCAATGCCTACGATATGTGTGTGACCCTCTAGGCCTAATATCGAGCTGGCCGTGAGTCATACCTATCAGAACTCCTTTTAACTCAGTGAATTATTATCTCTGTAATAATTCACTTTCACTCATCGACTTCTCACGGACGTACTAGGCCACTCCGCAGTCCCCGGACGATCTGAGGGGAATCAATCCATTGGACACTGTCGTCCTCGATTACCATGTACCTATAGTCCCTCATCCATCTAATATCCCAAAGCACGTATATCGAGCATGGTGTTGTTAGACCCATGCGGTTTCTACTTTCGAGTCTCGCTCTGTCCATTCTCCCTAACTCTTTCTCTCTCAACCCGAATGACCCCGGCCGGATTTGTCGAGCAAGAACACATGGGATATTCCTCTCATGGCGCCGAGAGTGGATGATCCTCTGTCGACACTCAATAGCCCTTGTAAGGTCGACTACCACTCCAAAGACCAACCGTACTAGATTTGGGACAGCCAAACCTATAAGTGCGGTATCAAAGAGGGAGCACTCATCTGAGGACATCCTTGGTGTCTCAAGTCTAAGGACTAGATACACCACTAGGACTCTGAAAATGGTTGTTCGACAATAAGGCATCATCAACCATCCAAAGATTCCGTTAGCGGATCAATCGATAAACTCATTCTCCAATGAGCACACATGTCTTGTATCCCTAGTGTCCCTACGGCAGCTATTAGACCAGCTGCATCCTTCATATGGGCCGGTATATACGGCACACAGTCTATCGGTTATCACGATGTCCCTCTCGGTAACCTATGACCAGGGATTATTTAGGATATGTGTTTAAAGGTGAATCGATCTCATTATCGTGATCTCATCACGATCCGATTCCCATTGCACAAATCCAAGGACATCACAATATATATATGCATTTATGCAATAGTTATAAAGTGATATACGCCAAAATATAATAAACAAAAAGATTCTGTATCAAGTCACACGTGCCATCACTCACGTGATTGGCTTGCTGGGCACCTATGACTAGTAATAGGTGCCCAGCAAGCCAATCACATAAGTGATGGCACGGTTGACTTAATATAGAATCTTTTTTCTTATTATATTATGGCATATATCACTTTATAACTATTGCATAAATGCATATATATATTGTGATGTCCTTGGATTTGTGCAATGGGAATCGGATCGTGATGAGATCACGATAGTGAGATCGATTCAACTTTAAACACATATCCTAAATAATCCTGGTCATAGGTTACCGAGAGGGATATCGTGATAACCGATTGCACTCGGTGTGTTGTATACCCATCCATATGATGGATGCAAAATCTCATAGCTGCTTGTGTAGGGACACTAGGGAAACAAGACAAGTGCTCATTGGAGAATGAGTTCACTGATTGATCCGCTTACGGAATGCTTGATGGTTAATGATGCCTTATTGTCGGATAACGACTTCGTAGTCCTAATGGTGTATCTGGTCCTTAGACTTGAGACAACAAGGATGTCCCAGTATGAGTGCTCCACTCTTTATACCGCATTATAGGTTTGGTCGTCCCATCTAGTACAGCTGGTCATTGGGATAGGTAGCCGACCCACGAGGGCTATTGAGTGTCGATAGAGGATCATCCACTCTCTCATGAGAGAAATATCCCATGTATTCTTGCTCAAACAAATCCTCAGCGTATCATTCGGGTTGAGAGAGAAAGAGTTCTCTCGAGAGAATCGTTAGAGCGAGACTTCGAGAAGAAACCGTGATGGTCCCGACAACACCATGCTCGACATACGCCTCTAGGATATTAGATGGATGAGGGACTATAGGTACACGATAATCGAGGACGGACAGTCCAATGGATTGATTCCCCCGATCGTCTGGGGACTACTGATAGTGGACTAGTACGTCCCCAGAATCGATGAGTCGAAAGAATTATTACGTAGATAATAATTCACCGAAGTTAGAAGGAGTTCGACAGTTTGACTCACCGACTTCGATATTGGGCCTAAAGGGTCACACACATATGGTAGGCATTGCGATGAATAGAGGTTCGGATATGAGATATCCGACGGAGCCCTTGTCTTATTGGATGCAGATCCAATACCCACTAGGGGAGGACCCATTAGGGTTTGACAGGGGACCTCTATAAATATGAGGGATTCAGAGCCCCATAGCTAGAGAGCTTTTGTTTGCCTTTTCCTATTCTCCTCTCCATCTCCACCTCTGAGTAGGCCTAGAGTTTTGAAGAGCGTCGTCGCAACCCTGCTATGTGGATCACCGCTAGAGAGGAGGACGCTTGACCTCCTTCACCCTCTCCTAAGGATCTGCAAGGAAATAGGGATATACGATCTCCCTAGGTAACACAATCTACTCTATATGTAGTTTCATGTTTCGCAGATTTTTGCGTACCAATCTTCGCACGACGACGAACATCTCTTTGGGAATCGGGGATTTTGTTTTCTTGTTCTTCCGCTGTGCATGTGATGTCGCCCCCAAGGATTTCCCAACATAAGGAACCTTTTGCATATTCTCCTTCTCCTTATTACTTGATGGACTCTATTCTGAGCACAACTTGAAGTGACCTGTAATAGGAGAACCAACTGGCTTTGCATTGCTCATACTAAACCTTATTAATATATTCTCAATATATTTCTCCTATGATAACTAAATCGTCTTGGTTTTTCTATAACGGAAAATCTGCATGTCTAGTATTTGCTTTACTGGCCCCATGTCCTTTTTTGCAAAAGACTCAATTCATTCTTTAACTTATCAATTTTAGATTATCTTTCCCAGGAATAAGCATGTCATCAACAGAAAGTAAGAGAATAATAAAATTCTCACCAAACCATTTGATGTACACATAATGATATGAAGTCGTTCTTTTGTATCCATTTTCTGTCATAAATGAATCAAATTTTTTATACCACTGTCTTGGTTGCTTTAGCCCAGACAAGCTCTTCTTTAACTTGCAGACAAAGTTTTCTTTACCTTTGACTTTGAAGCCTTCTGGTTGCTCCATATAAATTTTCTCCTCCAAATCACCATGAAGAAAAGTTGTCTTCACATCTAACTATCTTTAGATCGATTTTTAAGGCACCCAAGGTCAAATGGGTATCTAAAAATCATCCTTTTTTGTAGAAACATACATTACCATAAGCTAGGAGCAAGAGATGGTACCTTGATAGTGGATGCTCAAGGCATATGACCGGAGATCAATCTCAATTCTCTAAGCTTACTAGCATAGACAAAAGCTATGTCACCTTCGGAGACAACAACAAGGTAAAATCATTGGTAAATGAACCATAGGTAACAAATCCAACTTCTTTATTGAAGATATTTAGTTAGTTGATGGTTTAAAACATAACCTCTTGAGCATTAGTCAATTGTGTGATAAAGGATACATTGTCAAATTCGAATCTAATGCTTGCATCATTGAAAAACCACATAAAACCACATCTATGATTGCATTAAAACAAAATAACATATACACTATGGACATCAATGATCTTTGTAATGAAATATGTTTCTCGATTTTGAATGACGATGCTTGGTTTTGGTATAGGAGATTAGGTCATACTAGCATGAAACTAATCACCCAAATTTCATCCAAAAAACTTGTAAGAGGAATTTCTCATATCAAGTTCATTAAAGATAATATGTGTGATGTTTGTCAATTATGAAAATAAATAAAGGGTAGCTTCAAATCTAAGAATCAAATAAGCACCTACCTTTGTAATTGATTCATATGGACTTATTCGGACCAATCTCTACATCAAGCTTAGGAGGTAGCAAATATACTTTTGTTATTGTAGATAATTATAGTAGATACACATGGACTTATTTCTTGAAACACAAAAGTGAATGCTTTAGATATTTCATCAAGTTTTGTAAACTTGTTTAAAATGAAAAGGGTTCTATGATTTCATCAATTCGAAGTGATCACGGTGGTGAATTTCAAAACCGTGATTTCCAAAAATTTTATGAATCTAATGGATACAACCACAACTTCTCTACTCTAAGAAATCCTTAACAAAATGGAGTAGTAGAAAGAAATAATAGAAATTTACAAGAAATGACAAAAACCATGTTGAATGAACATAGTTTACCCAAATATTTTTGGGCCGAAATTGTAAACATAGCATGCTATGTTATGAATAGAATTCTAGTAAGACCTTTACTAACCAAAACCCCTTATGAGTTGTGGAACAACAAAAACCCAATGTTTCATATTTTAAAGTTTTTAGGTGTAAGTGTTTTATATTGAATGAAAAAAATGCCTTAGGAAAATTTGATGCTAAATCCGATGAAGGAATTTTTCTTGGTTATTCCTCGATTTCTAAAGCATTTCGTATCTTCAATAAAATAATTTTAATTATAGAATAATCCATTCATCTTATTTTCAATGAGATTTTTGAAATCAAGAAAAATGATTTTGATGATAATGTTAATTTCGATTCCTTGAAGTTAAATGAAACCCCTTCTCCAACTAGCAATTGGATGCATCCACTTCCGAAACATCCTTACCCAAGGATTGGAAGTATGTAGGATGAGTCCAACTAGCAAATTGGATGCATCCACTTCCGAAACATCCTTACCCAAGGATTGAAAGTATATAGATGCTCATCCTAAGGAGCTAATCATATGAGACACATCTAAGGGGGTTCCAACATGTTCTTCTCTTAAAAATTTTTGTGCCAACGCCACTTCTCTCCCAAATTGAACCTAAATGTATTGACAAAGCCATGAAAGATGATTCATGGATTATCGCAAAACAAAATGAATTAAATCAATTTGAGAGAAATGAGGTGTGGAAGCTTGTTCCTAGGCCAAATGACCATTTAGTTATTGGTACTAAATGGGTCTTTAGAAACAAGAAAGATGAATCTGGTATCATGGTTAAAAACTGTTGGGAAATCATGGGGGCGACATCATATGCGCAGCGGAAGAACAAGAAAACAAAAATCCCCGATTCCCAAAAAGATGTTCGTCGTCGTGCGAAGATTGGTGCGTAAAATTCCGCAAAAACACAAAACTACGTATAGAGATTGTGTTACCTAGGGAGATCGTATATCCCTGTTTCCTTGCAGATCCTTAGGAGAGGGTGAAGGAGGTCAAGCGTCCTCCTCTCTAGCGGTGATCCACACAGCAGGGTTACGACGACCCTCCTCAAAACTCCAGGCCTCTGAGGTGGAGAGGGAGAGGAGAATAGGAAAGGCAAGCAAAGACTCTAGCCTATGAGGCTATGGATCCCTCCTATTTATAGAGATCCCGTGTCAAACGCTAATGGGTCCTTCCCTAGTGGGTATTGGATCTGCATCCAATAAGACAAGGGCTCCGTCGGATATCTCATATCTGAACCTTTACTCATCGCAATGCCTACCATATGTGTGTGACCCTCTAGGCCCAATATCGATCTGGCCGTGAGTCATACCTGTCAGAACTCCTTTTCGACTCAAAGAATTATTATCTCTGTAATAATTCACTTTCGACTCATCGACTACTTTACGACGTAGGGCCACTATGCCAGTAGTCCCCAGGGCGATCTGAGGGAAATCCAATCCATTGGACCTGTCTGTCCTTAGTTACCATGTACCTATAGTCCCTCATCCATCTAATATCCCGGAGACCATATATTGAGCATGGTGTTGTCAAACCCATACGGTTTCTACCGAAGTCTCGCTCTAATCGGATTCTCCCTAGAACTCTTTCTCTCTCAACCCAATGACCCTAGCCGTGGATTTGTCTCGAAAGCAAGAACACATGGGATATTCCTCTCATGACGCCGAGAGTGGATGATTCTCTGTCGACACACTCAATAGCCCTCGTAAGGTCGACTACCACTCCCAATGACCAGCTGTACTAGATCTGGGACAGCCAAACCTATAAGTCACAGGTATCAAAGAGTGGAGCACTCATATAGGACATCCTTGGTGTCTCAAGTCTAAGGACCAGATACACCACTAGGACTACTGGAATCGCTTGTCCCAATAAGGCATCATCAACCATCCAGCATTCCGTAAGCGGATCAATCAGTGAACTCATTCTCCAATGAGCACCTGTACTGTATCCCTAGTGTCCCTACATGAGCAGCTATGAGACCAGCTACATCCATCATATGGACGGGTATACAGCACACCAGTCTATCCGGTTATCACGATGTCCCTCTCGAGTAACCTATGACCGGGATTATTTAGGATATGTGTTTAAAGGTGAATCGATCTCATTATCGTGATCTCATCACGATCCGATTCCCATTGCACAAATCCAAGGACATCACAATATATATATGCATTTTTGTAATAGTTATAAAGTGATATACGCCAAAATATAATAAGCAAAAAGATTTTGTATCAAGTCACACGTGCCATCACTCACGTGATTGACTTGCTGGGCACCTATGACTAGCAATCTCCCACTTGACCTAAAGTTAATCACCTATGTGTCTGATCCCCATCAGACCCCTGTGACGCTCAAAGACAAAATGAGACAACGGCTTTGTCAGTGGATCTGCAATGTTATCTTCGGATGAAACTCTTTCCACTGCTACATCTCCTCAAGTTACGATCTTTCTTATAAGCTGGAACCTCCTCAGAACACTTCTGATGAGACCCGGGTTCCCTTATTTGAGTAATCACCCCATAGTTGTCGCAATATAAGGAAGTCGACTTGTCGCTATCTCAGACGACTCCCAAATCTGTGATGAACTTCTTCACCCGACTCCCTCCTTTGCTGCATCCGATGCAGCAATGTACCCCGCCTTTGTGGTCGAGTCAGCGAGTGGTATCTTACTTGGAACTCTTCCAAAGACACTGCTGCTCCTCCATTAAAGGTGTACACATACCCTGAATTCGACTTGCTATCATCGACATCGACTGAAAACTTGAGTCAGTGAGCCTTCAACCTTAAGGCTATTACCTCCATATACTAGTAAAAGATCCTTAGTCCTTCTCAAGTACTTAAGGATACACTTTCTTGCTTTCCAGTGCTCCAAGCCGGATCCGCCCGATACCGCTGTGACACTTTTCGAGCATCGCGCTATATCGGGCCAAGACATAGCATGACATACATGATAGACCCTATTGCTGAGGCATAAGGTATCATATCCATGTTCGCCCTTTCTTCTGGAGTCTTTGGGGACATACTCGTAGAAAGCGATATCCCATGTCTCATCGGTATGAGACCTCTCTTGGAATTTTCCATTCCAAACCTTTTGACAATAGTTTCTATGTACCTGGACTGGGACATGTCAAGCATCCTCTTGGATCTATCTCTATAGATTCTAATCCCCAAGATATAAGATGCTTCCCCTAAGTCCTTCATGGAGAAGTGTCTAGATAACCAAGCCTTTACTGTGGATAGCATTCATATGTCATTCCCAATGATGAGGATGTCATCCACATATAATACTAAAAATGTGATAGCGCTCCCACTTACCTTTCTGTATACACAAGGCTCATCTTCGTTCTTAACGAAGTCATAAGATCTAATTGCCTCATCAAATCTTATGTTCCAACTTCGGGAAGCTTGCTTTAGTCCATAAATGGATCTAAGCAACCTACACACCTTATTTGGGCAGTTCTTGGACACGAATCCCTCAGGTTGCTTCATATACACCTCCTCATCGAGGTTCTCGTTGCGGAATGCGATTTTCACATCCATCTGCCAGATCTCATTATCATAGTGTGCTGCAATAGCCAATAGAATTCTGATGGATTTTAGCATTGCTACGGGTGAGAAAGTTTCATCGTAGTCAACACCTTGCCTTTGACGATACCCCTTAGCCACTAGCCTTGCTTTATAAGTCTCTACCTTTCCAACTACTCTGATCTTTTTCTTAAAGATCCACTTGCAACCGATGGATACAATACCTTCGGGCGCATCATCTAGGTTCCAAACCTTATTGGAGTACATAGAATCCATCTCAGAATTCATGGCTTCTTTCCACTTCCCGGAGTCTATACTCATAATAGCCTCCTCGTAGGTCTGAGGATCAATATCCTCTACATCCTCTGCTCTAATATGTCCCACATATCTCTCGGGAGGATGGGATACTCTATCGGACTCCGTAAAGTTGATACTTGTGTATTAAGTACCTGAACGCATTTCGGTCAGAGAGTGGTGCTTGAGCTTGGTTCTCCAACCTCGCCAATTCTATCATTCTCCCACTGTCTCCGTCAAGAATGTGTTCCTTCTCAAGGAACACTGCTCTCTTAGCTACAAAGACCTTTTGGTCCTCGAGATGATAGAAATAATACCCACAAGTTTCCTTGGGGTATCCCATAAATTTGCATCGCTCTATCCTTGATTCTAACTTATCGGGGTTGTGTCTTCTAACATGGGCAGGGCAACCCCCAGATCTTAACAACCTTAAGATCAGGCTTCTTCCCTTTCCATATCTCATATGGTGTAGACACTACCGACTTAGTTGGAACTCTGTTCAGAAGGTAAGCTGCGGTTTCTAGGGCATATCCCCAGAATGAGATGGGTAGGTCATCGAAACTCATCATGGACCGTACCATATCTAATAATATATGATTTCTCCTTTCAGAGACACCATTGAGCTGAGGTGTATAAGGAGGTGTCCATTGGGATAATATCCCATGGTCCTCAAGGAACTGAGTAAACTCTGTACTTAAATATTCACCTCCTCGATCTGATCGAAGAGTTTTGATACTCTTTCCAGTCTGAATTTCTAAAAGGCCTCAGACTTGTACTTCATTAAGTACACATATCCATACCTTGAGAAATCATCAGTAAATGTAATGAAGTAGGAGTAACCTCCAATGGCATGAGTTGACATGGGTCCACATACATCACTATGTATGAGTTCCAACAACTCATTGGCTCTCTCTCCAGTTCTACTAAATGGAGATTTGGTCAGTTTTCCACGAATGCAAGGCTCACAAGTTGTATATGACACATAGTCGAATGGATCTAGAAATCCATCATTTAGCAACTTTTGAATCCTTCTTTCATGGATGTGACCTAGCCTACAATGCCACAGGTATGCACTGTTCAACTCATCTCGTTTCCTTTAGGACATATTTACATTCATGATATGTGGAGTGGTGTCTAACATAAATAAACCATTATGCAATGTTCCTTTCGTGATGATCTTATCATCTAATAATATCGAACAACCATTGTTCTCAAAAACAAATTTATATCCACTAACTGTTAAACATTAAATGGAGATAATGTTTTTGATCATAGAAGGAACAAAATAACATGCATCTAATGCAATAAAAGCTCCACTAGGCAGATGTAGGGCGACCTCGCCAACAGCTAATACAGCAACTTTTGCTCCATTACCCATCTTGAGGTCCATCTCGCCTCTCTGTAGTCTCCTAGGCCTTGCTAGAACCTGCAACGAATTGTAAATATGATAAGCACTACCGGTATCCAATACCCATGTGTTATCATAAGAGTCTGACAAATGGAGACTGATCATGAATGTACCTGAAGCTTCATCAAGCTTTTGTTTCGCCCTTTCTGCAAGGTACTCTTTGCAGTTTCTCTTCCAATGCCCATCTTTACCACAGTGGAAGCACTAGCCTTTGTCCTTTGCTGGGTCTTTCTTAGCAACCTTTGCTTTACCTTGTTTGCCCTTGCCCTTTCCCTTCTTAAGGGACCTTTCTGCTTTCCTTTTCTTTCTGGTCTCACCAGTGTAGAGAACTGGCTTCTCTTTCTTAATAGTACTCTCTGCCTCCCTCAACATATTGAGGAGCTCTGGGTGAGTCACCTCAAGTTTGTTCATATTAAAATTCATTATGAATTGTGAAAAGGAATCTAGTAGGGACTGAAGCACAATGTCCACACACAAGTTATCCTCTAGGACCATTCCTAGACCTCTGAGTTTCTCTATCCACTCAATCATCTTTTGGACATGGTTCTGAACCGGTGTCCCCTCAGTCATCCTAGCGCGGAAAAGGCTCTTGGATATCTCATATCGTTGAGTCCTTCCCTATTCCTCAAACAATTTTCGGACATGTAGGAGAATGGATCTGGCATCCATCTTTTCATGTTGTCTCTGTAACTCTGGAGTCATAGAGCCCAACATATAGCACTCGGCAAGAGTGGAGTCATCAATGTACTTCACGTGGCGGCGATCTCATCCTCGCTTGCCCCTTCTTCGGGCGTAGGCATCATCAGTATCAAGGACGTACACGATTTTCTCCGCGTGAGAACAATTCTCAAGTTACGAGCCAATCCGTATAATTTGGACCATGAAGGCGGTTGACATCAAGTATGCCACGTAAAGGGATTTGAAAGCGACATTTTCTGAAAATAAAGATGTAGCAGAAATTAATAACATGCAGATTTTTGCAAGAAATAAACTATCAAGATATGGACTTCTATCTTAATATGCTCCCACTATTTTACTAACGAGTCACGCCGACACCCTCAAAGATGAAACGAAGTCTCCAACAGACTTCTAGTGGGGATCGATCCAATCAAGATCTTAGTGTAACCTCGAGGGACTCGACCAATCACACTAAGCCTAAAAGGTAGGCAACTCTTGCCGATCACAACTCCTTGTGATTCCCGCCTGTTCGCCTTCAATCACCATGGCCTCGAGGGACTCGACCAACCATGATGCTCGGTTAAGTCAACACCTTCGTTACAAGATGAGTCCGATTTGATGATATACCCTCGAGGGACTCGACCAAGCATACCATGTCCTCGTGTCACCGGTGACATCTCTATGTCGTAAAGCAAGATAGCGAATCGTGATATAGGTGAGTCTCGAGGGGACTCGACCAACTCAACCTACACCGGAATCGGTTCCTACTCATAACGATGGAAGGCCACGTGGGTCAATCTAATTGCCTCACGTTTACCGACTTAATATTATCGATAGATGTTTCTATAATTTGGTCTCCTAATTTGACATGTCACATATATACATATTTAATATATATCTACATCGCATGCAAATATATATACATATCTAGTATGTGTATAAGCAATCACATCAGATGATCATGGACCACAACCTAATATGATTAGGCCCGAGCCAGTAGGCCTAATCACTCACATCAAGATCTATGTGTGCAACGGTGCATCTCCATGCCCTGTGATCGTCCATCTCGTCCTCGTCGGTTCCGTCGACATCTTGATGTATCTCCATGAATCACGATCGTCCGTCTCGTGGGTCCCGCTATCGCATCCACGCTCCCGCTGCACCTCCTCATGTGATTACAACTTAATCATAGGCACGCAGGCTGACAATAAAAGAGAAATATAATGGAGGTTCGCAGACCTCAATAATAATAATTACAAGTACACACATCACACGGTCCATGATCATCCGTCCACACATCACACATCACATGTATAAATAATCATCATCATGTAGGACTACTAGATAATAATAAAAAATAATAATCAACTAAACCTTTTAATTAATTAATATTTTCTGAAATCAGGGACATGTATGGAATTTCTCATTTACTAAGGGTATTTCCGTAATTTGGACAAAAAAACAAAAACTGGAATTTCTAAAATTCACAGGGGCAAAACTATCCTTTTGCCCAAAACCCTTATTCCCTCTGCTGCTGCCGCCCGCCACTATTTTGGCGGGCGGCAGCAGCGGCGAGGGCGAGGGCGGCGTTCCTCGCCTTCAGCGGCATCGCCATTGGGCGCCGGCCCCGCAGTGGCGCCCCCCCGCGCCGTCAGCCTCCGTATGGGTTCTGCCATGGGGCGGCCTCATGAAGCGGTCTTGCCTCGGCAGCGGCCCCCGCTTGGTTTTTGCCGGTGGGAAAGCGCCATAGCGCCATCAAGCGTACCCTGCCCTCACCCCATGGCCGCTTTGCCGCCAGCGCTTCTGCCCATGGGGTCACGTCGCCAATGTTGCCTCTACCCGCGGGCTGCCACTGTCCGGGTCGACCGCAAGCCCATCAGAAAACAAACCGCCGGGCCAATTGTTGCGAACACAAAACTTCTTGAGACGCTGCGACTGGTGGTGCTGGTTGGTCATGCCGTGGCGGTGCTTCCGCAGTGGTCGCAGCATCGCAGATCGAGGGCAGCAACTGCTGCCCTTCCTCGCTTTAAGGCCAACGATTTTGACGCCAATATTCTTCCTAAACACAACACACGCAGTTCAAAACCAATCATTCGCATCGAACAACCTCGCCTCGATACCACCACCGTTGGGAAATCATGGGGCGGCATCATATGCCTAGCGGAAGAACAAGAAAACAAAAATCCCCGATTCCCAAAAAAGATGTTCGTCGTCGTCTGAAGATTGGTGAGTAAAATTCTGCAAAACACAAAAACTGCGATAGAGATTGTGTTACCTAGGGAGATCGTATATCCCCTGTTTCCCTTGCGCATCCTTAGGAGAGGGTGAAGGAGGTCAAGCGTCCTCCTCTCTGGCGATCCACACAAAGAGGGTTGCGGCGACCCTCCTCAAAACTTCAGGCCTCCGAGGTGGAGAGGGAGAGGAGAATAGGAAAGGCAAGCAAAGACTCTAGCCTATGAGGCTCGGATCCCTCCTATTTATAGAGATCCCTGTCAAACCCTAATGGGTCCTTCCCTAGTGGGTATTGGATCGCATCCAATAAGACAAGGGCTCCGTCGGATATCTCATATCCCAACCTCTACTCATCGCAATGCCTACCATATGTGTGTGACCCTCTAGGCCCAATATCGAGTGGCCGTGAGTCATACCTGCCGAACTCCTTCTAACTTCAAAGAATTATTATCTCTATAATAATTCACTCGACTCATCGACTACTGACGTATTTCAGGCCACTACGCCAGTAGTCCCCGCATTCTGGGGAATCCAATCCATTGGACCTGTCTGTCCTTAGTTACCATGTACCTATAGTCCCTCATCCATCTAATATCCCGAGACCGTATATCGAGCATGGTGTTGTCCCGGACCCCATACGGTTTCTACTCGAAGTCTCGCTCTAATCGGATTCTCCCTTGAGAACTCTTTCTCTCTCAACCCAATGACCTTGGCCGTGGATTTGTCCGAGCAAGAACACATGGGATATTCCTCTCATGACGCCGAGAGTGGATGATCCTCTGTCGACACTCAATAGCCCTCGTAAGGTCGACTACCACTCCCAATGACCAGTTGTACTAGATCTGGGACAGCCAAACCTATAAGTCTGGTATCAAAGAGTGGAGCACTCATACAGGACATCCTTGGTGTCTCAAGTCTAAGGACCAGATACACCACTAGGACTACGGAATCGTTGTCTGACAATAAGGCATCATAAACCATCCCGCATTTTGTAAGTTTTATCAATCGATGAACTCATTCTCCTATGAGCACCTGTCTTTGTATCCCTAGTGTCCCTACACGAAAGCCATATGAGACCAGCTGCATCCATCATATGGATAGGTATACAAAGACACCAGTCTATCCGGTTATCACGATGTCCCTCTCGAGTAACCTATGACCGGGATTATTTAGGATATGTGTTTAAAGGTGAATCGATCTCATTATCGTGATCTCATCACGATCCGATTCCCATTGCACAAATCCAAGGACATCACAATATATATATGCATTTATGCAATAGTTATAAAGTGATATACACCAAAATATAATAAGCAAAAAGATTCTGTATCAAGTCACACATGCCATCACTCACGTGATTGGCTTGCTGGGCACCTATGACTAGCAGAAATAAGGCTAGATTAGTGGCCAAAGGTTTCAACCAAGAAGGTATCGATTATGAAGAAACCTTCACTCTTGTAGCTCGATTAGAAGCCATAAGGATGCTCATTGCCTATGCTAGTAGTAATAATTTTAAGTTGTTTCAAATGGATGTTAAAAGTGCTTTTCTTAATGGATTGATTTCCGAAGAAGTTTATGTTGAACAACCTCCTGAATTTGAGAATAATAGTCTCCCTAATCATGTGTTTAAATTAACTAAAGCTCTCTATGGTTCAAAACAATCCCCAAGGGTCTGGTACGAGAGACTTAGTTCATTTCTTATTGAAAATAATTTCTCTAAAGGCATACTACATTGTTTATCAAAAATTTTAAAAATATTTTTCTCATTGTTCAAATTTATGTTGATGATATTATCTTCGGTTCCATGAATGAATCTCTTTGTGAATCTTTTACTAAAAGTATGAGCCTTGAATTTGAAATGAGTTTGATGGGAGAATTAACCTTCTTTTTAGGTTTACAAATCAAACAATTAAGTAATGACACATTTACTAGTTAAACAAAATAAGCTTTAGATTTGCTAAAAAGGTTTAATATTGATAGCTCAAAAGCTATCAACACTCCTATAAGCACCTCTACTAAGTTAAAAATTGATGAAAGTGGAGAAAGCTTTGATCAAAAAACTTATAGGGGTATGATAGAAAGTTTACTTTACCTCACTACAACTTGACCGAATATCATATTTAGTGTAGGACTTTGTGCTAGGTTTCAATCTAATCCTAAGATATCTCATCTCAAAGAAGTTAAAATAATACTTAGATATCTTAAAGAAACCATAAATCTAGGATTATGGTATCCAAAATATGAGAATTTTGAGTTAATTGCTTATGTTGATGTGGATTTTGTTAGATGTAGACTAGATAGAAAAAGCACATCAGGAACATGTCAATTTTTAGGATATGCCCTTATTTCCTGGTAATCCAAGAAACAAAACTCGATTGTACTATCAACAACCGAAGCTGAGTATATTGTAACTCAAGTTGTGTGGATGAAAAACACCTTAGAAGATTATAAAATTCATCTTAAAAATATTCCCATTAAATATGATAAAATAATTAAAATATGTTTAACAAAGAATCTCATTCAACACTCAAGAACAAAGCATATTGATATTAGACATCACTTTATACGAGATTATGTCACTAATCATGATGTAATTATAGAGTTCATTGATACTAAACGTCAACTAGCTGATATTTTTATAAAGCCTTTAAGTGAAGAACAATTTGATTTCATTAAAAGAGAATTAGGAATGTTGATTTGTCCGAATGCATGAACTTATTAAATTGGTTTCTCGGAGTTTCTTGATTCTATGATCAATCACTTAATGCTGAAAATCTTATGATACGAATTTTACATGACTATATGCTTCAATAACATGTTAGAAATTGTGTGTCTTGATTTCCATGATGATAAGCATATTTTACCTTCATGATTGTGTTTGAAAAGCTATGGCAAAACTTTGTCTGAATGCATAAATTTGTTAAACTTCATTTTCGGACTTTCTTGATCCTAACAATGCATGATTTTGTATTTCTCTTCCGGATTAAATGTATTTCTTGAATGGAGCTTTCATAAGCCTATGTCATATCAAGTTTATTTCATATCAATACTCCATGATTTTTGTCATATGGAATTGATTAACAAATGCATCTCTCATGGATTTACCTTATGAAAAATGATTTTTAATCGAGAAATGGATTTGATGAAATGAATTCCTTCTTGATGAAGGAAGACTTTTTTTTAATGAACACTTGCAAGAATTTAATTTCACATGTATATCTTTATTCTTATAAAAATGAAGCATGATTTAATCTCTTATCATTTTTAACTTCATTCAAAGTTAGTTCACAATGGCTTTTCTCCTTCATGCAAAATTTAATGACAAATTAGGAAGAAGTAATGAAAGCTATCTCCTTAGCATACTTTGGAATGATACCATGTCATGATTGCTCGAAAAATAATTTGTATGAATGGTATCTTATCACTTATTGTTGAAAAAATGACATAAATCTTTTTATGACATGTATCTTTACCATACTTATTGTTGAATCACTCTCCTTTTTGTTGATGACAAAGGGGGAGAAATATATGATAAATTGATGATAGAATGAATTGCTATATATATTTGATGATAGAATGAATTGCTATACACTTGAAATATTTGCATTAATGATAAGATATCTAAGAGCATATAAATACCCCTTTAATCCCTGGTTAAAGCATATAAGCACAGAGTATCTAAGAGCAAAGAAATGCTGCTGCAATCTCTTTAGAATTCCCTTCTCTACTTTAAGTGTTAGATTTCTGTAAGAGATGAGTGTGAGTGCTTGTAAGGGTTATCTCCTAAACTCGATAAAAGGAGAAGAGGGGTGTAAAAGGTGATTGGCCTTCACCTATTGAAGGAAGGCCTCTAGTGGACATCAGTGACCTCATCGGAGGAGGAAGCTGTTGAATCTCGTATTTTGATGATGAAACTACTTGATATATATTTATGATTTAATCTGTGTTTTGAGTGACGCAGGATGCTTCGACCAGGATGAGACAATTAAAGCAGGAAAATCATGTTGTGCCGAAGGAACATGTCAAAAGATTGGACGTCGGGCCGGTGGATCGGTCGACGTATCGACAGAAGGCTTCGGGCCGTGGACTCGGGCATCGGGCCAAGAAGAGCGGGTATTGTGCCAAGGATATCAGAGTTGCAGAGTCAACTGGCCGATTGGGCAATAGGCTGCAGGAGAGGACGATGCGCCGAAGAATCGGACCAAGCGTCGAGGGACCAATGACATGACCGGACAACTTGGTTAAATTGCATAGGATTAATTGTCTCGATCGAAGTTTTGTTGTGCAGGATTAACTACGATGAAAGTTAGACAAGTAGCAGGAGTTGCGCCGGAGTCAAGATCATGATCATGTTGGGAGTTCGAGAGTTCGACGGAAGTTCGGACGGTCGTCGGAGGTTCTGCGAGAACAGATCCGAGAAGTCCAGAAGCTTGCCAAGCGAAGCTCGTCAGAACTCGCCAAGTGGATCGTCGCAAAGTCCAGGAGTTTGCCGGAATTTCGCAGAAGAATCACCGAGGGTTCATCGGATGATCGACGGAAGTTCGCCGGAAACTCGCCGGAAGAAGCGATTGACGCATCGGAGCAAAGCTGCAGAAATTGTCTTAGATTTAATCATAGTTAGCACGTTGATTAAGTTGGAAAATGGGAGGTGATCCCATTAGCTTAATCTTGGGGCAATTGGGCCCCTGAAAAGATTAAAATCGAGCCGAATGGAGCTAACCATTCGGACCACGATTGCACCGTGTGGTGCAACCCGCCAGGCCAGAGGTGCAACCGCCCGGGCTATGTCTCCAGCGAGACTGGGCGGTGCAACCGCCCCAGCCAGAGGTGCAACCGCCCGAGCTCGATCTTCAAGCTAGACTAGGCGGTGCAACCTCCCCGACAGAGAGGTAGCACCGCCGAGCTCGGTCTTCGAGCTCAGGCAGAGAGGTGGTAACCGCCACCGAGGGAGGTGGCACCGCCTAGGGCTCGATCTCGAGCCAGACTTCAGGCGGTGCAATCGCCCACGACAGAGAGGTGCAACCGCCTGGCTCGAGTCTCCGAGCTCTGCCAAAAGTGCAACCTCTCCAAATGAGGTGGTGCAACCACCGATCCCGAATTCGGGATTTGATCGTTTGAGCTCCAAATTTGAACTGGGTTGGGGCCTATAAATACCCCACCCATTCAGCACTGAAAAGACACAGATCTACACCGAATTCTTGATCTTTTCTGTGATTCTAAGAGCTCAAATTTGTGTAAAGTCCAAAAGTTCTCCTCTTTCTGTTCTTCAAGTCTTGAGTTGTAAAGAGAGGAGAGAAAGGATCTGTAAGGGTTGTCTCCTGAGCCCATCAAAAGGAGTGAAACTGTAAAAGGGCAGTTGGCCTTCGCCCATTGAAGGAAGGCAGCTAGTTGACGTCGGTGACCTCGTCGGAGGAGGAAGCCAAAAGTGGAGTAGGTCAAGACTGACCGAACCACTCTAAATCTCTGGTTTGCTTTTACTTTGAGCACTTTATTATTACTGCAAACCTCCTATATTGCTACTGCCCTCTGCGCATTTACGAACGAGTCTCTAAGTTCTGATCTTTCCGAATCTGCATTCAGACGTAAATCGGTGTTTTCGTACGATCTTTACACTGCAGTTTACGCTTACGTTTTGATTCCATTTATAACTGCAAATTACTTTCTGCGTATTCATAAAATACTTTTCAAAGTTCAAAACTGCGTTTAGACGTAAAATTACGCTTTGACGTAAAAACTGCGTTTAGACGTAAACTGCGTTTAGACGCAAAACTGCGTTTAGACGTAAAACTGCGTTTAGACGTAAAACTGCATTTAGACGCAAAACTGCGTTTAGACGTAAAACTGCGTTTAGACGTAAAACTGCGTTTAGACGCAAAACTGCGTTTAGACGTAAAACTGCGTTTAGACGTAAAACTGCACTTAGACGTAAAACTGCACTTAGATGTAAAACTGTGTTTAGACGCAAACTGCGCTCAAACGTAAACTGCGCTTAAACGCAAACTGTGTTTAGACGCAAACTGTGTTTAGACGCAAACTGCGCTTAGACGCAAACTGTGTTTAGATGCAAACTGTGTTTAGACGCAAACTGCGCTTAGACGCAAACTGCGCTTAAATACAAACTGCGCTTAGACGCAATCTGCATTTAGACGCAAACTGCATTTAGACGCAAACTGCGTAAACTACACTTAGATACAAACTGTGAATCGGCTTTTACATCGAAATCATTTTTATCGGACGAACGCAGCTTTCATTTTTTAATCGCTGAAAGATTTCCGCTGCACTAATTCACCCCCCCCCCCTCTTAGTGCTCTCGATCCTAACAGAAGCCAATAGTGGATATAGGTCAAGATTCACCGAACCACTCTAAATCTCAGTTTGCATTTATATTCTGCTCTTTATCTTAGCTGCAAACTGCCTCCATTGCTTTACATCAACTATACTTTCGTTTGCTCTCAAGTTAAAGATCTTTCCGAAATGGTTTTCGTACAAAGTCTTTTTTTAGCCGACGAAAGTTTTCTGCTGCACTAATTCATCCCCCCCCTCTTAGTGCTCTTGATCCTAATATGTACATGTCAACAACGGTTTCACTTGGCTTCATTCGAAAAAGTTCAAAATAATGCATTAAAAAGTTGATTTTTGAATCTTTAACTTTGCTAGTGTCTTCATATGTGATTTCGAGAGTGTGCCATATTTCGAAAGTCGTTTCGCAAGTAGAAATCTAATTAAACTCAGTTTTATCCAAAGTGCAAAACAAAGCATTCATAGCTTTCACATTTAAAGAAAAAGTTTTCTTCTCCAAATCATTTCATTCTTTCATTGGAGTAGAAGACTTTTGAAATTCGTTTTCAATGATATTTCATAAATTCAATCCAACAAAAGTAAGAAAACTCTCATTTGAGTTTTCCAATATGTGTAGTCCGTCCCATTGAACAAGGAAGAACGAACGAGAGAGTGACTCTCTTGAAAGCTGAAATGAGCCATTTCTCTTGGGTTTTAAAACAAATAAGAAATACGAGGCTCTGATACCAACTGTTAGGAATGAATCGACACTAAAAGGTGGGGGTGAATTAGGGTAGTGGTAAAATTGTTGGTTTAATAAAAACTCTTCGTACGATTAAAATTGATTTCGGAAATATGCTTAGATTGAAAGCATGTTCGTAAACATATTGAAGGTAGTTTGCAGTTAATATAAATTGCAAGAAGTAAATGCAAACCATATTTTATAGTGGTTCGATCGTCGTGACCTATATCCACTCCATCGATTCCTCTTCCGTCGAGGCCACCGGCATCCACTATCGATCTTCCTTCAATAGGCGAGACCAACCACCTTTTATAACTCGATTCTCCTTTTATCGGGTTTAGGAGATAACCCTTACACCCCCACTCACTCCTCTCTCAAATTATTCTCACACTTAAAACTTTGAGAGGAGTTCACACATGATTACAATAGCGTTTCTTTCTTTTTTACTCTTAAGTCTTGTGTTTATTAACCAGGGATGAGAGGGGTATTTATAAGCCTTAAGTTGATTCAAACTTGGAGCCTAAAAATATCTTATCCTGGGTTTCCTAGGATAGGGTTTACCATCAATTAAAAATTATGCAAGGTTATCTTTGTTAGGAAGGAAGAGAAAAACTTGAAATAAAAGAAAAATCTTAAGGATTAACACTATAATAACATATCAAAAAATTGATTGAAAATTGAACATAATTTGATGGCTCCTTATGTCTAAGTTACAATGTTCTCATATAGACTTCACTCAATCCTCTTTAGAAATCTTAGAGAGCACTCTCAAGATAAATCATAGAGCACTCAAAGCATATATTTTTTTTATATGTTTTTCTCGCATAAATACCTTGAGACTCAAAATGTATTTATCGAAACAAATCATAAATCTCTAGTTCTACTCTTACTAATTAAAATCTTAATTTAAATTTTAGTTCTAATCCACAAATGAGTTTAAATTTAATTAGGACTCCTTCAAATAGTTTGAATACAATTGAGATTTCTAAAATACATTTCATTCCTAATAATCTCCATCTTAGTGAGTATTTTTTCATTTTGTATCTCCTACATAAATTAAATAATTGACATAAAAGAATTCACCATAAATATACAAATCAAATCAGTTTATGGTCGAACACTTAATTCGAATAAACCCATTAATGCATCCTGTGTAGTTGGAACTAAATCAATGATGCTACTCGATTCCGGAGAGAAATCTCTATCTCATCATTAATATAGGATTTTTTTCCTCAACCGTCTACATGCTAAAAATCATAAATATCACACTTTGTTTTTTTATACTGTGAATGAAGCTTGGTGTCATATATACATATCATCTCATGCACGTGCAAAATGTTTCTAACTTGGTGTCATATATACCTATCACATCTTGAGGTCTTTATTGATGTAATATTCCTTTCATGAAGTTATAACTTCATGCAATTTAAAAGACTCAAAGAAATTAGATATTTCGGTATCTTCGGAACATAAATCATATCCTCTAAAGCATCCATCACTCTATCAAATGTTTGGATCTTCGCTTTACTAACACCCATGACCTCTGCCTTCAAATCATTACTTAGACTCAACTTACTAGACAACTTATTATTTAATGAATCAAAATAATTCTTTTGAGTATAAATATGAGCAACAAAGTAGAATCTAAATATCAACTCTTCTTCAAGATACATTATTATATTTGTAGATTATGAGGACATCTCTAGCATCATCTATAACAAGAGAGTATTCACCGATCTCTTCTTCATTATTTTTCATGGATAATTTTGCTTGATATATTTATACTCTTTATATCTATAACATTGAACAATATCTAAGGAGCTGACTTTTGATCTTGACCCACCATGCAGATATCTACCCTTGTTAGAAAATTATCCTCATCGTCCTCCACCTTAAGCAGCTAATGTTTCATTATTTATACTTTTATATTTATCCATTTTCCTTGTAGCATGAGATACTAAAACTTTTGAACTTATTCTAGAGTTATCATATCTCTGGCACATAATATCATCTCCACAAAGTTATCATAGGAGTTAGACAAGCAATATAAGAAGCAATAACATGTTATTTTCTTCATCAATCATCACAACAACTTTCTTCCATCAGTATAATATTCATTTGAATATTTTTAGATGCTCTATCAATTCCCCACCTTTCTCCATCCTCAGTCTATATAAATTCTTCTCCAGATATAACTTGTTACTTAAACTGTTAGCCAGATAAAGCTTTTCTAATTTATCCCAAATAACTATGATAAAGTCATCATTACTAACACTAAACATCCTTTATTAATACGGTGCCAAGGTGATGACCATATAACGGTGATATGTCAGGTATCATCTCTCACATTATTTGCCCACCATCATACTTCAACACGCAGAATAGTGTTGGAGTACAATGTGATCTTTTTGGCTATCGAACCTATACATGTGAAGAGAGAGCTTGTAGCTGATGTACCTAGTCATAGAGGGCACTTTTGGGTGATTTGGACATGCTGTCACCAAAGTGCCTTAGGCGATTTTGGCCATGCTGTTATTAAATGTAGTGCTTCGAACTGTATCGACTACATTATAGTTGAAGATAGTATTTTGAACTATTTTAATCATGCTAGCATTAAAGGTAGAGTTTTGAGCTGACTTGACCGTACTAGCGTTAAAGATTATACGTTAGATTGTTTCTGTTGTCAAAACTAAGATTGATTCAATTACGTTATCATCGAAGGTAAATACCTAGAGCCATTTCAACTATGCTATCGTAGCATTTTTGGATTGATTCGATTGTGTTATCGTTGAAGGTAGAGCCTTGGATCAATTTGATTATATTATTGTCGAAGATAGTATTTTTTGTCAATTTGTTCGAGGATAACCAAAGATATCTTTCTCTAGTAACAACCAATGTTTTGCATGAAAATTTGATAAGCCTCTTTACGACTATTGTTTTGCATCGGAAAATCCTGCCCAGCTATAGATAAGCCTCTTCACAACCAATGTTTTGCATGAAAAAACTTCCCAACACCCTTCACAACCATTGTTTTGCATTAAAGAAATCATAAGCCTCTTAACAACCATTGTCTTGAGTGTAAAAATTCAGAAAAACTATAATAAAATTATAAGACAAACAAAGAAGAGAAGAAAAACAAAAGATTATTCATTTTTTTACTTATTTATCTAATTTTTATTTTATTTAATTAAAATTAAAAATTTTATTTGTTTTAGATGTGGAGTAGTATAGAGCATGCTAGCTACAAATACCTCTTCACAACCTAGTTTGCAAGAGAGATAGCGCCAAGTATTCAAGACATGGAAGAGGGAGGAATTTTTTGAAAGGCGAAAAAGCACCTATAAGCCTCTTTTCCTACACTTCGACGGATGCTTGTCTTATGTTTATTCACGAAACTCCTCCAAAAGAAGGTATTATGTGTCGGTGAACATTTAAAGCTCATGAGTGCTGGTATAGTTTATTTTCGAATAAACACACATTATAATCTTCATTCGTGTAACCATTTGTTTAACGAGGAAATATTCCTTTTAAATGCCTAGAAGCTATTTCATTACCTTTGATAGCTGATATTGTGTGTTGAATAATCATTTGATTATGATAAGTGATTATGATTTGATCTGCGTTTTGAGTGATGCAGGATGTTTTGATCATGGAGAGATAATTAAAGCAGGAAAAATCATTTGGGCTGAAGGTAAACATGTCAGAAGATTGGACATCGAGCCGAAGGATCGGTCGACGTATCGACAGAAGGCTTCGGACCATGGATTCGGGCATCGGGCCAAGAAGAGCGGATATTGCACCAAGGATATTAGAGTTGCGGAGTCAACCAGCTGATTGGGCAATAGGCCGCAAGAGAGGACAATGCGCCGAAAAATCGGATGAAGCGTCAATGGACCAATGACATGCAGGACAACATGATTCAAGCTTGGTAATATTTGTTTAGATCAAAGTGTGTTTTACATATGCAGGATTCACTATGATAATAAGGCATAAAGCAAAATAAAGTCCCGGAGTCAAGGACGTGATTTCGTTACGAGTTCGAGAGTTCATCGGAAGTCCAGACATTCGTCGGAAGTTCTGCAGGAACCAACCGAGAAGTCTAGGAGCTTGCCAAAGAAGCTCGTCGGAACTCGCTAAGAAGATCGTTGTGAAGTCCAGGAACTTGCCGGGAGTCCACTGAAACATTGTTGAGAGATCGTTGGAAGTTCAACGAAAGATCATCGGAAGCTCACCGGAAGAAACTAGACTTATTGACTTATTTAGCTTAGAATATATCTTAGGAATCGTAGTTTGTACATAATTGGGTTTGGATTTGGGCTAACCCAATTAGGGGCCAGCTGGGTCCATGTAAGAACTATGTTGGGCCCAATAAAAAGGCCTAAATAGTACCCCAAGAGGTGACACCGTCGTGGCACAGTCTCCGAGACTGTGTCAGGTGGTGGTACCACCGATTTGGGTGGTGGTACCACCCATACATAGTCTCCGAGAGGTTGCTAGGGGTGGTACCGCCCAGTGTCAGGTCATGGTACCACCAGTCTAGGCTATGGTACCGCCCAACGCAGGCGGTGGTACCTCCCATGCTTGGGAAACCCAGGATGAGATGTTATTAGGCTCCAAGTTTGAATCAACTTAAAGCCTATAAATACCCCTCTCATCCCTGGTTAAAATACACAAGCATAGAGAATTTAAAGAGGATAAAACGCTGTTGTAATGTCTTGTGAGAATCCTCTTCTTCTAGTCTAAGTGTTATAATAGTATGAAAGAGGAGTTAGTGCTTGTAAGAGTTGTCTCCTAAACTCGGTAAAAGGAGAAGAGAGGTGTAAGAAGGAGCTTGATCTTCTCCTATTAAAGGAAGATCAATAGTGGATGTCGGTGCCTCGATGGAAGAGGAATCGACAGAGTGGATGTAAGTCACGATGACCGAACCACTATAAAATTGGCATGTTCTCTATTTTGCATTTTCTTCCTGCCATTTACATACTGCAAACTGAATCTTTACTTGCCTACTGCATTCACTTCATAAACGTACGTTTTCAAAGTTATTACCTTTACGAAATAGTTTTTCATCGGAAACAAATTTAATCGAAACGAAGTTTTAAACTAACGTTATTTTACCGCTGCACTAATTCAACCCCCTCTCTTAGTGCCAACTCTTTTCCTAACAATTGGTCTCAGAGCCTCGTATTTCTTATTTGGTTTAACACCCAAGAGAAATGACTCATTTCGACTTTCAAGAGGGATTTTCTTTCATTCGTCCTCCTTTTTTCAATGGGACAGACCACACTTATTGGAAAACTCGAATGATATTTTTCTTGCTTTTGATTGATTTAAATTTATGGAATATGGTCAAAAACATATTTCAAAGGTCTTCTCTTCCAATAAACGATTGGAATGATTTAGAGAAGAAGATATTTTCTCTAAATACTAGAGCTATGAATGCTCTATTTTGTGCTTTAGATAAAAACGAATTCAATTGGGTTTCTTTGTGCAAAACGACTTTCGATATTTGGCACATTCTTGAAACCACACACGAAGGCACTAGTAAATTAAAAGTTTCAAAGATTAATTTTTTAATACATGATTTCGAATTGTTTCATATGAAACCAAGTGAAACCATTATTGACATGTACACCCATTTTATGAATATCGTCAATGGTTTAAAATCACTTAGTAAAAGTTTTTCTGATTTTGAACTTGTAAACAAAATTTTACGTTTTCTTTCTAAAGATTGGGATTCAAAACTAACTGCTATACAAGAGGCTAAAAACCTAAACAACCTTCCACTCGAAGAACTAATTAGGTCTTTAATGCTAGTCATAGGTGCCCAGCAAGCCAATCACGTGAGTGATGACACGTGTGACTTGATACAGAATCTTTTTGCTTATTATATTTTGGCGTATATCACTTTATAACTATTGCATAAATGCATATATATATTGTGATGTCCATGGATTTGTGCAATGGGAATCGGATCGTGATGAGATCACGATAATGAGATTGATTCACCTTTAAACACATATCCTAAATAATCCCGGTCATAGGTTACTCGAGAGGGACATCGTGATAACCGGATAGGCCGGTGTCTTTGTATACCCATCCATATGATGGATGCAAATCTCATATAGCTGCTCGTGTAGGGACACTAGGGATACGATGCAGTGCTCATTGGAGAATGAGTTCACTAATTGATCCGCTTTTTAATGCCGGATGATTGATGATGTCTTATTGTCGACAAATGATTCCGTAGTCCTAGTGGTGTATCCGGTCCTTAGACTTGAGACACCAAGGATGTCCTGTATGAGTGCTCCACTCTTTGATACCGACTTATAGGTTTGGCTGTCCCCGCATCTAGTACAACCGGTCATTGGGAGTGGTAGTTGACCTTACGAGGGCTATTGAGTGTCGACAGAGGATCATCCACTCTGCGTCATGAGAGGAATATCTCATGTGTTCTTGCTCGGACAAATCCCCGGCGAGGGTCATTCGGGTTGAGAGAAAAGAGTTCTCCTGAGAATCCGATTAGAGCGAGACTTCGAGTAGAAACCGTATGGGTCCGACAACACCATGCTCGATATACTCGGTCTCGGGATATTAGATGGATGAGGACTATTGGTACATGGTAAATCGAGGACAGACAGGTCCAATGGATTGGATTCCCCAGATCGTCTGGGGGACTACGGCGTAGTGGCCTAGTGCGTCCGTCCGTAGTCGATGAGTCCAGTGAATTATTACAGAGATAATAATTCACTAAGTTAGAAGGAGTTCTCGACAGTATGACTCACGGCCATTTCGATATTGGGCTTAGAGGGTCACACACATATGGTAGGCATTGCGATGAGTAGAGGTTCGGATATGAGATATCCGGACGGAGCCCTTGTCTTATTGGATGCAGATCCAATACCCACTAGGGAAGGACCCATTAGGGTTTGACACGGGATCTCTATAAATAGGAGGATTCACAGCCTCATAGGCTAGAGTCTTTTGCTTGCCTTTCCTATTCTCCTCTCCCTCTCCACCTCGGAGGCTTGGAGTTTTAAGGAGGGTCATCGCCTTGCTGTGTGTGGATCACCGCTAGAGAGGAGGACGTTTGACCTCCTTCACCCTCTCCTAAGGATCCGCAAGGAAACAGGGGATATACTGATCTCCCTAAGTAACACAATCTCTATACTTGCTTCTGTGTTTTTTTGGATTTTTTGCGCACCAATCTTCGCGACGACGACGAACATCTTTTTTTGGGAATCGAGGATTTTGTTTTCTTGTTCTTCCGCTGCGCATATGATGTCACCCCTTGATTTCCCAACAAAGGTATCAAAGCCGGGTTGTTCGTGCAAATGATTGGTTTTGAACCTGCGTGTGTTGTGTTTAGGAAGAATATTAACGTCAAAATCGTTGGCCGAAAGCGAGGAAGGGCAGCAACAGTTGCTGCCCTCGATCTACATGCCTACCCACCAGAGAAAAGAACCGCGACCCACAGCCAGCACCACCACAAGAAGCGGTATGCATCGCCAGCCGTGTTGCGAAGAACCGGGCGGTCTGCTTGCGAAACTTTGTACCGATGGGGCAGCCATGCGGTAGAGGCGCCTGACCCCGACCCCGGGCAGAGGCACCATGGCAGCAAAGACGGGCCGAGGCACCGCGATTGCGGCGGCGCCGGGCCTCGCCCCACCAAAAAAACCATGCAAGGCGGCCGCCAATGAGGCAAGACCGCTCATGGGCGCCGCCATGGGCAGAACTGCCTCCGGAGGCGACGGCGCCAGCGAGGCGACGGCGCCCGGGGCGCCACCCTGCGCCCCGGTGGGCGAAACAGCCCAAAGCGAGGGCATCCCTGCGCCTCGCCCGACTGGTCGTCGCCCGAGATGGTGGCGGCCGGCAAAGAGAGGGAATTAGGGTTTTGGGCAAAGGATAGTTTTGCCCCTGTGGAATTTGAGAAATTCCAGTTTCGCTTTTTGTCCAAATTACAAAAATACCCTTAGGAATTGAGAAATTCCCTACATGTCCCTGATTTCAGAAAAATATTAATTAATTAAAAGGTTTAGTTGATTATTATTTTTTATAATTATCTAGTAGTCCTACATGATGATGATTATTTATACATGTGATGTATGATGTGTGACCGGATGATCATGGACCTTGTGATGTGTGTACTTGTGATTATTATTATTGAGGTCCGCGAACCTTCATTATATTTCTATTTCGTTTATTGTCGCCTGCGTGCCTATGATTAAGTTGTAATCACATGAGGAGGCGTGGCGGGGCGTGGATGCGATAAGCGGGACCCACGAGATCGGACGATCGTGATGCATGGAGCTGCATCAAGATGTCGAGGCAACCGACGAGGGCGAGATGGACGATCACAAGGGCATGGAGATGCACCGTTGCACACATAGATCTTGATGTGAGTGATTAGGCCTACTGGCTCGGGCCTAATCATATTAGGTTGTGGTCCATGATCATCTGATGTGATTGCTTATACACATACTAGATATGTATATATATTTGCATGCGATGTATATATATATTAAATATGTATATGTGTGACATGTCATATTAGGAGACCAAATTATAGAAACATCTCTCGATAATATTAAATTTGGAAACGTGAGGCAATTAGATTGACCCACGTGGCCTTCCATCGTTATGAGTAGGAACCCATTTCCCCGTAGGTTGAGTTGGTCGAGTCCCTCGAGACTCACCTATATCGCGATTTGCTATCTTGCTTACGATATAGAGATGTCACCGGTGACACGAGGACATGGTATGCTTGGTCGAGTCCCTCGAGGGTATATCATCAAATCCGGACTCATCTTAGAACGAAGGTGTTGACTTAACCGAGCATCATGGTTGGTCGAGTCCCTCGAGGCCATGGTGATTCGGAGGCCGAACAGGGCGAGAATCACAAGGAGTTATGATCGGCAAGAGTTGCCTACCTTTTAGGCTTAGTGTGATTGGTCGAGTCCCTCGAGGTTACACTAAGACGCCGATTGATCCCCGATCCTCACTAGAAGTCTGGCGGAGACTTCCGTTTCACGTCTTTGAGAGGGTGTCGCGACTCGTTAGTAAAATAGTGGGAGCATATTAAGATAGAAGTCCATATCTTGATAGTTTATTTCTTGCAAAATCTGCACATTTATTCATTTCGCTACATCTTTATTTTTGAAAAATGTCGCTTTCAAATCCCTTTACATGGCATACTTGATGTCAACCGCCTTTCTGGTCCAAATTATATGGATTGGCTCCGTAATTTGAGAATTGTTCTCTCGGAGAAAATCGGGTAATGCGTCCTTGATACGATGATGCCTACCAAGAAGAAGGGCAAGCGAGGATGAGATTGCTCGCTACGTGAAGTACATTGATGACTCCACTCTTGCTCAGTGCTATATGTTGGGCTCTATGACTCCAGAGTTACAGAGACAACATGAAAAGATGGATGCCAGATCCATTCTCCTACATGTCCGAAAATTGTTTGAGGAACAGGGAAGGACTCAACGATATGAGATATCCAAGAGCCTTTTCCGCGCTAGGATGACTGAGGGGACACCGGTTCAGAACCATGTCCTAAAGATGATTGAGTGGATAGAGAAACTCACAGGTCTAGGAATGGTCCTAGAGGATAACTTATGTGTGGACATTGTGCTTCAGTCCCTACCAGATTCCTTTTCACAGTTCATAATGAATTTTAATATGAACAAGCTTGAGGTGACTCTCCCAGCTCCTCAATATGTTGAGGGAGGCAGAGAATACTATTAAGAAAGAAAGCCGGCCAGTTCTCTACACTAGTGAGACCAGAAAAGAAAAGGAAAGCAAAAGGTCCCTTAAGAAGGGAAAGGGCAAAGGCAAACAAGGTAAAGCAAAGGTTGCTAAGAAAGACCAAACAAAGGACAAAGGCCGATTACTTCCACTGTAGTAAAGATGGGCATTGGAAGAGAAACTGCAAAGAGTACCTTCCAGAAAAGGCTTAAACAAAAGCTTGATGAAGCTTCAGGGTACATTCATGATCGGTCTCCATTTGTCAAACTCTTATGATAACACATAGGTATTGGATACCGTAGTGCTTATCATATATGCAATCGTTAGCAGTTCGGCAAGGCCTAGGAGACTACAGAGAGGCGAGATGGACCTCAAGATGGGTAATGGAACAAAAGTTGCTGTATTAGGCTGTTGGCCGGAGGTCGCCCTACATCCGCCTAGTGGAGCTTTTATTGCATTAGATGCATGTTATTTTGTTCCTTCTATTATCAAAAACATTATCTTCATTTCATGTTTAACAGGTTAGTGGATATAAATTTGTTTTTTTTGAGAACAATGGTTGTTTGATATTATTAGATGATAAGATCATCACGAAAAGGAACATTGCATAATGGTTTATTTATGTTAGACACCACTCCACATATCATGAATGTAAATATGTCCAAAAGGAAAACGAGATGAGTTGAACAAAGGCATACCAGTGACATTGTAGGCTAGGTCACATCCATGAAAGAAGGATTCAAAAGTTGCTAAATGATGGATATCTAGATCCATTCGACTATATGTCATATGCGACTTGTGAGCCTTGCATTCGTGGGAAAATCCACCAAATCTCCATTTAATAGAATCGAGAGATAGCCAATGAGTTGTTGGAACTCATACATAGTGATGTATGTGGACCCATGTCAACTCATGCCATTGAGGTTACTCCTACTTCATTACATTTACCGATGATTTCTCAAAGGTATGGATATGTGTACTTAATGAAGTACAAGTCTAAGGCCTTTCAAATTCAGAGAGTATAAGAATGAGGTGGAGAACCAAATCGAAAAAAGTATCAAAACTCTTCGATCGGATCGAGGAGGTGAATACTTAAGTACGAGTTTACTCGGTTCCTCAAGGACCATGGGATATTATCCCAATGGACACCTCCTTATACATCTCAGCTCAATGGTGTCTCTGAAAGGAGAAATCGTACATTATTAGATATGGTAATTTGTCCATGATGAGTTTCATTTGACCTACCCATCTCATTCGGGGATATGCCATAGAAACCGCAACTTACCTTCTCAACAGAGTTCCAACTAAGTCGGTAGTATCTACACTATATGAGATATGTAAAGGGAAGAAGCCTGATCTTAAGGTTGTTAAGATCTGGGGCTGCCCTACCCATGTTAGAAGACACAACCCCATAAGTTAGAATCAAGGACAGAAGCGATGCAAATTTGTGGGATACCCCAAGGAAACTTGTGGGTATTATTTCTATCATCTCGAGGACCAAAAGGTCTTTGTAGCTAAGAGAGCAGTGTTCCTTGAGAAGGAACACATTCTTGACGGAGAGACAAGGGAGAATGATAGAATTGAGCGAGGTTGGAGAACCAAGCTCAAGCACCACTCTGACCAGTCCGTTGGGTACCTAATACATAAGTATCAACTTTTCACGCAGGTCCGATAGAGTATCCCATCCTCCCGAGAGATATGTGGGACATATTAGAGCAGAGGGATGTAGAGGATATTGATCCTCGGACCCTCACGAGGAGGCTATTATGAGTATAGACTCCGGGAAGTGGAAAAAAGCCATGAATTCGAGATGATGAATTCTATGTACTCAATAAGGTTTGGAACCTAGTTGATGCTTGAAGGTATTGTACCCATCGGTTTGCAAGTGGATCTTTAAGAAAAAAGATCAAGTAGATGGAAAGGTAGAGACTTATAAAGCAAGGCTAGTGGCTAAGGGGTATCGTCAAAGGCAAGATGTTGACTACGACGAAACTTTCTCACCCAGAGCAATGCTAAAAATCCATCATCAATTCTATTGGCTATTGCAAAGACACTATGATTATGAGATCTCTGGCGATGGATGTGAAAACCGCATTCCTCAACGGGAACCTCGAGGAGGAGGTGTATATGATGCAACCCGAGGGATTCGTGGTCCAAGAACTGCCCGTGATAAGGTGTATAGGTTGCTTAGATCCATTTATGGACTAAAAGCAAGCTTTCCTTTAAGTTGGAACATAAGATTTGATGAGGCAATCAGATCTTATGATTTCAGATAAGAACGAAGATGAGCCTTGTGTATACAGAAAGGTAAGTGGGAGCGCTATCACCTTTTTTGTTTATATGTGGACGACATCCTCATCATTGGGAATGACATAGGAATGCTATCCACAAGAAAGGCTTGGTTATCAAGACACTTCTCCATGAAGGACTTAGGGGAAGCATCTTATATCTTGGGGATTAGAATCTATAGAGATAGATCCAAGAGGATGCTTGGCTTGTCCCAGTCCGTACATAGAAACTATTATCAAAAGGTTTGGCATGGAAAATTCCAAGAGAGGTCTCATACCGATGAGACATGGGATATCGCTTTCTACCTAATATGTCCCCAAAACTCCAGAAAGAAAGGGCTTAACATGGATATGATACCTTATGCCTCAAAGAATAGGGTCTATCATGTATGTCATGCTATGTACTAGGCCCGATATAGCGCATGCTCGAAAGTGTCACGAGCATGTATCAGGCGGATCCGTGCTTGGAGCACCGAAAGCGATAAAGTGTATCCTTAAGTACTTGAGAAGGACTATGGATCTTTTACTAGTATATGGAGGTAATATCCTTAAGGTTGAAGGCTACACGACTCAAGTTTTCACCGATGTCGATGATAGCAAGTCGAATTCAGGGCAATGTACACCTTAAATGGAGGAGCAAAGTGTCTTTGGAAGAGTTCCAAACAAGATACCATCTTGACTTCGACCACGAGTAGGGATACATTGCTGCATCAAATGCAGCAAAAGAGGGAGTCCGGGTGAAGAAGTTCATCACAGATTTGGGAGTCGATCTGAGATAGCGACAAGTCGACTTCCTTATATTGAGACAACTATGGGGTGATTACTCAAATAAGGGAACCCGGTCTCATCGAAGTGTTTTGAGGAGGTTCCGACTTATAAGAGAGATCGTAACCGAGGAGATGTAGCAGTGGAAAAGAGTTCCATCCGAAGATAACATTGCAGATCCACCGACAAAGTCGTTGTCTCATTTTGTCTTTGAAGCGTCACGAGGGTCCGATGGGGATCGGACACATAGGTGATTGGCTTTAGGTCAAGTCGGAGATTGCTAGTCATAGGTGCCCACAAAGCCAATCACGTGAGTGATGGCACGCGGTAACTTGATACAGAATCTTTTTGCTTATTATATTTTGGCGATATCACTTTATAACTATTGCATAAATGCATATATATATTGTGATGTCCTTGGATTTGTGCAATGGGAATCGGATCGTGATGAGATCAATTATAATGAGATCGATTCACCTTTAAACACATATCCTAAATAATCCCGGTCATAGGTTACCGAGAGGGACATCGTGATAACCGGATAGACCGGTGTCTTTGTATACCCGTCCATATGATGGATGCATGGTCTCATAGCTGCTCGTGTAGGGACACTAGGGATACAATGCAGTGCTCATTGAGAATGAGTTCATCGATTGATCCGCTTACGGAATTTGGATGGTTGATGATGCCTTATTGTCGGACAACGATTCCGTAGTCCTAGTGGTGTATCTCGGTCCTTAGACTTGAGACACCAAGGATGTCCTCATGAGAGTGCTCCACTCTTTGATACCGGACTTATAGGTTTGGCTGTCCCAAATCTAGTACAGTTGGTCATTGGGAGTGGTAGTCGACCTTACGAGGGCTATTGAGTGTCGACAGAGGATCATCCACTCTCGACGTCATGAGAGGAATATCCCATGTGTTCTTGCTCAGACAAATCCCCAGCCGGGTCATTCGGGTTGAGAGAAAAGAGTTCTCCGGAGAATCGATTAGAGCGAGACTTCGGTAGAAACCGTATGGGTCCGACAACACCATGCTCGATACGATCGATCTCGGGATATTAGATGGATGAGGGACTATAGGTACTGGCGAGGACAGACGGGTCCAATGGATTGATTCCCCATCAGATCGTCTGGGGACTACGGCGTGTAGTGGCCTAAATACGTCCAGTAGTCGATGAAGTCGAGTGAATTATTACAGAGATAATAATTCACCGAGTTAGAAGGAGTTCGACATGTATGACTCACGGCTAGCTTCGATATTGGGCCTAGAGGGTCACACATATGGTAGGCATTGGCGATGAGTAGAGGTTCTGGATATGAGATATCCGGCCGAGCCCTTGTCTTATTGGATGCAGATCCAATACCCACTAGGAAGGGACCTATTAGGGTTTGACACGGGATCTCTATAAATAGGAGGGATTCATAGCCTCATAGGCTAGAGTCTTTGCTTGCCTTTCCTATTCTCCTCTCCATCTCCACCTTAGAGGCACGGAGTTTTGAGGAGGGTCGTCGCAACCCCTTGTGGGATCACCGCTAGAGAGGAGGACGCTTGACCTCCTTCACCTTCTCCTAAGGATCTGCAAAGGAAATAGGGATATCTGATCTCCCTAGGTAACACAATCTCTATCACGCGGTTTTGTGTTTTTTGGATTTTTTTTGCACCAATCTCTTATCTACGACACGAACATCTTTTTTTTTTCGGGGATTTTTTGTTTTCTTGTTCTTCCGCTGCGCATATGATGTCGCCCCCTTGATTTCCCAACATTTAATGACCGATGAAATGAATAATGAGGCAAAAAAGGAACTCAAAAATAACCTTCCAAAGAACAGGAAGGATTTCGAATTTAGAACAATTGAAGACCACTCGAGCATAAGCTCAAGTGATGGTGACCATGAACTCCTCGCTATGAAATTTAAAAGGTTCATAAAACAAGAATTAAAGAACAAAAATAAACTTAAAAAGAATATAACTATTTGTTATGAAAGCAAGAAGAAGGAAGCTCTTTGATACGAATCAAGCTCCTTCGAAGACAAGGAGAAAATCAACAAAGGCGAGGTGGGAAACTACGCCTTAACGACTTTCTACAATGAGATAAACAACTCAAACAAAACTTCTTTAATTTATTTTGAAATTACATGATGCTTTTAATGAGTTATTTTTACTTTAGTTTAATTATTTTTCTTGAAATTTGCATGTTTAATGATGTAATAAAAAATATAAAAATAAAATAGGATCATGCTTATCATGCTAGTAATTTTGAAAATGATAATGAAAATTACATGTTCTATATTAAAGGAATAAAATATTATATTTAAATCTAATGATAATCGCATGTATGTTTTTCAAGATGAAATAATATATATCTTGATGATTTTCGTATTGATTTTTGATTTTATTTGAAAATACTTTATGCTTAGTGAAATCATGATTGATGAATATGCTTTATGTTTTCTTTGGCTTGTATGCCTTAAATGTTTTGAAAATAAATATTTGCATCATGCTTAATGATTTTTATGCACGAGGACTTGAAGTAATGATTTGAAATCATATGTTTTGGAATTATGTGTTACACTTTTTTATCTTGATGATGTTTTATCTTTCTGTTTTAAACGTTGATGTATGGTTTTCATACGAAAAATTTGAGTATGTTTATATGAAATCAATCACTTAAAATGAAACACATAAAAAGACAAATATATTATCATTGGAATTAAAATGATAAATCAAATCTCTTGTTTAAAAAAACCTTATGTTTAATATGTTATACTTTTTTTTGTCTTGATGAGTTTTATGACAAAATTTACTTTAAAAAATCCTAAACGTTGATGCATATTTTTATTTGACAAAAATAAAAAAAAAAACATGCTTCTTGTATGAAATCAATCTTATAAATTGAATCACTAAAAAGAAGAAAACTTTTTCTTTAAAAAATTTCTCAAACTTTATCAACTTTTAAAAAAGGAGAAACTAATGAACCTATCTTTTTTATTCTTAGAATCTGAATGAGTTATATCATGATTTTGATTCCTCGAAATTACTTGAGATTTGAATTTGAATCATGGGATTATCATTAGATTGGCCATAAGCCTGATAGATATTATTCGAACGAGAGGTAGTTGAAGGTGTTTTATTCCTATTCTCTTTTTATCAAGAACAGGTAAAATTTACAGAAAATATAATCAATATCTTGGGCCAATATCCATGTAAACATGGGCTCGAGGCAAAAACATTCTTTCAAGTATTCTTTATTCAAAGATTATTCTTCTCATTATTAAAAAAATAATTTAAAATATGAATCAGTATCGACCCGACCCGTTCACCATTTTAGGAATATCCTGTACTAACTTAAATGCGAGAGTAACCACGCTTGCAAGACATTTAGAAGGTGAAACAAATCGACTCAACTCCGATAGATGATCAATTTTGATACTAACAATATCTGCATGCTATCTCATGTTTCAATCCTAATCTGAATCAAGCATATAGATCTAATTTTTTTCTATCAACTAGCACGGTCCTGCTCCATCTTAATACAACCAAACATCGATTAACTTGCACGAATACAAACAAAATATCAATAGAAGCAATACCAACTTTAGCAGGATCACTGTCAAAAACAGCAACCTTTGCATCTCATCAACAGAAGTAATCATTTGGCAAGCACACAGAAGAGCTTGATCATGTAGAATGACGGTCAACTATCAAAAACCCAAGTAACATAAGAATCAATTGCTTCTAATTTTCCTCGTTACTAAAGCTACAGACGTACCATGAGAGAAGGTTATCTACTTGCAATTATGACAGTTATTGTTGGCCTCATCTGCTCGTAATGTTAAGGCAGATAATCCACCGCTGGCCAATCTTGAAGAGCTCGTCTTTTTATCTTCATGATCAAATTACACCCACAAATTTGTCAAAGCAAACCTGTATTCCAAGATTTTTTTGATATTATTTCTAAATACGAGTATTCCCTTCCACCAGCCATTGCTTGCCTTATCAGTTCCTGTAACATCAACAGCCATTAAATTTTCTTACAATATATATATATATATATATATATATATATATATATATATATATATATATATATATATATATATATATATATATATATATATATAGCTTTATGAGATAAAAAAGAGGATATGCAGGCTACCATAAGAACAAAGACCACATGCGTCCAGTTCTCATAATGTATGACTAGCAAGAAACAAAACCTTTGGATGTTGAAGAACAGAATGGTGCATCCATTTGGTTAGGTCATGGCATGCTTATCCAGCTTAATGAAGAAAACATCATCTTTAATGCCAGTATGTCAGAAATGTCTCAATTATGAAGCTTAATGAAGAAAACATCATTGTTTAATACTGACAAATGTATGTCAACAATGTTTCAATTATGATCACACTCAAAGCAAGGGGGAGTTTCAGATGTGATGTCTTATATAGCACCAGGAAGAGAGAAGGGTATTAGCATAAAGACAGCTACAAGTGTGTCAAAACTTGTAAGAAAATTGATCAATTTAGAACCGTATGTGGGCTTACTGCCCAACTAACAAACTTAAAAGAAAATTGATTAATTTAGTATCGTATTATTACGTACTTAGTTGGTTTTGCTTAAGTCGTGCGGCACACTTGCGTGTTCGTCCGCAAAGATTGACCTCTCTGAAACTTCCTATGGTCCCTTAGAACCTATAAAAGAGAAAACGAGTTAAAGAAAGCATTTCACTCGGGATCCACAAGCGATTATTTTAGCAAACACTTCATAGCCAATGCAAATTACAAACATACTTCACAAACTCTAAACGGTCGCACAATAAAGGGTCCAAAATGGTCCACTATAAACCGAAATCCTAACAAGTGCCCACATGACATAACCTTTGTTTACAAGCCTAAGACGGGCACCAAAACCAAAGAAAATAGGGCTGCTATGCCTACCATCAGCCCTTTACTTATAGTACAAAGCATGAACAAAACCGAATGACACAAACATACATGAGCATTACATCAAACACCTCATTTACAGTTTTGTCCGTGACATTCTTCCCCACTTATTCCTTCGACGTCCTCATTGAAGCCTTTGTAGATGCTGCATCTCCTTACCTTTGCTGAGTTTTCAATCTTCTGCTCCAGTTACAATGCGCCTCTTGGCTCCCAGCTAAACTCTATCACTGTTGTTGAGTAGTTGAACCTTGATCAACCATGCTACTTCAACTCGCCAATGAGACTCTAGTGTGGGGTCGACTGAGTTGTGCTGATCCCTGTTGTTTCCTGCAGATCTCTCGAATAAAAGAAAAGAACATCCTTAGTATGCGCTAGTCTCTCAAATGCCTCATGCCGCTTGAACTAGGTGGATGCTTATTGGAGCTTTAACGAGCATCACCTCGTAGACTTTAAAGTTTTTGGGTCCTTCCTTTGTAAAATTTGTTCATCGATTCTTCTTCCACTTAGTCGTCACTTCCAAGTAGGTTCGCATCACTTCCACTTTCGATTGGTATTCGGTTAGGAAATAAAGCGAATAATCTACTCTCAATAGCACTGATCATCAATGTTAAAGATTTGACAACTATTGTCTTCCACTAGGTTTCTTCGAAGGGTATTTGAACCTGTGTAGAGCTCCTATGCTAGATAGATAAGAGAATTGGGGTACTCGGTTTCGCCCATTCTCTTAAGAGTTGAGAAGGCAAAGGTTACTTGACTTCGCTCGCCTCCTCAAGGGTTGTACTCTATGCATCGAACTGGTTACTAGCCTTCGCCCGCTCTTTTGCTCACACTTCTGAAGCACTCAAAGTGTTTACACTCCTTACGTTGAGTTAGCTACTATGATTCACCTTTTCAATGTCATCGAACTTCTGGAGTGCAAGAAGTTTTCACCCCAACGTGAAGCAAGTCTTTAATAGTTTTGATCACCTTTGGGATTGTACCATCTTCTCCATCATCTTTGTCGCCTACTCCTTTGAGTCACAAAGGTACAACACTGCATATTGCCTACTTCGTTCCTTGATCGAGCACTCTTGCATCAACCCGAAGTCCTCTACTTTCTGCTATCTTAATAAGAAGCTCGTTGACATCGATCTTACAAAGTTTCTTAGCCTCTGCCCTTCAGCCTTGTCTCGGTACTTCGAGTTTGCCTCTGCATTCTCCACCTCCTCGGCATTTTCCACGACCAAGCACTCTCCCTCTATGAGAACAAGGGATCGATGACTTCACGGAAATCCCGCCTCTACGATACCATGGCGCTGCCATGCCCATGGCCCTACTATCCGTCGTCTCGTATCTGCGTCCCTTTCTTCACGATCGGTAGATCTGCCTCTATGGCACTTCTCCGAGTCCACCTTCATTCTAACCGATGCTTGGTTTTGGGTAGCTAAGTCCCTTTGGACTCGTCGTCGCTTCCTCGCTCCTTTTAACCCCTTGCTTCAACACCTCTATATTCTTCGAACAATTACTCTTGGTCAATGGAAAGACAGATTGCAACTCCCATACATGGCCTCCACCATCATGTTGCAGGGTTCGCACCGATTCTGTTCTCCTTAGCTTCCTTGGTAGCAACGTTCGTTTACTTGGCCTTGCCCTCTAACTTGCCAAGCTCTCTTAAGCGAATATGAGCTCTTGACTAATCCAACTCTCCAATCGCTCCGATCATACCTCTGCATGTTCAAGTCCACCCCCATGGAACTCACTAGTACTTGCATTCGAAATTCTCCCTCGGTGGTACACAGCCTTCATATGCTTATAACCAAGACTTTTATCCGATGCAAAATTCGGTGCACGCACGGAAGACCTGCTTCTGCGATACCATAGCAATCACTGCTTGAATCCATAGCCTTTCTTGTCGTCATGTTATTCACTAAAATGGAGCTTCCAGTAGCTCTCGATCATTCCTTCGTATGATCTAATCCCTCGCGAGACTAGTTTCGTGTGTATCGCATTGCCACGAACTATTCCACCACGATTCGCTACACCATGTTGTCTCCTGGTGGCATCTTCATTTCATTCTGATCATTATAGAATGAACTCGAATTGTGATCCCTTTTATGTGTGGCCTCTGCCAAACACATCAAAGGGTCTCTTCCACCTTCGATTTTGTTCTCTCCTTTGAAAATTGACCTTCGTCCACCTGCTCTCGGGTCACACCCAAACAAAGCACAACTCTAGGATAGTCCATCGCCTAGTAACTCCCGAAGTCCATCGACTTCGTTGAAATTAGTGCACCATTGTCTGGATCTTGGGCCTCTACCCCCACCAACACAATCTCTGTTATGCACCGCTTTCTTCATGGCAACTCGAATGGTAGCACTATAGCGTATTCTTCAAGAGTACCCACCTACGCGTCCTCTTACCCCGTGTCAAGGCCTTCTAAACCCAATTTCACCTCCGCAAGTTAAGTCACCTTGGTTCCTCCGTCAAATATTTCTCTAAGATACAGTGCAGGTGCCTTGAAGCTCCCTTTACCTTTGGCACCATACAAGATGAGTCCGCTCCATCAGAATGAGGGACCCATAGAACGACATGATCCTGCTCTTGCCGCTACAAGAGTTCATGTCCTTGACCTCTGTCTAAGGAAAGCTTCATGCCTTCGTTCCATATTTCATCTTCTATGTTGACTCCCTTCATACGGCTTAAGTACTTCACCAAGTTACACCCAAGTTGCTTCGCTCCTCGATTTGCATTGAGTTGATGGTGGCCCTCGCGCCCACTATTGCACAGGTCAGCCCTTCGTTGAGTTCAATCTTCATATCGACTCAAAGTGTGCCTTCATTTTGTGTTGTCTTGGGTCACTCACTCACTTGATCTCACAATGCATCCACCAATACATTACCTCATGAGAGATCATGCGATGACTCCTCGCCACTCGCTTGGTCTGTTGAGCTTTGTAGGGTTGTTGTCTTGAGGTACTCCTCAACCTGTGTGATTTGTTGCATATGATTCTCCCTCTGGAGAATCGAGACTTATCCCTCCAAAGTATTTATCCCGTTGGAGCAACTTCTCTCTTCGCATCCTTTCCTCTAGAAGTTTCGAAGACCACCATTCCCTTGGACTGCTCCGCCTTGCCGAGCAAATTGTGCATTGTTTTGCCCCTACAAATGCACTTGGTATATTAGAACTCCTCGCCAATACAGCCCCTGCTGCACCCCTCAAGACCTAGCAACATGCTAAACTCATTGCACACTTCAGCCTCCTAAGGACGTATCCTTCTCATGCTGAAGAGAAAGCTTCGATGCTCAATGGCACCGAGTTTCGATCGCCTTGGGATGGCCACGAACATTCCATTGTCCGCATACAAGCCCTTGCATAAGTATCGAATTCTTCGAGTTAGCAATTCCCCTTATCTCTATAAGCTTTGCACAACTCTTTCGGTCGCTGAACAACCAATTTCACTTTGCACGGTCTCATCGTTTACAAAGCGTATCGATTGCCTTGAGCACCATCAAATATGGTTGCCAATGTCGAGTCGTAGTTGGAACTCAATCATTCCAACCTTTGTGCGTGACACATTCTTCCCAACTTGCTTGTCCTCGTGATGTCTCTTGCGCAAGGGTTGGTCATTCCTCTGAATACTAATCTCAGATGCTCGCTCCTCTGAGCGACTCCTTTTCCCTATATCTCCATGTCTGTTTCCCCCAAACGATCGCGCGTGCTGGCTACCCTCAACGCAATCTCGCTAGGTCCCCCACGTTTGCATGTCAAGTGTTTCTATGTATACTTATCCCGCTCTAATACCATGTCACACACTTAGTTGGTTTTGCCTAAGTCGTGTGGCACCCTTACATATCCCTCCGCAAAGGTCAGTCTCCCCAAAATCTCCTATGGTCCCTTAGGATCTACAAAAGAGAAAACGGGTTAGAGAGAGCATTTCGCTTGGGATCCACAAGCAATAATTTCAGCAAACACTACATAGTCAATGCAAATTACAAACAAACTTCACAAGCTCTAAAAGGTCGCACAATAAAGGATCCAAAATGGTCCACTACCGATCGAAATTCCCATAAGTGCCCACATGGCACAACCTTTATTTACAAGCCTAAGACGGGCACCAAAACTAAAGAAAATTGGGCTGCTAAGCCTACTATTAACTCTTTACATGCTGTGCACAACATGAACAAAACCGAAAGACATTGACATACATGAGCATTACATCAAACACCCCGTTTACAAATTTGTCTGTGACATTATGTGGGCTTACTGCCCAATTGACAAGTATGAACCAGAGAGTAAGCCCCGTTTCTGTAGCTTACCTGGTGGTAACCTACTCACTGGACTAGACCGAGAAAAAAGCCCTGGCCCGCATTGCTAGTTCAAGTCTGGACCGGTAAATAACTCCTGAAACAAACTGGTCCTCACAAAATTTGATACCATGGGAGCAACCATACGTGACATAAACTAAATCTGCTAAGAAACTTTAAACCAAACACATTAAGTTTCTAAATGGTGAACATATTTTGGTTTTGGTCAGTACAGTGTGTCCAGTATTAATGAGCATAAGATGCCATTAGAGGGTCATTTACCTTGTTATGTCTCTGGACCTTTAATTGAAAGCTCTCTTACAGGCATCTCCAGAGTAACCTGTCGATTGATATTAGCACATATTGATTCAAGAATCAAGAAGTACAACAAAGAAAATGGCAACTAATATAACTCTGGCCCACCAATATGGCAATAGGTGGTCAAACGCTGTAGATGTTAGAATTGTCAAAGCTATGTCTCTACGTGATTCAACTACATCCAGATCTACGATTATTGAAAAGTAACTAGTAGGTGACTTGAAAATAGAAGGAACAGCAATGCTTTACCTCCTTAAAGACTTCACTATAAGAAGCATCAACATATCCCTGCACCCATAAACAGCCATCATTACAAAAATAACTTGTAACTGTTACTACTGGCAACAAATGCAAGTATACATATCAATAATGACGTGTGGTGAGAATACCAATTTCCTAAAAAGATTAATTGATGCTGCATTTGATTCTGCGATTTTGGCACGAAAAGTATGAATTCCATATCTCTCAACTGCAAAAGCCATCATCATCAAGATAGATTCTTTTCCAAGCCCCTTCTGGCGACTGCAACAGAGAAACTATGGGATAGGTACAGCCTCAAACTGCATGTGGCTTAGAAAAGGTAATTTTCAAATGATTATAATGGTTGAGTCTCGTAGATACAAATATATGTTACAGGAGAGTTGAACCTCGCATCCCAAGGAAAACCTTGACAACCATTCTTCCTGATTATGCTCCACAAAATAGCTTGCTTTTAATCATCTCTCACAAATAGTTTTAGAAGAAATAGAAGCATCATGCATGAGGGTCAGGAACCTCTGCAATTTTCACAAAATACCACAAGTACACTGAACATACCATATTTATATAGTACAGGAGACCATACTAGTTCAGTAGTTCCTACCGGCATATTAAACAATCTTAGTATCGTTATATCGATGTATGTTTCAACAAATAGCTTGCTTTTAGTCATCTCTCACAAAATTGGTCTTAAAAGCAATAAAAGTGTAATGCATGAGAATCTGGAACCTTCACAACTTCTACAGAATACCATAGTACACTGACCATACCATATTTATACAGTACAGGTGACCCTACTAGTTCCTACCAACATATTAAACAAATTTAGTATTCTTTTATTGATGTACGAAGGTATACCATACTGCTCGGCACATACAGATAGGATTCCAGAATGAGTCTCAATACCAATTTATTAAAACCTTATTTTCCAGTAACTTTTGTTGACATATCAAAGCTTATCATGTTGTACCAATTTGTATACAATGGTACAAGAAGATTCTTATATGGTTACTGGTTCTCATGTTAAAGCCTTGCCTGTAGCAATGATAAATTCTGTTGATATTAGATTTACTTTAGCAGGAAATTTTACAATCCATGGTTGAAGAATCCAGGTTGACAGTTTTTAAGCTACTGATGAGTTCAGGCCACTGATATTTTTTTTAAAACGCAATAGTTTCACATGAGAAATCCAAATGCTTACTTATGCTCTTGGCCATTATGAACATCTTATAAAATACAAATTTAACAAACTAGAGAAGAGAGAATAAAGTAGAGATCAAACTATCAGGCCTTTTCCTTAATATCAGGATTAATGCAAAGAGGAGCACCATCCATTGGTTTACAAGGAATTGATAGAGCCATATGTAATAGATGATGCTTTTCTCTTGATCTCTTCTAGATATCAAATATCAGCAAGGGATTAAAGAAACATTCAAATGGGAAAGGCAATAATCTTCTTTTTAACAGGGTTTCACATTAAGAATAGCCAAGAAGAGTAAACATTAGAAGGAAAAGACACAATAAGCAAGAACCAGGTAGTAAGGTAACCTTTAAAGGAAGAGCCAAATTTTCGTTGATCTAAATCAATTTTGATCCAAACCCTTTTCTCAAGCCAATTACTATTTGTGATCCTAAAGAAGAAAAATATAGTTACTGGTTTTTCTGTACAAAGTAAACCAGCCAAGAACTTTATTATTGTAGAGTTTAGGATGAGCCCTTCCAGAAGGACTATCAAAACTTTTAGATGCCTAAATCTCTCCTAATTATACAAATAAACACCATAGCCATGCAAAAAACAACTATTCAGGAGTTTTTTCTCTTAAGAAAAAATTCTCATCAGTTAGGCAATTACTTAAACAAGTTAGCAAAATCATATAGCATTAAGAAACTTGCCCAGCACTAAGAGTCACTTCTCCATCTAGAAAATAATTATAATACAACTCGATAACTAAACAAACTGGTTATGCAGACTGTATCCTTATGACTCTCAAATTGACCAAACCCTAGAACTAAGCTAACATTGTCCTGCATCAGTAACAATCAGGCTTCTGAGACAAGTCAGCATTTTGAATTTTGAATAAACTGACATGTCTTTGTCATATTGACATCTAATGTATAGCTGGGACAGAAAGAAAGTAAAGAGCTGATATTTGTCAAAATAAATGCCTGATGATACTGCAGAAAATGGAGCACATGATAATCCATTGTATCATGTGCAAAGACAGAAACCAGTGGATGCCAAAATGAGCATTCAACAAATTTAGAGAATACTTCATGAAAATTTACTAACGCCGTTCTGACAACAAAATACCAAATTGCTTGAAAAATCTTTACTCTGGTCATAACAATCTTACATGTAACTCTCACCGTTTGTCCAAATAAACAAAAGTAAACCTTCATATCACATGTATATCACTAGTAATAAGAGCAGTAGTCACTTTCACAAAGCCAGATCACATGTCACCCAATTAGAAATCCAAACTCAGTCACCAGATCAGTGTTTCTCATTTCAAAAGCTAGAAGTAAAAGCATCATCAAGTCCAAACACTTTGTAACATGTCCTAGACCAGTAAAGCAGAATCCTTGCACAATCTTCAAATTTTATAATGTTCTCCATATGTATGCCTTGTTCAAAAAATAGTAATTGAAAGAAAATCAAACAATTTCTATACATAAGCAAAGTAAGTGGGTCACATATTTCAAGATGTTATGATAAAAATTTGTGACATTATCTATTTTAGATAGATGCAAATATACATACTGTTTTTATTCGAGGATTGGCCATATTATAAATTGATATATTAAACCGACTTATCTTATAAACTCAATCCTAATTTTAAGCATTTGACAGAACTTTAAGAACATAAGAAATAAATGGTCCCTGCAAAATGCATGTCATATTTACAGCATGTTAGTGTACTTAAATAACAAAAAGAAATATATGCAACAAGAAGAATACATGTGAAATTTAGAAGTATGCAATAATAGAGTATCACTACCTTGTCGGTTCAGCAATCATAATCTCTATTTCTGCAATATGCAAGTCATCAGGATCATTCATGTATATATTCACATCACCAACCATAGCTGAAGAGATGAGTGAAGCAGTGAGATAATCTCATAGTCAACAAACTATACAGTCTAATGTGGAAGAATAATTAAAAAGGTCAGTGCAATTTAGTCATGTTTTTCCTACTAGGCAATAACTAACTTCAGTATCACTTTCTCATAGTTAAATAATAGCATTTATTCTTCCTCCTATTAACCTCAACTAGTTGGTACTAGATTTCACATACCAGTAAAAATAGTCTACGACAAAATCTTACAAACTTAATAATCCCATTTCATACACATTGACTATCTTTGCAATTCCATAATCCAAATGGATAGATCAGCTGTTCGACATAGTTAAGCTCTTTTCTACATTGTTATCAATCAATAAATGCTAAAATGGTCTGCACCCTTATTTACTCATTGAACTGGAAAATTCTCACAAAGAATGGAAGCAATATGCAGGAGAAATAAAACAATAACATACTATAAAAAAATTGCAAATTCAGTAAAAACTGTAAAGAGCACTAACTAGAAACACAGAATTTAGAAATGTTTAGTGACAAATATTAATGAACATGCACACTAGTGCTATCATAATTCACAGACTATACATATGGACACACAATGCATGAACCTGGCTGTGCTCTTAAGTTTATAAAAAGTGATGGCATAATGAGATCCTGTGATTTGAATTTAGAAACTGAATTGTGCAGATAAGACAGGATTTTGAAACAGTGATTTAAAAATGCGCTCGGGCACTCGCTTAGCCGCTTAGGCGAGGCCCAAGAACCTCGTTTAAGGGCTAGACGACGCGCTTCAAAGAGGTGCCTCCTGGGCGCTCACCCGAGCCTAGGCATCGGGCACTTCGGGCGTACGCCCAAGTGATATAAGGCGACCAAACCAGACTTTGAAGTCTGGTTCGGTTAAATTTACATTAGTTGGTTCAATTGAACTAACTAACGCACGCAGTTATATCAGTGCGTGACCATGACTCTAAACCCTACGCACGCTTCTCTCATTGTTTCCGTCGTCGAAGATTTCTCCCTCTGCATTCACCATCGACGATTTCTCCCTCTGCCTCCGCCGCCGACAGTTTCTCCTGCTACCTTCGAGTCTTCCTCTGTCGCTGACCGAGTCTCCTCAGCTTCCACTGTTGTCCACTACCTGTTGTTATCCACGACATGACTCCGTTGCCACTACTACTGTCCACTACCTCCTGCTGTCCGTGACTCCACAACTTCCACTATTGTCTGCTGCCTCCTACTATCTGCAACTCTACTGCCTCCTATTGTTTGCGACTCTGCTACCTCTTGTTGTCTACGACTCAACTTCTCACCGTAACTTCTCACTGCGACTTCTCACTGTCGGTCTCTACTCATCCCTACTACTATTAACAGTATGTTAACAATAGATTATCAATTACTGTCAAAATAATCTTTATTTATTAGATTAATAATATACTATTTAGATTTTAACACTACTAATCTTTGTTTATTTGATATTATTATTAGGGTTTCAGGATAAATGACAAGTGTACAAAGCAATTCAATAGATTCTTCAATTAATTTAAAAAATGATCCTGCACGAAAATATAATTATCTAAAGGATCCTAAAGATACTAATACAGTTACTTGCATCTTTTGTGATAAGACTACTAAAGATGGTATTTTTCGTGCAAAGCAGCATCTAGTAAGAAATTTCAAGAATGCAGCAACCAGCAAGAAGTCCACCTGAGGTAAAAGAAGAGCTGCTGGCTTATATGAATAAAGAAAAGATGCAAAAGAATGACTCTTATGGGATTTTACCAAAGAATAATGTTGAAAATATTAGGGATGAGGATGATAAAGAAGATTATTCTATAAGTGTCAACCTAAGTGGGAAAAAAATACATGACAGAAAAGAAAAATAAGTTATGGTTACTAAGAAGGGTAAAAGGAGACCGATGGACCTATATATGTATCAAGGATCATAGAAGCAACAAGGGCAAACAGAAGGCTCAAAATTAAGACAAACAAATATAAGTGATGCTTGTGATAAAGAAATAAGGGGAAGAACAATTCAACATATTGCTCGCTTCTTCTATCAGGTTGGCCTTCCCCTAAGTACAACTCGTTTAGACAATTTTAAAGAGATGATTGAAACTATTGAAAGATATGATGCAGGATTAAAACCTCCAAGTTCTGATGAGATGCAAGTTCCATTGTTAAAAACAGAGTTGAATTATACAAATAACTTGCTAAAAGGCCACAAAGAATTATGGCTAAAACATTGTTGCTCTATTATGTCATATGCTTGGACCGACAAGAGATGTAGGAGTATAATTAATTTTATGGTTCAATGTTCTTTAGGAACTATTGTGAAGTCAATAGATGCATCATCTTTTATGAAATCTAGAAAAAAAATATATGATTTGCTTAACAAGTTCGTGGAAGAAATCGATAAACAAAATATCGTCCAAGTTATAACCCACAATGGAAGCAACTATGTATTAGCTAGTAAGATTCATCTTTTAAATTTTTTAATTTTTTAATTAACTTATCTTCAATTAAATAGAATATGTATTAAACTCCTAAATTTTATCATTTTTGTTATCCTTTGTCTCAGGTCAATTACTTGAAACAAAAATAAAACACTTATATTGGACTCCATGTGCGACACATTGTATTGATTTAATGTTGGTAGATATGGAAAGATCCCTGAAATTAAGAAAATTTTAGAAAGGTCAATTTTTGTTGTTGAATCTCTTTATAATCATTATAAGGCGTTGAATATGATAAGAGGATTCACAAGCAACAAGAAATTGGTGAGATATGATATCACCCGATTTGCTGCTTCCTTCTTAACATTATAGAGCATGCATCGTCAAAAACATAACCTAAGAAACATGTTTACCTCGGAGAAATGGATGACAAACAAATGGGGAAAAGAAGCGAAAGGCAAGAGGGCCAGTGATATCATCTTAATGTCATCCTTTTGGAATCTTATAGTTTATATATTAAAGATAATGGGCCCTCTTGTTCGAGTTCTTTGGTTGACAGATAATGAAAATAAGCTTACAATAAGATATATTTATGAGGCTATGGATAGGGCAAAGGAGAAGATTCAAAAGTCTTTTAATGAAAATAAAAAAAATGAGAAAATATTTACAATCATTGACAAAAGATAGAATTATCAATTTTATCGTCCCTTACATGTAGCAGGATATTATTTAAACCCAAAATTCTTTTATAAGATCACATCCGTTGGGTTTGATGGAAAAGTTCAAATTGGATTATATCAGTGTATTGCAAGATTTGTTCTAAGCCTTGTTGTGCAAGATAAGATTATTCATAAATTATCTTTTTATAAGAATGTCGATAGCCTCTTTGGAATTCCAATGGCAGTTCGATCCAAGACAATTACATCTCTAGGTATTAATAATTTAATATAATTAATTTCATCTATAGTATATTACTATGTTATTACTAATAATAAAATAAATTTTGCAACTGAATGGTGGAATCTATTTGGAAATTCTACCCCAAACTTATAGCAATTTACTATCAAAATATTTAGTTTTAACATATAGTGCTACAGGTTGTGAGCGAAACTAAAGTGTTTTTGAGCATGTAAAGATCACATAATACTTTAATTTATTTTTTTATATAGATGTATTAATATATTTTCAAATTATATGACATGACAGATTCACTCAAAAAGAAGAAATTGGTTGGAGCATCAATGATTACACGATCTTATTTATATAAAGTATAATCAAGCTTTGAAGGCTCGTCATGATTAGCGAAATAGAATTGATCCGATCTCATTACAAGACATTGATGATTCAAATGAGTAGTTGCTGAGAGAAATGGGTGCGAACATGCAAGATGCCAAAGATGAGCTTGTATTTGAAGATAATAGCTTGACATAGAAAGATGTGGCAAGAGCTTCAAGTGTGGAGAATTACAAACATATATAAGATAGATGATGAAGAGAAGAATAAGTGCAACAACATCAAGCTCGGCTCCTGTTATTATTGAAGAGAATGAAATATATTTTGATGAAAAAGGATCAAAGGAAGAGAATAAACTCAATGAAGATGAATTGTTTGAAAATGATAACGATGTTAATTATGATGATGAATGACTTTGATATAAAACTTTATTATTTTGAATTTTGAGTCTTTTGACATTTTTGCTATTAGGAGATGGATAATGTGACTTGGTACTTTAGTTTTTTATAATTTAATGTCATATTTTTATTTAAATAATCATATTTATTAATTATATTATATATTTTTTATTTTAATATTTTAGAGCATCTCGCGTCACTCGGGTGAGCGCCTAGCACTTTTTAAATGACTGTTTTAAAATGAAATTCTTATGTTCACTATGAAAAAGGCCCATGTAAAAAAGTTTCAAAAAGAAAGTTTGGAAGTAGGTAACTATAAAAGAAAGGACAAGACAGCCATATCATTCACTGTTGCAGATCCCTTTTGTGTTAGTAATCTAGTGGAAGACTAAAGATATACTAAAAAATGACACTTATTAGCCACAGATATTCAATCAGCAAAAAAAAGTAATAACTAATGTAATTCACTTTAAGTTTTATTCAAAAAACATAAAAAAACCACAATTAACACCTAAGAAAAAAGATCTAGCCCCTATAAAGCTTCCCAAAACACTATGAAAGCAAAGCACCATATAACTATTTCCAATTGAAGGAAAAAGGGATTGATACCATAAAAGTAAAGAGATGAGAGATGGTTGCAAAAGCAGCCATGCCTTGTAAACTAACATGTCGCAAACTAGAAAGAAAATCTTAAAAAAACACACTAAACAGTCAACAAGGTGGAGAAGCATGATGAGACAGTTGCTCAATAATACCAGGAAAATGGAAATAATGTGTTTCTTTCATTGAAATCTAAGGGGAAAATCATCTGATGTGGTACTGACTATGGAAAAAAGATATGAATAAGAAAGAAGAATCAATCCAGGTTTAAGTAATCGAAAGAGGGTGATGAAAACAAAAGGAAGTTTGGTCAAAGACTAAAACTATAGTGTCAACATCATTCTCCTCATGTTAAACTTATACATATTTCATTTCCATAGCAAAGCTAAATGGTCAGGGAGAAAACACAAAGCCTGACTCAAGATCTAGAACTAACAATTTGTGTTGCATAAGACCATGAGATCACTCAGCAAATGCACAGCATATATATCAAAAAATGGGCGTCAATAGAGGTCTGAAAGATCAAAATTAAAATTAGGATTAACTAGGAATAATACAATAAAGATAAAGAAATCAGTAGAATCTAATATGTGTGTTCAGAATCAATACAGAAATAATATAGAACCATTAACATAGCTACACACCATAAAATTCAAAAATAAAATTTGAGTTTTTAAAACTACATTGCTAAAATGATCTTTTTACCACCAAAAAATCATACAAAAATAATATTAAAACTACAAAAGTTATATTATCAACATTTACAAAAAAAACTACAAAAATAATACAAATGATAAATTGTGTGAAAACAACAAAAAAATCACTAAAATAACCATATTATACATTTAATAAAAATAAATACTAATAACATCCTACAAAAATAATATTATAAAAACATCCATCCAAAAGCGAACTGCTCCAATTCCTCAAAAGACTAGATCGTCAAATGCGGCACCAATAATTGAGCTATTTCTAGCTGAAACCAAATTCACAAAACCAACTCAATGCGACAAAAACATAAATTGCTTCATCAGGCAAGACAAGCACAGACTACTCAATTTACGATGAATGATGCGATTGAGATGGAAAGAGAACAGAAAGAAGCCATGTCTAGAGGAAGAACCTTCGACGTGGGGGTCCCCAGGGACAAAACCACCCTGGATCAGCTGCTTGTCTAGCAATATAAAAGTATGCTCTGCAACAACAACAAACCATCGATCGATCCCATGGATCAGTTCTCAAGAGCAAAGTGATTCGTCAAAGAGGAAAGAAAGAAGGGGGAAAGGGGAATTAGGGTCGATTACTGAGGGGATCCTGGGTCCAGGAGCCGTGCATCTGGTACTCCTGGTGGAGGGTGAGGGGCTCGGAGGCGGTGGCGGCGAGGAGGGCGGGGTCCTGCATCCACCTGTGGTACGCGGGCACGTGCTCCCTCATGTAGGGCACCAGAATCACCTTCTCCCCTTGCAAGCTCCTCCCCACCGGCACCATTCCTCCCACTTCCTCCCATTCCCTCTCCCCTTCGCCCGCAAGTTTAGACATCTCCGGCTGGCGATGGAGAAACGGGGAGCGGAGAGAAACGGAGGGACTCCCGAGTATGTTATGATTTCTTCGGCATACACCCTTCTCGGAATCGATTTCGCGTACGATGCCAATTAAAACGAGATGGGCTCTCGACAAAGGGCGTTAATTTTTGGGCGAATTTTCGAAAAAAGAAATCACTGGTTTTTTTACTTTTTTTTTTCGTTTTCATTTTTTTTACTTCACAGAGTCTTTGCTTTCTAAAATTCAAACGTTATGTTATTCCTCCTCACTTTTCCTTTCATCTTTTGCAACCGATTCTTTGTTTCTAAGGCATTTTATCCACAAAAAAGAAAAATTACTATTGATATTTTATCGAATGATATCCTCGTATTTATTTTTGCTTATGCTTTGTTTTCTATTTGAACGAAAATACTTTGGATTTTTTACTAAAATAAATTGATCATATATTCTATTTTAGAAATAGATTTTAATTATTATAAAATTTTTAAAATTAAAATAATAATAATAATAATACTAATCATCTCAGAATCACTAGAATGTGATGTTAAGATAATAAAATACCCATTTTTTATTTTTAAAAAAAATTATGATATTTAATTATCAAAATTAATTTTTTTTAATAACATCTATGATCAAATAGTATCTATTTTATTCAAAGTTTTTTAGTTACTTTTTTGCTCGTTTTAATATTTCCATATTTTGTATGCTGAATATTGTACTAAAAAATTATTAAAATATTGTTTAAGAATAAACTGTCTAAAATTTATGTTGAAATGTGTTGATATATAATTTAAGTTATTTTATAAACTTTTAATAATTTTATGTTACAGTTTGAATCTTATTTCTCAAGTTTTCCATCCTACAATAGTATCTTAAATTATCCGACTAATATTTTTTATGCAGTTTCAAATTTATTTGGATAGGTTTAGAATTTATTAAATCAAATCTGACCCAAAAAATATTAAAAACTGAAAAGGTAGGAAAAGAAAAGATCTCCTCATCCAAAATATAATAATTTACGATGGACTTTGTAGAATCCGAATAACAACATGATATGATGATATCCAATATAACCCATCCATAGTTTTGAAAGAATATTCATATTTACAGGATATATATATATATATATATATATATATATATATATATATATATATATATAGTAGCTATTATAATGAGATATGTTGTTGTTTGTAAGCATTCATATATATCAACACGATGGTCTTCCTATCTGCATCGAATTAAAACACATTTGTTCTAGTGTAAATGTTGGACGTCGAAAGAGTCGAAACTTAGAACGGCAATGATACGTCGTCGCCGATAATACCTTCCGAGAAGAGACACATTTAATGAGCTTACGATAGGAGACTCAACTTTCATGTTCTTGAATGATCAGATCGATCGTTTTAAGATGTTTGAGCCTTTGATGATATTAACAAAGTCATCAAAAGTTAATTATTAGTATTATTTTTTTAAGTTTTTTAAATAATATTTATTGAGTCTATTTAATCTAATTATTTAGTGAGTCGGTTTAATTCAGTTAGAATTAAGTAAAGATTTATTTAATATTTATTTATTATTAGAATTAAAATCTTGATGAATTCTGGATGGAACTCTATAAATAGGGATTGATGTAACTACTTCTCTTTCTTCAACGATAAAATCATAAATCAGGTATCATTTAATCCCGGCCGACGACCACCGCCGCCGCTGCTCCCTGCCCAGCGCCCACCGCCGCGGCTGCGCCCCGGCCAGCAACCTCCTCTCCTCGCTTCCCTATCTCGCCCGACCAAGAAGGCCGCGGCCGTTGTTTCCCAGCCAGTGGACCACTGCTCGTAGCCGTCCGTCGGCGACGCTGCCCTAGCCGGACCGCCGCTCGCCTCCCAGCCGCCGCTCCCCCTTGCTCTGCATCTTTTGTAACCGAAACAGGGCAATCACGGGCAACTCACATCTGCTGCCCTTGTTTCCAGCCGCCGCCGTCGCCGTCGCCTTCCAGCCGCTGCTCCCACTCGCTTCCCATCCGCTGCTCCCCCTTGCTCTGCATCCGTGGTGACCGAAACAGGGCAGTTACCACCGTCGCAGTCGCGGGTCCCCTTGCTGCCGCAGTCGCGGATCCCCTTGCTGCTGCGAACGCCGGTTGCCACCACCGTCGCCACTCCTGCCCAGCCAGCGACGACGCCGCTCGCCGCCCAGCCTGCCACGACCCTCGCTGCCTCCTTCTCCTCAACCGCTCTTGATCCTTCCGGCCAAACTCCTTCGGTGGTGCGACAAAAATAGAGTACGCAGCAACCACAACGCAGCAACAAAAACAGTGGCACCCTCTGCTGCCGTAGCCGCCGATTGTAACCACCGTCATCGCTCCCGACCAACGACCAACCCCTCATTCTGCAGCAGCCGTCCTCCAACAGCGAACACAGCAACCGCAGCAGGTACGCAGCCTTGCCTCAACCCCAACATCGATTCATCTTCTCAACCTCGGTCGCATCAACGTCGCCTACCCCTTGATTAGCATATTCTACCACAACCACATGTTGCCATCACCGCAACCTCAACCTCGTTGCTCAGCGATCGCCCCTTGCGTCGCAGTAGTTACAGTCACATCAACGCAATCGTCTTCCAACCCCTGTGCTCTCACCCCACGCAGTGATAGAAACAAGGCAGCTACTCTTCCTCCAACGCAGTGATTGCAACATTGTCCTTGGCATCCACCTCCTCGATAGTGTTGATGCCCTTGACCGACACCAAAAACAGGAGTTGAGATTACAGATTTGCAATCTTACGCAATGGCTATTGATAACTCGGTGAAAGCATAAATGAAAGCATTGGAAATCAGAATTGAGAACCGGTTACAATAAGTACTTAATGATTTCAAAAAGGACTTACTGGGGAGTCTTAGTAAATTTCAACAAGGTGGGAGCTCAAATTCTATATTGCACAGATCTAGAAATACTAAAAAAGGGCTCCAAGATTGTGACACAATCTACTCATACATGAAGGTGGATGGATAGCTCGCCAAAATTTGTCAGACTTTTACAGTGTTGGAATATCATAGTAGGTTTGAAAGATTGTTAAATCAAGCTAGAGATTGGTCGGAACGACAACTTCTGAATATATTTATTGAAGGGCTTATTCTAGAGATTCGGTGTGAAGTTAAGGCTCGTCAACCCCGCACTATAATAGCTGCAATCTCATTCGCATATCTATATGAGAAAAAAATCAACAGGGAAAATCATGGAAATAGAAGTGACAACAACCATATGATTAGTAAGCCACTGGCTCCATCTATTTCCAACCAAAGCCTTGACACCCGAAGACTAACTCAAGAAGAACTAAAGATCAACAAAGGATTTACACTATGATGAAAAGTGGAATATGAAGCACCAATGTAAACAAGGACAACATATAATGATTGAGCCAATTGGAGAGGAACCGAAAGCAGAAGAGTTGGACTCCGATTATGAAGGTGTGGAAACTGATGAAGATGTTCAAGCCATCACATATACAGTGCATGCATTGGCTAGCTATGCTAACCCACAAACTATGAAAATCAAAGGAACTTTGAAGCATCAGCTTGTCACTATGCTGATTGATACGTGCAACACTAATAATTTTATGGACAGGAAAGTTGTAGCCCGATTAGCTTATTGCATTGAAGGTTATAACAGATTCGAAGTAAAGATTACTGATGGACAGATTTTAACTTATGATAGCAAAGGCTAGGAATTTCTTACAACGATTACTATACTAAAAGATCGATCTATTTCTTACACTGTCAAAAAGTGGAGACCATACTTACTTGATTAACGGGTTGTGATGCGTTGCAGATAGCCTATGACTGAAGTGCTAAAAGACAAGCTTCCCGAGATTGATGCTGCTCAGCCTTGAGGACAAGGTTGATTTGAAGAGGGAGGAACTGTTATGACCCTTTTTCTAAGCTTTTGAATAATATTTATTGAGTCTGTTTAGTCTAATTGTTTATTGAGTCGGTTTGGTTCAATTAGAGTTAAGTAGAGATTTATTTAATATTTATTTATTATTAGAGTTCAAGTGTTGATGGACTTTGGGTGGAACTTTATAAATAGGGATGTAACTGTTTCTTTTTAGTAATCTATGAAAAATACTATTCTGTCTTTTGACAAACCCTAGGAGGCCGATCCCCTCGAAGTGATCAAGGAGGGCCGAGGGTCGATCCCCTCAAAGCGATCAAGGAGGTCAATTCCCTCAAAACGATCATTATTATCCCAATTTCTTTCCTTTTTTCAACGATAAAATTATAGGATCTTATCATTTGGTATCAGAGCGACGACAAGACTCTATGATCTTATGAGTAACCCATCAAGTGAGACCGACCGCCTTTGTCACTAAGAGAACGGCAATCAATGAATCTCCATGTACTTTTTTTTCATCTCTTCCTTTGTCCTTCGTGACCAGGCCGATCCTTCATCACCAAAGATCAGCCTTTAGCCTACTCTCCTACTGCTGCCATGACCGTGCAGACCATCGAGAACTGTCGAGATCACTTTACTAGTCTCCTACTCAAGTTTCATGAATCTATTTGAATGTTCAAGCATCTAATGGAAACATATTTCGTACCATTGTCTGTGCCTCAAACACTCCTTTACTTCATGTTTTGTTAGACAAAGTCTGCAGAACGTTACATGGTTCTGTCTGACCCCTAAACTTCCACTTGGAATAATAAATAACCATGCCAGGAGTTACAAAAATTATTGACTTGAGTCCACTAGGCTAAACATAAATCACATATATTGAAACTAGACGCATCATTCTAAGATATCTTCAAATATAGAATCACTTCTGTCCAGAGAAAAAGATGTTGACATAAAAAATACTAATTTAGAGAATGAACCAACAAACATAAACTCCAAAATATTATATCAGGTATATTTATATTGTTTAACATTTCTTCCACGAGAACATTCTGAATTTTAATAATTTTTTTTATTGGGTTAATTCAAACCCCTCTAAGACTCCTTTTACACATTCTTACATAAATCTATCAAGAAAACTCTAAAGTACTCAAGGTATTTTTTTATACCTCTTCCTCGTTAAGCTGTTCAAATACATAAAATATTTATATAGTAATCCAACTTTAATAGCTAAGGTTTTCTTTCTAAATTTCTTATCCTCTTATCATGGTTATCCCACTAATCTATACTCTCTTTTCATCCGAGTAATCTCACACCATTCTTAATGTATTCACGCTATTGCGCAATTCTGTGACTCTTCCCCTTTTATCGGTTGTCTATATTAGTACAATCGGTAATCTATCAAATTCGTTTCTAAACTCGCTTGCCTCTCTTGGTTTTAATGACGTACCATTGTGTATTATTGGCTATTTCAACAGTACTTTAGATGCTTGTGACAAGCGAGGCAAATGGAGTTTCGTGGTAACTCCATCTGTTCATTGTTTTAGGGATTTTGTGATAGTAATGGTTTTCAGGACATCAAATTTTACGGACCTAGTAGGTTCACCTTATCAAACATAAGGTTCTGCAAAAGTCGTCTTGGTTCAGCTGGATCACACTTCTCCAAATGTGTCTTGCTTGAACCTGATTGGAAATTCTTCCATTTGTCATCTTACGAGACCTTGCTCCAACCACTATCCTCTTTTGTTTCGGATTCTTCATTTAAACCCTTCTCACAAATATTAATTCTATTTTTAAAATTTTTAGATCAACCATAGGGAGTTCGGAAGTGAAGTGATTAGGAATAATTGGTTTTGGCCTATCAACAACATGCAACCCGATTTTTTTGCAACTAATCTTAGTTACCTTTGTGGGTCTTTGTCCCAGAATTGTTTGGGTTACCTTGAGGATGTTGAAAAACTTCGGAGAGTATTACATATGTAACGGAAAGTGAAAATAAAAATTAGTTTCTCAAAATAATTTTATTGGATCATCGTATATGAAGATCGGGAGAGTAAAGCTCAAGACACCAAAAACTACATAAAGGATAGGAGACGTTCTCATATAAGGGAACTCGTATATCCCCTAAGATCATAGATTCTAGTCCATAGATGAAGAAACTCTCGCAAACGCCTCTCTAGTAGTGATCCACATGATAGTCGTAACAATGACACACCTCCTCGTGCAATATGTTCTTTCCTCGCGATCGTACACCACCACGCAATTGCAAATAAAGAGGGACCAATCCCTTTTGCTATCCTCTCACACTAGAAGGGGCAATCAGTTAGAGAAAGAAAGGGGGAGAAGATAAGGAGGGTGGTAGCTATAGGGGTCTAGCCTATGACCATTTTAGTCTCAACAACTATTTATAGAGAGCCTCCTTTGACTAACCGAATCTTTCTTAGTAGGTATTGGATTCTCATCCAATAATCATTGACTTAATGAATATTGGATCCTTATCCAATAACTACTCTAAGCTCTATTAGATTTCTCTTAAAGATCCATTAAAATAAGGACTTATTTGATATCTCATATCTAAGCACTTCTGTTCATTCATCATATGTGTATGACCCTCTAGGCCCAATACCAAGCTGGCTGTGAGTTACACCTATCAAAACTTTTTTTAACTCAGAACTCATTCTAACTTAGTGAATTATTGTCCCCATAATAGTTCACTTAATTTATCGACTATAAATGTACTAGACTAATATATCATAGTCCTGATAAGGGGGATCTAATCAATTGGACATGTTTGCCCTAAGTTATCATGTATTTAAAGTCCATCATCCATCTAATATCCCAAAGATTGTATACCGAATATGGTGCTATCAGGCTTATGCGAAATCTATCCGAGTCTCACTTTAATCAGATTCTCTCAAAGAATTCCTTCTCTCTTAATCTGAATCTCATGCTTATCGGATTCATCATGATCTGATTGACCCTGGCAAGGGATTTGCCTTAGTAAAAATATACAAGATATTCCTCTCATGATACTAAGAGTTGATGATCCTTTATTGACACTCAATTACCTTTGTAAGGTTGGCTACCATTTTGTTATGATCCCTTTTATTTTCTAAACTTTGAATAATATTATATTAAGTTTGCCTAGTCCAGTAAGAGTCGGATAGGGGCTTATTTGATATTTATTTATTTATTAGAAATCCAAGTCCTGATAGACTCAAGGGTAGAACTCTATAAATATGGATGTACCTATTTCTTTTCACCATCAATGAAATATTATTTCAGTCTTTTGACAAATCCTAGGAGGCCGATCCCCTCGAAATGATCATCCCTTTTCTTCCTCTTCTTCTATGATATAACTAACCATAGGGGGCTTATCATTTGGTATCAAAGCAGTGATCCTCGGCATTCTCGCTATAATTTCTCATGTCATTCATCGTCGCAACCATCATCATCTCAAAAAAAAAAAAAGTTAAAGCCGGCAGCATGCCCAAGTAGCCACACCCCATCTTGCTCATGTGAGAAAGGGTCACCGTCATTGTTTCCTGGCCAGTGGACCACCCTCCTCATCGCTCCTAACCTCGACGACCCTTCGTTGCTCTCAGCCCTTGACGACCTTGCTCCTAGCCATGCCACCATTGTTGTCTCTCGACCTCAATAACAACCTTCCCTCATCGCAGTGACCGAAACACGGCAACTCCCTATGCCATCATCGTTGTTTCTTCCTCTTCTCCACCGGCATCGACAACAACTCCCCCAGCCTCAGTCCCTAGCCGCTCATAATCCCTTGGCACTCTCTTCCCACACAGTGAAAAAAATAGGGCAGCAACCTTCCCTCCTTGCAGGGACCGAAACAAGGCAACTCCCCATGCACATCACCATTATTTTCTTCCTCTTCTCCACCAGCATCGATAATAGCCCCCGCAGCCTTAGCCCCGGCTGCTTGCAATCTATTAGTGCTCTCTGTTAGGATCGAGAGCACTAAGAGGGGGGGGGGGGTGAATTAGTGCAGCCGAAATCTTTCAACATTTAAAACAAAAAGCCGCGCGTTAGTCCGATAAAAAATGATTTCGATGTAAAAGCCGATTCACGCTTGTATCTATGCAATTTACGCAGCTTATGCCTAAATGCAGTTTTATGCCTAAATGCAGTTTTGCCCTGAATGCAGATTGCGCCTGCGTAGTTTGCATTTAAAGCGCGCTTTTGCGTCTAAGCGCCAGATTGCGTCTAAGCGCCAGTTTGCATCTAAACACAGTTTTATGTCTGCGCCGCTTTGCGTCTAAACACGCTTTTACGCCTAAACACGGTTATGCCCGAAAGCACGGTTTGCGTCTAAACGCAGTTTTACGCCTAAGTGCAGTTTTATCGCCTAAACGCAGTTTTTTGCGCCTAAATGCAGTTTTACATCTAAACGCAGTTTTATGTCTAAACGCAGTTTTACGCCTAAACGCAGTTTTACGCCTAAACTCGGTTTTACGCCTAAACGCCGGTTTTTACGTCAAAACGTAATTTTACGCCTAAACGCAGTTTTATGCCTAAACGCTGTTTTGAACTTTGAAAAGCGTTTTATGAATACGCAGAAAGCAATTTGCAGTTATAAATGGAATCAAAACGTAGCGTAAACTACAGATTGTAAAAATCGCATGCGAAAACACCGATTTACGCCCGAATGCATATTCGGAAAGATCGAAACTTAGAGACTCGTTAAGTAAAAGCGCAGAGGGCAGTAGCTATGTAGGAGGTTTGCAGTAATGATAAAGTGCTCAAAGTAAAAGCAAACCGTAGATTTAGAGTGGTTCTGTTAGTCTTGACCTACTCCACTTTTGGCTTCCTCCTCCGACGAGGTCACCGCGTCAACTAGCTGCCTTCCTTCAATGGGCGAAGGCCAACTGCCCTTTACAGTTTCACTCCTTTTGATGGGCTCGGGAGACAACCCTTACGGAACCTTTCTCTCCTCACTTTTACAATTCGTAAACTTAAAGAACGTAAGGAGGAGACTTAAAGGCTTTTACAACAATTTTGAGCTCAAGAATCACGAGAAGATCAAGATTTCGGTGTAGGTCTCTTGCTCTTTCTATGCTGAATGGGTGGGGTATTTATAGGCCCCAACCCGTTCAAATTGGAGCTCAAAACGATCAAATCCTGGATTTCGGATCAAAGTGCACCTCCTCGACCGGAGAGGTTGCACCGCCGCTGGCAGAGCTTGAAGATCGAGCCTCTCTGGTGCCACCTGTTAGAGGTGGTTGCACCCTCTCTGCCAGAGCTCGAAGATCGAACTCAGGCGGTTGCACCACTGACCGGAGAGGTTGCATCGCTTGGCGAGCTCAAACTTGAGCTCGGTGGTGCTACCTCCCGACAGAGGAGGTTGCATCGCCCGCCTCGCCGGAGATCGAGCCCCGGGGCGGTTGCACCTCTTGGTCGGGCGGTTGCACCGCCGATTGTCGCCGGGAGACATAGCCCAGGCGGTGCCACCTCCTCGGCCTAGGCGATTGCACCTCCTCGGTGTAATCGGGTCCCAATGGTTAGCTCCATTCAGCCCAATTTCAATCTTTTCGGGGGCCCAATTGCCCCAAGATTAAGCTAATGGGATCACCTCCCATTTTTCAACTTAATCAATGTGCAAACTACGATTAAATCTAAGACAATTTCTGCAGCTTTGCTCCGATCGTCAATCGCTTCTTCCGCGAAGTTTCGGCGAACTTCCGCCGATCATCCCATGAACCCTCGGTGATTCTTCTCGGACTTCGCAAACTCACGGACTTTCGCGACGATCCACTTGGAGAGTTCGACGAAGCTTAAACGGCAAGCTTCGGACTTCTGGATCTGTTCGCGCGGAACCTCCGACGACCGTCCAACTTCCGTCCGAACTCTCGAACTCCCAACGTGATCATGATCTTGACTCGCAAACTCCCCGCTGCTTGTCTAACTTTCATCGTAGTTAATCCTGCATAACAAAACTTCGATCGAGACAATTAATCCTAAGCAATTTAACCATGTTGTCCCAAGATGTCATTGGTCCCTCGACGCTTCGTCCGATTCTTCGGCGCGATCGTCCTTTCCTGCAGACCTATTGCCCAATCGGCCGCTTGACTTTGCAACTCCGGATATCCTTGGCACAATACCCGCTCTTCTTGGCCCGATGCCCGAGTCCATGGCCCGAAGTTTTCGTCGATACGTCGACCGATCCACCGGCCGACGTCCAATCTTCGACATGTTCCTTCTAAGACAACATGATTTTCCCGCTTTAATTGTCTCATCCTGATCGAAGCATCCTGCGTCACTCAAAACGTAGATTAAATCATAAACATATATCAAGTAGTTTCATCATCAAAATACGAGATTCAACAATCTCCCCCTTTTTGATGATGACAACCACTTGATGACGGAGTTAAACTTAACCCCCGGAGTTTAAACAAACTCTCCCTATCAATATGCCATATTGATAGAAACTCTTAGATTCAAAAATCTAAGCAACATGTCATCATAAACGGAGTTAACCTTCCCAGAGTTTAAACAAACTCCCCCTATCAATATGCCATATTGATAGAACCTTGAATTCAAACTGAATTCAAGTCATTGCAATATTCATCATGAATACTTGCAACACGTCAACATGAACATATGCATAAACTTATGCATCACATGTCATGTCATCAACATACTTCTCCCCCTTTGTCATCAACAAAAAGGAGAAGTATCACAATCAATCATTTGTGATATTGATTCAACTCATTGCATGAAAAACATAATATCAAGTTTTATTATCATGCAGTTTTGAAGCCAGAAAATTTAGCAAATGTTACATCGTGCCTAGAACATTCAAGCTACCAAGTTTTAGATATGTAAGTTTTACGGCATACAAGATAGCACATGCAAGCTAGCAATGTTACAACATTTTAGAACTTGCAAGCTAGCAGTTTAGAGATATTCAAGAAGGCAACTCTTGCTTCTTGAAATATGCAAGTTGCAAGCTAGCAAATTTTTGCTTCCTTTGCAGTGTTAGCTTTTGATATTGTAACGCAACTATTTCAAGTGTTTATCAATTGTAGCATTTCATCATATGGCATGATATCGACATGTATAGTCAGTGAAGCAAGATTTTGATATCATTTCATGATGTACACATTTCAATATTTTAGCAAGTGTAGCATTGCATCACATGGTAAGATATCACCAGTCGATGCAAATTTTTGTTTGATATCTTGATACGGGGCATATAGCAATGATAGCAATCATATATTTCTTGGTGATGCAAGTATGGCCTAATCATAGTATCGATAGCAACCATATTAACATCGATAATAACAACCATATCAATGTCATATTGTCACTTTATCAACTATATTGGTATGTCACTTTATATTTTTTCAAGGCATAAGGTTTTTAAAACATTTTAGTTTCAGTGTAAAATCCGAGATAAACAACAAGAGATGTTTGTAAATTTGCATATGCTTACAGATCAAGGTAAAGGGTAACATATGGAGTTTACAACATATCAGGTAACCATATCAAAAACAAAGTCCTTCATGATGAGTAACATAAGGAGTTTACAACATGCCATATCAAAGACAAAGTCCATGAGGAGTTTATAACAACAACGGATGATTGTGTTCATACAAGCTCATTCATGAGGTTGAAGTGCCTAAATAAAGAGTCAAATTGTCGATGGATTTGCTGCAGCTCGCTTAGGATTTGATCTTGTCGGGTTCAAGCCGTTCTTGTCTTTGTTCAATCGGTCCATCCTAATCCCAATATCTTCGATGGATGATGTGTGAGTTTGCTCAACCGGATGTGTTTCCTCAAAGGGACAGATCGGAGGAGATTGGGTACTCCTAAAGACCGGTGTTTCCTAAGGTTCAGTTCAGTTCAGGTTTGAGGGGGGATCGGTTCTTCTAGGTATTCTAACCCGCCACCGTTTCTATAGTGACATCTTAGTCGCTGAAGTAGATTTTTGTTTATTATGCTGAATCTATCTACTTTCATTACTTCTTCTTCCGGGTGGTATTTGAATGTCGTAAGCTTTCATTATTCTAGTAATTATACCACCATATGGGAGCATCATATCTTTCTTAGATAATTCTAACATGTTTTGTTGGATAAGATAGCCAAGACAAATGTCATGTCCTTTCATGATTAAGTACATAGTTCCTAATTCTAATTGACTCACTTCATCATGATGGTATTGTTTAGGAAGAATTATACTAGTCATGATATGATGAAGTATCTTAGTGTTTAAAGGCAGTAGATGTTCACAACTTTTAGGAACAAATGTTATGTTAGGATTGACAAAGATTGTTCCTAAGGCTTCAACATAGGATGTTCCAATAGTTTCATCATCTCATGATCCTCTAAAGTAAAGTCCTATGCTTTTCATGAGAATGCCTATCATATCACAAATGAATCTATCAGTGATTGAGATGTGTTGTCCTAAAAGATAGGTGGACATCCTTTCTTCATCATCTATTTGTATGTTATTGTAAAACAATCTAACTAGCCTAGGATAGATGGGTTCGTTGATATGCAAGATTGGAAGTAGATTTAGGTTTGCAAACCATTGGATAGTCTCTACGTCTCTTAGTTCATTCAGATCTACGTATTTTCCCTTATTGATGCTTCTTAGTTCGAAAGAGAGAAATTTTTCAGCATGGTTTTTTGAATCAAAAAGGGTAAAATCAAACTCTTCTACTAATCTCCTCTTTCCCTTGTCCCTTGAGGATCTTCTAGATCCCATAACTACTGCTGTTTAGAGGGATAAAGGTGAACAAGAGTGAATGAAGAACAAAACAGAGTTTAAGAGGTTCTTAAAGAATACCTTAGTGAAATCTTCAAAACAGGGAGCGATTCTTGATGTTTTGTCTCAAATGGGAGGTATTTGGGAAGCTAAACGGGGTGAAATGGGGATGGAGGAGGCTTGGAGGAGTAGAGAAGGAAAGGGAGGTGAGTTGGGGTCTGTTTCACCGCCCTAAGCGGGGTTAAAAGGCAGAGTTGCGGGCGGTTGCACCTCCTGGTCGAGCGGTCAAACCAACCGGCAACCCGTGATGGTGGAGGTGCCACCGTTAGTCGGAGAGGTGCCACCGCCTGTAGGGGCGTGAACACTTTGTTGTGATTTGATCAGGGGAGGTTTTGTCTTGAGGAGAGTTTTCATTCAGAGTAATTAACGCGTTTACATGATTACGTGTGCATTTTTATTTCAAGGCAAAAACGGCTTGTACGATCAAGATAGACCTTTTACGCATACTCCCAATGTTGTACATATGTTTGTGATTTTGAAAAGTCACATTAGGTTGTATCCAAATTGCATTTGTGATTTCATAATTTCCTCTCGTTGTTGTATCCAAATTGCATTTGGGTTATGATTGTCGAGAATCAAGGAGCGTAAACATTAATTCTTGCTCCGACCTAAGGTTTTAATGTTTTTGTAGGAAGGGATGATTTTTAGGTACCCATTTGCTTTTGGGTGCCTCACTAATAGATCTAGATTTTCTATCATGTTGCATAGAATTTGTCATGGTTCCTTTAGGAACCCAAATCAATTTGTTTGGACTAAATTTCTGAATGGACAATAATGCGTCCCTATGTCCGAACTTGCAACAAAAGTTGCATTTGCTTTGATGTCTAACATGTAAGATGGGGCCTTTTATTTAAGGTAGTTGGATTTTGGTGAGGACTCCTCACAAATCCAATCCCACTTTTTTGGGAACATGACCCTTGTTTGTAAGGATCATGTTTAATGACTTGCTACCAACCTCAAATTTCTTCAAGGTGTCCTTAAGTAGCAAGTTTTCTTTTTTGAAAAGTTTCTAGATCATGGCATTTTATGCATGAGTTTAAACTATCACTATGTTCAAAGATTTAACTTATCAAACTTGTAAATAAGACTATCATACTCCTTTTTTTAGCAATTTGTATTTACCACTAATAGTCTTATACTCATCAAACAATTCATGGAAAGCATTTAATAATTCATCGAATGATAAATCTGCATCTAATGAATTTGTTACCTTGTCTTCGATGGCCATTAGAGCGTAATGAGCAACTTGCTTCTGTTGGTCTCCTCTTCTTGGATGCGCCGAATTCGTCCTATGTTGCTTGAAGCCTTCTTCTTTGATGTTCTTCTTTTGACTTGGGGACAATCACTCTTGTAGTGTCCCTCGCTTTTACATTCATAGCAGATCACTTGGTCCTTCTTGGGTTCAAGTTTATTTTTCATCATCATTCTTAAACTTGTTTCTTTTAAAGAATTTTTAAACTTTCTTGTTAAAAGTGCCAAGTCATCATCACATCCTCATCAATTGAGTTTTCTCTCAAGTGGCATTCAAAGTTTTAAGTGCCATATCCTTCCTGTTCTTTGGAAGGATGTCTTCTTTGCTCTTCATGAGCTTTGCAAGTCATCTCGTAGGTCATTAATGACCCAATTAGTTCTTCAAGAGGGAAGTTGTTTAGATCTTTTGCCTCTTGAATAGCAGTGGACTTTAGGATCCCAACTCTTAGGAAGGGATCTTAGTATCTTATTTACGAAGTTCAAAATCCAAAAAAACTTTTTTTCGAGTCCTTTTAGACCGTTGACGACATCCGTGAAACGGGTAAACATGTCGCCAATGGTTTCACTCGGTTTCATTCAGAAAAGTTCAAAAGAATGCAACAACAGATTGATTTTTTACTCTTTCACTCTACTTGTGCCCTCGTGGGTCACTTCAAGTGTGTGCCAAATATCAAATGCAGTTTCACAAGTTGAAACACGATTAAACTCGTTTTTATCAAGTCGCATAAAATAAGGCATTCATAGCCTTTGCATTAAGAGCGAAAGCCTTCTTTTTCAATTCATTCCAATCGATCATTGGAAGAGAAGACTTTGAAAATCCGTTTTCAACAAGGTTCCACAGTTCAAAATCCATAGAAATAAGAAAGATCCTCATTCGGGTCTTCCAAGAGGGTGTAGTCCGTCCCCATCAAACATGGGTGGACGTGTAATAGAATGCCCCTCTTGGTTTCCTATGCCATCTCTCTTGGGTTTTAATCCGTTAGAGAGTTAACCTTGCTCGATACCAATTGTTGGATCGAGAGCACTAAGAGGGGGGGGTAAATTAGTGCAGCGAAATCTTTCAGCGATTTAAAAACAAAAGCTGCGTTAAATCGATAAAAAACGATTTCATGTAAAAGCCGATTCACGGTTTGTATCTAAAGTGCGGTTTACGCAGTTTATGCGCCTAAATGCAGTTTTATGCCTAAATGCAGTTTTATGTCTGAATGCAGATTGCGTCTAAGAGCAGTTTGCATTTAAAAAGCGCCATTTTGTTTAAGCGCCAGATTGCGCCTAAGCGCCAATTTTATGCCTAAAACACGTTTTGCGTCTAAACACAGTTTGCATCTAAGCGCAGTTTGCGTCTAAACACAGTTTGTGTCTAAACACAGTTTGCGTCTGAGCGCAATTTGCGTCTAAACGCAGTTTTATGTCTAAGTGCAGTTTTACGTCTAAACGCAGTTTTGCGTCTAAATGCAGTTTTACGTCTAAACGCAGTTTTACGTCTAAACGCAGTTTTACGTCTAAACGCAGTTTTACGTCTAAACTCAGTTTACGTCTAAACGCAGTTTTTACGTCAAAATATAATTTTACGTCTAAACGCAGTTTTGTGTCTAAACGCTATTTTGAACTTTGAAAAGCGTTTTATGAATACGCAGAAAGCAATTTGCAGTTATAAATGGAATCAAAACGTAAGCGTAAAACTGCAGATTAAAAAAAATCGCATTTAAAACACCGATTTTACGCCCGAATGCAGATTCGAAAGATCGAACTTAGAGACTTCGTTCGTAAAAGCCAGAGGGCAGTAGCTATGTAGGAGGTTTGCAGTAATGATAAAGTGCTCAAAGTAAAAGCAAACCAGAGATTTAGAGTGGTTCGGTCGGTCTTGACCTACTCCACTTTTTGGCTTCCTCCTCCGACGAGGTCACCGACGTCAACTAGTCAGCCTTCCTTCAATGGGCTGAAGGCCAACTGCCCTTTTACAGTTTCACTCCTTTTGATGGGCTCAGGAGACAACCCTTACAGAACCTTTCTCTCCTCACTTTTATAATTCAGAAACTTAAAGAACGTAGGAGGAGACTTAAAGGCTTTTACAACAATTTTGAGCTCAAGAATCACGTAGAAGATCAAGATTTCGGTGTAGGTCTCTTGCTCTTTCTATGCTGAATGGGTGGGGAATTTATAGGCCCCAACCCGCCTTCAAATTTGGAGCTCAAAACGATCAAATCCCGAATTCCGATCAAAAGGTTGCACCTCGACTTGAGAGGTTGCACCGCCGGCGAGCTCGAAGATCGAGCCTCCGGCGGGTGCCACCTTCAAGTAGAGGTGGTTGCACCTCTGCCAGAGCTCGAAGATCGAGCTCAAAGGTTGCACCACTCGACCGGAGAGGTTGCACCGCCTGCGAGCTTCGAAACTTGAGCTTTGGCGGTGCTACCTCGGACAGAGGAGGTTGCACCGCCCGCCCTCGCTTCGGAGATCGAGCCTGGGGCGGTTGCACCTCTTGGCTGGGCGGTTGCACCGCCCAGTGTCGCCGGGAGATATAGCCCAGCGGTGCCACCTCTCTCGCCTAGGCGGTTGCACCTCCCGGTGCAATCGTGGTCCAATGGTTAGCTCCATTCGCCCAATTTCAATCTTTTCAGGGGCCCCATTGCCCCAAGATTAAACTAATGGGATCACCTCCCATTTTCCAACTTAATCAACGTGCTAACTACGATTAAATCTAAGACAATTTCTGCAGCTTTGCTCCGATCGTCAATCACTTCTTCCGGGCGAAGTTTCGCGAACTTCCGTCGATCATCCGATGAACCTCGGTGATTCTTCTCGCGGACTTCCCAAGAAACTCCCGGACTTTTTACAACGATCCACTTGGCGAAGTTCCGACGAAGCTTCGCTATGGCAAGCTTCGGACTTCTCGGATATGTTCTCGCAGAACCTCCGACGACCGCTTCAACTTCCGTCAACTCTCGAACTCCCAACGTGATCATGATCTTGACTTCGGCAAGAACTCCCTGCCGCTTGTCTAACTTTCATCGTAGTTAATCCTGCACAACAAAACTTCGTCGATCGAGACAATTAATCCTAAGCAATTTAACCAAGTTGTCCTAAGATGTCATTGGCCCCTCGACGCTTCCGGATTCTTCTACAAGATCCTCTCTCCTGCACCCTATTGCCCAATCGGCCAGTTGACTCTGCAACTTCGATCCCTTGGCACAATACCCGCTCTTCTTAGCCCGATGCCCGAGTCCACGCCCAAGCCTTTCATCGATACGTCGACCGATCCACCGCCGACGTCCCATCTTTCGACATGTTCCTTCTAAGACAACATGATTTTCCTGCTTTAATTGTCTCATCCTGATCGAAGCATCCTGCGTCACTCAAAACGTAGATTAAATCATAAACATATATCAAGTAGTTTCATCATCAAAATACGAGATTCAACACTCTCACCCCATGCAGCGACAGGAATAAGACAAAAAAAAAAACCCCCATCGCCTCCTCACACCTTATGCTGTAACCACCAATCATTGTTGCTTCCTTCCATAGGGAAATCTAAGGGTGACATTACATATAGAGTAGAAGAACAAAAAGAAAAATCCTAGATTTTTATAAAAAGGTTTCATCGTTGTGCAAAGATTGTTACATAAAAACCTATAAAAATGAAAACTATATGTGAGATAATTGTGTTACCTAGAGATATCGTATATCCCTGAATTCCTGTAGATTCGTGGGAGATGATGAAGGAGGTCAACTGTCCTCCTCTCTAGTAGTGATCCACATGATAGGGGTTGCGAAGATGCTCTTTGAATCATTGGCCAAATCTACACACTCTCCAAATAGGGGTTGCTTGCTAAGGAGGAGAAGGGGAGAGGAGAATATGAGGTGGTAGCCAAAAAAGCCTAGCCCATGGCCTTTAGTTCTCTCCTATTTAGAGAGGCCTCCTATCAATTTAACCATAATGGATCCTACCCTATTGGGTATTAGATCTCCATCTAACTACCAAAATCTCTTAGATTAGTGGATCTCTACCTAATAATATCTCATTAGTTCTTATTGGATCTCATCCATAGGATCCAATAATTCAATGGCTTATTAGATATCAAATAAGATAGGAGCTCCAACGGATATCTCATATTTGAACATCTACAAGTCGCAACATCTATCATATATGTGTGATGACCCTCTAGGCCTAATATCGAGCTGACCGTGAGTCATACTTATCAGAACTTCTTTTGGCCCAATAAATTATTATATTCATAATAATTTACTTGATTCATCGACTATAGACGTACTAGGCCACTACGCCGCAATCCCCAAATGATATAGGGGAATCCAATCTTTTGGACCTATCTGTCCTTAATTATCGTGTACCTATAGTCCCTCATCCATTTAATATCCTAGAGACCGTATACTGGGCATGGTGTTGTCAGGCCTGTACGATTTCTACTCGAGTCTCGCTCTAATCAGATTCTCCTAAAGAACTCTTTCTCTCTCAATCTGAATGACCCTGGCTAAAGATTTGTCTGAACAAGAATACATGAGATATTCCTCTGATGACATTGAGAACGGATGATCCTCTATCGACACTCAATAGCTCTCGTAAGGTTAGCTACCACTACCGATGATCAGCTATACTAAATCTGAAACTTCCAAACATAAAAGTCCGATATCAAAAAGTATAGTATACATACCTAATATCCTAGGTGTCTCAAGTATAAGGACCAGGTACACCACTATGATAACAAACTCGCTGTCTAACAATAAGGTATTATCAACCATCCAACATTCAGTAAGCATACCAATCCGTGAACTCATTCTCCAATAAGCATATGCATTTAATCCCTAGTGTTCCCACATATGCAGCTATGAGACCAGCCACTTTCATTATATGAACATGTATATAATACATCAATCTATCGATTATCTCGATGTCTCTCTTGAGTAACTTATAACTAAGATTATTTAGGGTCAGTGTTTAAAGATAAATTTGTCTCATTATCGTAATGTCATCATGATTAGATTCCCGTTACACAAATAAATAGACATCACAATATGTATATATATAAAAATATATATATATAATATATATGTATACATATATATATATAAATATATATATATATATATGTATATATATACATATATATATATATATATATATATATATATATATATATATATATATGTATATATACATATATATATATATATATATATATATATATATATACATATATATATATATATATATGTATACATATATATATATATGTATACATACATATATATATATGTATACATACATATATATATATGTATACATATATATAAATATATGTATGTATACATATGTATGTATACGTATACATATATATTTATATATACATATATATGTGTACATATATGTATATATGTATACATATATGTACACACACACACACACATATATATATAAATAAATAAATAAATAAATATATATATGTATATATATATATATATACATAAATATATATATATATATAAATATATATATATATATACATAAATATATATATATATATACATAAATATATATATACATATATATACATATATATATACATACATATATTTATATATTTATATATATATGTATATATATATGTATACATATATGTATAAATATATATTTATACATATATATATATACATATATGTATATTTATACATATATATATACATATATGTATATTTATACATATATATATATATATGTATATGTATACATATATATATATATATATATATATATATATATATATATATATATATATATATATATATATATATATATATATATATATATATATATATATATATATATATATATATATATGTATATATATGTATATGTATATATATATATATATATATATATATATATATATATATATATATATATATATATATATATATATATATATATGTATGTATGTATGTATGTATGTATGTATGTATATATATATAAATAAATAAATAAATAAATAAATATATATATATATATATATAAATATATATTTATATATATATATGTATATATAAATATATATTTATATATATATATAATGATTAATTAATATAAAAATATCATTATAATAATAAACAAAAAGAGTATATATCATATCACACGTGCTATCACTCACGTGATTGCACTGGCACATATGATTAGCTTTTTTCTACTTGATCTAAAGCCAAGCATCTATATGTTTAATTTCCATCAGACTCTTGTGACACTCATAGTCAATCTGAAACAATAGTTTTGTTAGTGGATTTACGATGTTATTTTAATTTTTTTTTCCACTATATTTCATCGGGCCATGATATCTCTAATTGTTAGAAACGAGTCGGCACTAAGAGAGGGGTGAATTAGTACAGCGGATAAAATTACATCGGTTCAAAAAATTTACTACAATTATATCGATCTCGAAAATGTATTTAACTTGAAACTATACGAAAGAGTATAGCAAGTAAGGAAGTTTGCAGTTAATGTTAATTACTCAAAAGAAATGCAAACCGAGTTTACAGTGGTTTGATCGTCGTGACCTACATCTACTCCTGATTCCTCTACCATTATGGCCACCGACATCCACTAATGGTCTTCCTTCAATGTGCGAAGACCAACTTTCCTTTGACACCCTTCTTCTCCTTTTCACAAGTTTAGGAGATAACCTTTTACAAGCACTCACTCCTCCTAAATAGAATTCTAAACTTAGACTAGAGGAGGGGATCTCTCAAGTGATTGCAACAACGTTTTCCCACTTTTAAGCTCTTTATGCTTGTATATGTTAACTAGGGATGAGAGGGGTATTTATATGTCTCAAGTAGATTCAAACTTGGAGCCTAAAAAAGTCTCATCTTGGGTTTCCTCGGGTCCTAGCGGTACCACCGTCTGTGTTGGGTGGTACCACTGCTTGCAGCACTAACACTAGGTGGTACCACCGCCTAGTCTGGCAGTACCACCACTTGAGATACTATGTTTGGGTGGTACCACTACCCAGACTGGCATTACTATTAGTCATAGGTGCCTAGCAAGCAAATCACATGAGTGATGACATGTGTGACTTGACACGCAATCGTCTTGTTTATTATATTTTAACATTTATCACTTTATATTGACTATTTATTCATCAGAACACTTTTGATGAAACTTGGGTTCCTTTATTAGATTAATCGTCAAAATTATTGATGTAATAAGTGAGGAAGGGCAGCAACTATTGTAGCCCTCGCTGCGCTCGAAGATAGAAGCCTACCATATTCGTGCAAGCAGGTCACCTGCAGCGGCGGCCGCAAGGGCAGCACCCGCAAGTAGGCCGCCCGTAGGCAGAGCCGCCTGCGACGTGCAAGGGGCGACGTCGACAACCGTGGTCGTCGCCTGCGGGCATAGCGCCCGTAGCGACGCTCGCTCGCGGGGGCGACGGTTGCAGGAACAACCTCGCGGGCAAAACCACTTGTAGGGGCGGTAGTGCCCGCAAGGGCGCCCGCCTGTGGGTTTTAGGACAAAAGATAGTTTTACCCCTCAAAATTTTAAAAATTTCATATTTTTATCTTTTTCCTAAATTATAAAAATACCCCTTAAAATTCAAAAAAATTCCTAAATGTCCATGATTTTAGAAAATATTAATTAATTAAAAATTTTAATTGATTATTATTTTTATCTAGTAGTCATACATGATGATGATTTATACATGTAATGTATGATATGTGGACGGATGATCATGGACCGTGTGACGTGTGTACTTGTGATTATTATTATTGGGGCCTACGAACTTCCATTATATTTTTCATTTATTGTCGGGCTTGTATACCTATGATTAAGTTGTAATCACATGAGAAGATACAGGAAGAGCGTGGAAGCGATAGCTGGACCCACGAGACGGACGATCACGATGCAAGGAGATGCGTCGAGATGTCGATGGAACCGGCGAGGACGAGATGGACGATCACAGGGCATAGAGATGCACCGCTGCACACATGGATCTTGATGTAAGTGATTAGGCATATTGGCTTAGGCCTGATCATATTAGGTTATAGTCCATGATCATCTGGTGTGATTGCTTATATACCTACTATATACATACATACATACATATATATATATATATATATATATATATATATATATATATATATATATATATTTGTATGCGATGTAGATATATATTAAATTTATATATGTGTGACATGTCATATTAGGAGACCAAATCATATAAACCCCTCTCTCGATAATATTAAGTCGGTAAATATGAGGCAATTAGATTGACTCACGTGGCTTTCCATCGTTATAGGTAGGGACCGATTCCCAGTGTAGGTTGAGTTGGTCGAGTCCCTCGAAGCTCACCTATATCGCGATTCGCTATCTTGCCTATGACAAAGAGATGTCACCGGTGACATGAGGACATGGTATGCTTGGTCGAGTCCCTCGAGGGTATATCATTGAATCAAACTCATCTTGTAACGATGGTGTTGACTTAACCAAACATCATGGTTGGTCGAGTCCCTCGAGACCATGGTGATTCGGAGGCCGAACAGGATGAGAATCACAAGGAGTTGTGATCAGCAAGAGTTGCCTACCTTTCGGGCTTAGTGTGATTGGTTGAGTCCCTTGAGGTTATACTAAGACGCTGATTGGATCTTGATCCCTACTAGAAGTCTGTCAGAGACTTTTATTTCATGTGCTAAGGGTGTCACGTGACTAGCCAGTAAAATAGTAGGAGCATATTAAGATAGAAGTCCATATCTTAATTGTTTATTTCTATAAAATCTGCATGTTATTTGTTTCTACTACAACTTTATTTTTAGAAAATGTCACTTTCAAATACCTTATGTGGCATACTTGATGTCAACTGCCTCACTGGTCCAAATTATACAGAGTAGCTCTACAACTTGAGAATTATTCTCATGATGGAGAAAATCGCATACATCCTTGATACAGTGATGCTTATGCCCGAGAAAGGGGCAAGAGAGGATGAGATCGCTCGCTATGTGAAGTATTTTGATGACTCCACTCTTGCTTAGTGTTATATGTTGGGCTCTATGACTCCTAAGTTACAAAGATAACATGAAAAGATGGATGCTAGATCCATACTACTACATGTCCGTAAACTGTTCGAGAAATAGGGAAGGACTCAGCGATATGAGATATCCAAGAGCCTCTTCCGTGCTAGGATGACTAAGGGGATATCAGTTTAGAACCATGTCATAAAGATGATTGAGTGGATAGAGAAACTCACAAGTCTAGGAATGGTCCTAAAGGATAACCTGTGTATGGATCTTGTGCTTCAATCCCTACTAGATTCCTTTTCATAGTTCATAATGAATTTTAATATGAACAAGCTTGAGGTGACTCTCCCTAAGCTCCTCAATATGTTGAGGGAGGCAGAGAACACTATCAAGAAAGAGAAGCCAGTTCTCTACACTAGTGAGACAAAAAAGAAAAGGAAAGCAGAAAAGTCCCTTAAGAAGGGCAAGGGCAAGGGCAGATCAGGTAAAGCAATGGTTGCTAAGAAAGACCCGGCAAAAGACAAAGGCTAGTGCTTCCACTATGGCAAAGACGGGCATTGGAAGAGGAACTAAAAAGGGTACCTTGTAGAGAGGGCAAAACAAAAGCTTGGAGGAGATTTAGGTACATTCATGTCTAGTCTCCATTTGTCAGACTCTTATGATAACACATGGGTATTGGATACCGGTAGTGCTTATTATATATCTAATTCATTGCAGGTTCTGGCAAGGCCTAGGAGACTGACGAGAGGCGAGATGGACCTTAAGATATGCTAGTCATAGATCCCCAACAAGCCAATCATGTGAGTGATGGCACGTGTGACTTGACACAGAATCTTTTTTTGCTTATTATATTTTGGCATTTATCACTTTATATTAACTATTGTATATATACATGTATATATTGTGATGTCCTTGGATCTGTGCAATAGGAATCAGATCGTGATGAGATTACGAAAATGAGATTGATTCACCTTTAAACACATATCATAAATAATCCCGGTTATAGGTTACTCGAGAGGGACATCGTGATAATCGGACAAACTGGTGTGCTGTATACCCGTCCATATGATGGATGCAGCTAGTCTCATAACTGCCCATGTGGGGACACTAGGGATACAATACAAGTGCTAATTGGAGAATGAGTTCACTGATTGATCCGCTTACGGAATGTTGGATGGTTGATGATGCCTTATTGTTAGACAGTAATTTCGTAGTCCTAATGGTGTATCTGGTCCTTAGACTTGAGACACCAAGAATGTTTTGTATGAGTGCTCTATTCTTTGATACCAGACTTATAGATTTGATTGTCCCAAATCTAGTACAGCTGGTCATTGGGAGTGGCAATCGACCTTACGAGGGCTATTGAGTATCGATAGAGGATCATCCACTCTTGGTGTCATAAGAGGAATATCCCATGTGTTCTAGCTCAGAAAAATCCCTGGCCAGGGTCATTCGGGTTGAGAGAGAAAGAGTTCTTCGAGAGAATCCGATTAGAGCGAGACTCGAGTAGAAACCGTATAGGTTTGACAGCACCATGCTCGATATATAGTCTCTGGGATATTAAATGGATGAGAGACTATAAGTACACGGTAACTGAGGACTGATAGGTCCAATGGATTGGATTCTCCTGTATCATCTAGGGACTACGGTATAGTGGCCCAGTACGTCCGTATTCGATGAGTCGAGTGAATTATTACAGAGATGATAATTCACTAAGTTAGAAGGAGTTCTGATAGGTATAACTCACGGCCAGCTCGATATTGGGCCTAGAGAGTCACACACATATGGTAGGCATTGCTTTGAGTAGAGGCTCGGATATGAGATATCCACCGGAGCCTCTATCTTATTAGATTTCCAATAAGCCCCTAAATTATTGGATCCTATGAACGAGATCCAATAAGAGTCCATAAGAGATTATTAGATAGAGATATTCTAATTTAAAAGGCTTGGGTAATTGGATGCAGATCCAATACCCACTAGGGGAGGATCCATTAGGTTTTGACAGGGGCCTCTATAAATAAGGGGGATTCAGAGCCTCATAGGCTAGAGCCTTTGCTTGCCTCTCCTATTCTCCTCCCTCTCTCCACCTCAGAGGAGGCATGGAGTTTTGAGGAGCATCGTCGCAGCCCTGCTGCATAGCCCTACTGCTAATCATAGGTGCCCAGCAAGCCAATCACGTGAGTGATGGCACGTGTGACTTGATACAGAATCTTTTTGCTTATTATATTTTGGCGTATATCACTTTATAACTATTGCATAAATGCATATATATATTGTGATGTCCTTGGATTTGTGCAATGGGAATCGGATCGTGATGAGATCACGATAATGAGATCGATTCACCTTTAAACACATATCCTAAATAATCCCTACCATAGGTTACTCGAGAGGACATCGATAACCGGATAGACCGGTGTGTCAGTATACCCGTCCATATGATGGATGCAACTGGTCTCATAGCTACTCATGTGGGGACACTAGGGATACAATACAGGTACTCATTGGGGAATGAGTTCACTGATTGATTCGCTTACGGAATGCTGGATGGTTGATGATGCCTTATTATCAGACAGCGATTCCGTAGTCCTAGTGGTGTATCTGGTCCTTAGACTTGAGACACCAAAAATGTCCTGTATGAGTGCTCCACTCTTTGTTACCGGACTTATAGGTTTGAATGTCTCAGATCTAGCACAGCCGGTCTTCGGGAGTGGTAGTCAACCTTACGAGGGCTATTGAGTGTCGATAGAGGATCATCTACTCTCGGTGTCATGAGAGGAATGTCTCATGTGTTCTTGCTCAGACAAATCTCTGGCCAGGGTCATTCAGATTGAGAGAAAAAGAGTTCTCCGGGAGAATCCGATTAGAGCAAGACTTGAGTAGAAACCGTATGGGTCCGACAACACCATGCTCGATATACGGGTCTCTCGGGATATTAGATGGATGAGGGACTATAGGTACATGGTAACGAGGACAGACGTGTCCAATGGATTGGATTCCCCTCAGATCGTCTAGGGACTACTGGCGTGTAGTGGCCTAGTACGTCCCAGAAGTCGATGAGTCGAGTGAATTATTACAGAGATAATAATTCACCGAAGTTAGAAGGAGTTCTCGACAGGTATGACTCACGGCCCATTTCGATATTGGGCCTAGAGGGTCACACACATGGTAGGCATTAAATGAGTAGAGGTTCGATATGAGATATCCCACGGAGCCCCCTGCCTTATTGGATGCAGATCCAATACCCACTAGGGAAGGACCCATTAGGGTTTGACACGATCTCTATAAATAGGAGGGATTCACAACCTCATAGGCTAGAGTCTTTGCTTGCCTTTCCTATTCTCCTCTCCCTCTCCACCTCGAGGCCTGGAGTTTTGAGGAGGGTCGCCGCAACCCCTCGCGTGTGGATCACCGCTAGAGAGGAGGACGCTTGACCTCCTTCACCCTCTCCTAAGGATCTGCAAGGAAAACAGGGATATCGATCTCCCCAGGTAACACAATCTCTATACGCAGTTTTGTGTTTTGCAGATTTTTACGCACCAATCTTCGCACGACGACGAACATCTTTTTGGGAATCGGGGATTTTTGTTTTCTTGTTCTTCCGTTGCACATATGATGTCGCCCCCCATGATTTCCCAACAAATTAATCAAAGCCGTTTGTTCGTCTGAATGATTGGTTTTGAACCGCGTGTGTTGTGTTTAGGAAGAATATTGACGTCAAAATCGTTGATCTAAAAGCGAGGAAGGGCAGCAATAGTTGCTGCCCTCGATCTGCATGCTGCGACCACTGCGGCAGCAGCTGCAATCCAGTCAGGGCATCCAGGGCACCACCATCTTGCATGCGTGACCCGGCCGTGTTCTGGCAGCAGCCAGCGATCGGCTGGTCCGCTTGCGCGAAAGAGTTTAAATGGCCGGGGCGGCATCCGCGGTAGAGGCGCCATGCGTCGCGACCCTCCTTGGCAGAGAGGCGCCACAAGGCAACAACGGGTCGAGGGACCAATCGCGCAGGCGCCGTGGGTCACGCCCCCTCCGGCAAAAACCCCCCAGAGGCGATCGCCACCGAGGCAGACCGCCGCTTCGCTGCCTCACGGCAGAACCGCCCATGAGGCGGCGGCGCTGGGGCGCCCACCGGCGGCACCTTGCAAATACCAAATGGTGTCCGCCGGCAGCGAGGGCATTCGCCCCACGCCCTCGCCCGATAGGCCGCCACCAAATAGGATGGCGGCGGCAGCAGCAGAGGGAATTAGGGTTTTGAGCAAATTGATAGTTTTGCCCCTATGAATTTGACAAATTCCAGTTTCTAACTTTTGTCCAAATTACGAAAATACCCTTAGGAATTGAGAAATTCCCTACATGTCCCTGATTTCAGAAAAATATGAATTAATTAAAAGGTTTAGTTGATTATTATTTTTTATTATTATCTAGTGGTCCTACATGATGATGATTATTTATACATGTGATGTATGATGTGTGGACGGATGATCATGGACCGTGTGATGTGTGTACTTGTGATTATTATTATTGAGGTCTGCGAACCTCCATTATATTTCTCGTTTATTGTCGGGCTTGCGTGCCTATGATTAAGTTGTAATCACATGAGGAGGCGCAATGGGGCGTGATGCGATAGCGGGACCCACGAGACGGACGATCGTGAGGCATGGAGATGCATCAAGATGTCGACCTTAACCGAAACGAGGGCGAGATGGACGATCACAAGGGCATGGAGATGCACCGCTGTAACACATAGATCTTGATGTGAGTGATTAGGCCCTCTCGCTCGGGCCTAATCATATTAGGTTGTGGTCCATGATCATCTCGATGTGATTGCTTATACACATACTAGATATGTATATATATTTGCATGCGATGTAGATATATATTAAATATGTATATGTGTGACATGTCATATTAGGGAGACCAAATTATAGAAACATCTCTCGATAATATTAAATCGGTAAACGTGAGGCAATTAGATTGACCCACGGGCCTTCCATCGTTATGAGTAGGAACCCATTCCCTGTAGGTTGAGTTGGTTGAGTCCCTCGAGACTCACCTATATCGCCATTCGCTATCTTGCTTACACATAGAGATGTCACCGGTGACTTGAGGACATGGTATGCTTGGTCGAGTCCCTCGAGGGTATATCATCAAATCGCACTCATCTTGTAACGAAGGTGTTGACTTAACCGAGCATCATGGTTGGTCGAGTCCCTTGAGGCCATGGTGATTCGGAGGCGAACAGGGACGGGAATCACAAAGAGTTGTGATCGACAAGAGTTGCCTACCTTTTTTAGGCTTAGTGTGATTGGTCGAGTCCCTCGAGGTTACACTAAGACGCCGATTGGATCCCGATCCCCACTAGAAGTCTGGCCGAGACTTCCGTTTCAATGCTTCGAGGGTGTCGCGTGACTCGTTAGTAAAATAGTGGGAGCATATTAAGATAGAAGTCCATATCTTGATAGTTTATTTCTTGCAAAATCTGCATGTTATTCATTTCGCTACATCTATATTTTCGGAAAATGTCGTTTTCAAATCCCTTACGTGGCATACTTGATGTCAACCACCTTATCGGTCCAAATTATACCTGATTGGCTCCGTAACTTGAGAATTGTTCTCACAAATGAGAAAATCATGTACGCCCTGATACAATGATGCCTATGCCCAAGAAGGGGCAAGCGAGGATGAGATCGCCATACGTGAAGTACATTGATGACTCAACTCTTGCTTTCGATGCTATATGTTGGGCTCTATGACTCGAGTTACAGACAACATGAAAAAAGATGGATGCTAGATCCATTCTCCTACATGTCCAAAAATTGTTTGAGGAACGAGGAAGGACTCAACGATATGAGATATCCAAGAGCCTTTTCCGCTAGGATGACCGAGGGGACAGGTTCAGAACCATGTCCTAAAGATGATTGAGTGGATAGAGAAACTCACAGGTCTAGGAATGGTTCTAGAGGATAACTTGTGTGTGGACATTGTGCTTCAGTCCCTACCAGATTCCTTTTCACAGTTCATAATGAATTTTAATATGAACAAGCTTGAGGTGACTCTCCCAGAGCTCCTCAATATGTTGAGGGAGGCAGAGAGTACTATTAATAAAGAGAAGCCAGTTCTCTACACTGGTGAGACCAGAAAGAAAAGGAAAGTAGAAAGGTCCCTTAAGAAGGGAAAGGGCAAGGGCAAACAAGGTAAAGCAAAGGTTGCTAAGAAAGACCAAGCAAAGGACAAAGGCCAGTGCTTCCACTATGGTAAAGATGGGCATTGGAAGAGAAACTGCAAAGAGTGCCTTGCAGAAAGGGCGAAACAAAATTTTGATGAAGCTTCAGGTACATTCATGATCAGTCTCCATTTGTCAGACTCTTATGATAACACATGGGTATTGGATACCGGTAGTGCTTATCATATATGCAATTCGTTGTAGGTTCTGGCAAGGCTTAGGAGACTACAGAGAGGCGAGATGGACCTCAAGATGGGTAATGGAGCAAAAGTTGCTATATTAGCTGTTGGCGAGGTCTCCCTATATCTGCCTAGTGGAGCTTTTATCGCATTAGATGCAAGTTATTTTGTTCCTTCTATTATCAAAAACATTATCTCCATTTCATGTTTAACAGTTAGTGGATATAAATTTGTTTTTGAGAACAATGGTTGTTCGATATTATTAGATGATAAGATCATCACGAAAGGAACATTGCATAATGGTTTATTTATGTTAGACACCACTCCACATATCATGAATGTAAATATGTCCAAAAGGAAACGAGATGAGTTGAACAGTGCATACCTGTGGCATTGTAGGCTAGGTCACATCCATGAAAGAAGGATTCAAAAGTTGCTAAATGATGGATATCTAGATCCATTCGACTATGTGTCATATACAACTTGTGAGCCTTGCATTCGTGGAAAACTGACCAAATCTCCATTTAGTAGAACTTGAGAGAAAGCCAATGAGTTGTCGGAACTCATACATAGTGATGTATGTGGACCCATGTCAACTCATGCCATTGGAGGTTACTCCTACTTCATTACATTTACTGATGATTTCTTAAGGTATGGATATGTGTACTTAATGAAGTACAAGTCCAAGGCCTTTGAGAAATTCAGAGAGTATAAGAATGAGGTGGAGAACCATACTGGAAAGAGAATCAAAAACTCTTCGATCAGATCGAGGAGGTGAATACTTAAGTACAGAGTTTACTCAGTTCCTCAAGGACCATGGGATATTATCCCAATGGACACCTCCTTATACACCTTAGCTCAATGGTGTCTCTGAAAGGAGAAATCGTACATTATTAGATATGGTACGATCCATGATGGGTTTCACCACCTACCCATCTCATTCTAGGATATGCCCTAGAAACCATGCAGCTTACCTTATGAACAGAGTTCCAACTAAGTCGGTAGTGTCTACACCATATGAGATATGAAAGGGGAGAAGCCCGATCTTAAGGTTGTTAAGATCTGGGCTGCCCCACCATGTTAGAAGACACAACCCCATAAATTAGAATCAAGGATAGAGCGATGCAAATTTGTGGGATACCCCAAGGAAACTTGTGGGTATTATTTCTATCATCTCGAGGACCTAAAGGTCTTTGTAGCTAAAAGAGCAGTGTTCCTTGAGAAGGAACACATTCTTGATTGGAGACAAGGGGGAAATGGTAGAATTGAGCGAGGTTGGAGAACCAAGCTCAAGCACCACTCTACAGCCCGAATCTGTTCAGGTACCTAATACACAAGTATCAAGTTTACGCAGTCTCGATAGAGTATCCCATCCTCCCCGAGATATGGGACATATTAGAGCAGAGGATGTAGAGGATATTGATCCTCAAACCTACGAGGAAGCTATTATGAGTATAGACTCGGAAGTGGAAAGAAGCCATGAATTCTCGAGATGGATTCTATGTACTCCAATAAGGTTTGAAACTAGTTGATGCGCTGAAGGTATTGTACCCATCTTGCAAAGTGGATCTTTAAGAAAAGATCGGAGTAGATGGAAAGGTAGAGACCTATAAAGCAAGGCTAGTGGCTAAGGGGTATCGTCCAAAGGCAAGGTGTTGACTACTTACCAACTTTCTCACCAGAAGCAATGCTAAAATCCATCAGAATTCTATTGGCTATTGCAAAACACACTATGATTATGAGATCCGGCAGATGGATGTGAAAACCGCATTCTCAACCCGGAACCTCGAGGAGGAGGTGTATATGATGCAACCGAGGGATTCGTGTCCAAGAACGCCCCAGATAAGGTGTGTAGGTTGCTTAGATCCATTTATGGACTAAAGCAAGCTTCCGAAGTTGGAACATAAGATTTGATGAGGCAATCGGATCTTATGACTTCGTTAAGAACGAAGATGAGCCTTGTGTATACTGAAAAGGTAAGTGGGGCGCTATCACCTTTTTGGTGTTATATGTGGATGACACTCTCATCATTGGGAATGACATAGGAATGCTATCCACAAGTTAAGGCTTGGTTATCTAGACACTTCTCCATGAAGGACTTGGGGGAAGCATCTTATATCTTGGGGATTAGAATCTATAGAGATAGATCCAAGAGGATGCTTGGCTTGTCCCATCCAGTACATAGAAACAATTGTCAAAAGGTTTGGCATGGAAAATTCCAAGAGAGGTCTCATACCGATGAGACATGGGATATCGCTTTCTTTAGTATGTCCCCAAAGACTCCGTAAGAAAGGGCTAACATGGATATGATACCTTATGCTTCAAAGAATAGGGTCTATCATGTATGCCATGCTATGTACTAGGCCCGATATAGCGCATGCTCGAAAGTGTCACGAGAAGGTATCGGTGGATCCAAGCTTGGAGCACTAGAAAGCAAGAAAAGTGTATCCTTAAGTATTTGAGAAGGACTAAGGATCTTTTACTAGTATATGGAGGTAATAGCCTTAAGGTTGAAGGCTACTCGACTCAAGTTTTCACCGATGTCGATGATAGCAAGTCGAATTCGTGGTATGTGTACACCTTGAATGGAGGAGTAGTGTCTTGGAAGAGTTCCAAGCAAGATACCACTCACGACTCGACCACGAGGCGAGAGTACATTGCTGCATCGATGCAGCAAAGGAGGGAGTCCGGGTGAAGAAGTTCATCACAGATTTGGGAGTCGATACAGATAGCGGACAAGTCGACCTTCTTATATTAAGCGACAACTATGGGGTGATTACTCAAATAAGGGAACCCGTGGCTCATCGAAGTGTTCCGAGGAGGTTCCAAAATATAAGAGAGATCGTAACCCGAGGAGATGTAGCAAAGGAAAGAGGTCCATCCGAAGATAACATTGCAGATCCACCGACAAAGCCGTTGTCTCATTTTGTCTTTGAAGGCTGTGGGTCTCGATGGGGATCGACATACATAGGTGATTGGCATTAGGTCAAGTGGGAGATTGCTAGTCATAGGGGCCCAAAGAAGCCAATCACGTGAGTGATGGCACGTGTGACTTGATACGAATCTTTTTGCTTATTATATTTCTACAGATATCACTTTATAACTATTGCATAAATGCATATATATATATATTGTGATGTCCTTGGATTTGTGCAATGGGAATCGAATCATGATGAGATCACGATAATGAGATTGATTCACCTTTAAACACATATCCTAAATAATCCCTACCATAGGTTACTCGAGAGGGACATCGTGATAACCGGATAGACCGGTGTGTTGTATACCCATCCATATGATGGATGCAAATGGTCTCATAGCTACTGTAGGGACACTAGGGATACAAGATGTGCTCATTAGAGAATGAGTTCACTCGATTGATCCGCTTACGGAATACTGGATTTTTGATGATGCCTTATTGTCAAACAGCGATTCCGTAGTCCTAGTGGTGTATCTGGTCCTTAGACTTGAGACACCAAGGTTGTCCTGTATGAGTTGTTGGGAAATCATGAGGGGCGACATCATATGCGCAGCGGAAGAACAAGAAAAACAAAAATCTCCGATTCCCAAAAAGATGTTCGTCGTCGTGCGAAGATTGGTGAGTAAAAAATCCAAGAAAAACACAAAAACTCATGTATAGAGATTGTGTTACTTAGGGGAGATCGATATCCCCTGCTTTCCTTGCATCCTTTAGGAGAGGGTGAAGGAGGTCAAGCGTCCTCCTCTCTAGCTGGTGATCCACACAGCAGGGTTGCATGGCGACCCTCCTCAAAAAACTCCTAGCCTCCCAGGTGGAGAGGGAGAGGAGAATAGGAAGGGCAAGCAAAGACTCTAGCCTATGAGGTCGTGAATCCCTCCTATTTATAGAGATCCCGTCAAAACCCTAATGGTTCCTTCCTAGTGGGTATTGGATCCATCATCCAATAAGACAGGGCTCCATCGGATATCTCATATCCCAACCTCTACTCATCGCAATGCCTACCATATGTGTGTGACCCTCTAGGCCCAATATCGAAATGGCCGTGAGTCATACCTATCGAAACTCCTTCTAACTCAAAGAATTATTATCTCTGTAATAATTCACTGACTCATCGACTACTTTACGTACTAGGCCACTACATGCATAGTCCCTAGACGATCTGGGGAATCCAATCCATTGGACCTGTTTGTCCTCGCCACCATGTACCTATAGTCCCTCATCCATCTAATATCCCGGATAATCGATATCGAAAGCATGGTGTTGTCGGACCCATACGGTTTCTTACCGAGTCTCGCTTCTAATCCATTTCTCCCGAGAACTCTTTCTCTCTCAACCCGAATGACCCCGGCCAGGGATTTGTCTCGAGCAAGAACACATGGGATATTCCTCTCATCACGCCGAGAGTGGATGATCCTCTATCGACACTCAATAGCCCTCGTAAGGTCGACTACCACTCCCAATGACCACCACATACTAGATCCGACAGCCAAACCTATAAGTCCGGTATCAAAGAGTGGAGCACTTTCATACAGACATCCTTGGTTTCTCAAGTCTAAGGACCGATACACCACTAGGGACTACGGAATCGCCATTCCGACAATAAGGCAATATCAACCATCCAAAGATTCCGTAAGCGGATCAATCAAAGGAACTCATTCTCCAATGAGCACCGCACTATATCCCTAGTGTCCCTACACGGCGCGATATGAGACCAGCTGCATCCATCATATAGACGGGTATACAAAGACACCGGTCTATCCTCGGTTATCACGATGTCCCTCTCGAAAAACCTATGACCGGGATTATTTAGGATATGTGTTTAAAGGTGAATCGATCTCATTATCATGATCTCATCACGATCCGATTCCCATTGCACAAATCCAAGGACATCACAATATATATATGCATTTATGCAATAGTGATAAAGTGATATACGCCAAAAAATATAATAAGCAAAAGATTCTCAGATCCAAGTCACACGTGCCATCACTCACGTGATTGGCTTGTCGGGCACCTATGACTAGAAATCTCCCACTTGACCTAAAGCCAATCACCTATGTGTCCATCCCCATCGGACCCCTCGTGACGCTTTAAAGACAAAATGAGACAATGGCTTTGTCGGTGGATCTGCAATGTTATCTTCGGATGGAACTTTTTCCACTGCTACATCTCCTCGGTTACTTATCTCTCTTATAACTGGAACCTCCTCGAACACTTCGATGAGACCCGTGTTCCCTTATTCGAGTAATCACCCCATAGTTGTCACAATATAAGGAAGTCGACTTGTCGCTATTCAGATTTACTCCCAAATCTGTGATGAACTTCTTCACCTGTGACCCTCTTTTGTCGCATCGATGCAGCAATGTATCCACCTGTGGTCGAAGTCGAGAGTGGTATCTTGCTTGAACTCTTCCAAATGCTTGCTCCTCCATTCAAGGTGTACACATACCCCGAATTCGACTTGCTATCATCGACATCGACCATCGAAACTTGAGTCGGTGTAGCCTTCAACCTTAAGGCTATTACCTCCATATACTAGTAAAAGATCCTTAGTCCTTCTCAAGTACTTAAGGATACACTTTACTGCTTTCCGTGTCTCCAAGCACGATCCGCCTCGATACCGCCAGGTGACACTTTCGAGCATGCGCTATATCGTGCCTAGTACATAGCATGGCATACATGATAGACCCTATTGCGAGGAATAAGGTATCATATACATGTTCGCCCTTTCTTCTAGAGTCTTTGGGGACATACTCGTAGAAAGCGATATCCCATGTCTCATCGGTGTGAGACCTCTCTTGGAATTTTCCATGCCAAACCTTTTGACAATAGTTTCTATGTACATGGACTGGGACAAGCCAAGCATCCTCTTGGATATATCTCTATAGATTCTAATCCCCAAGATATAAGATGCTTCCCCTAATTCCTTCATGGAGAAGTGTCTAGATAACCAAGCCTTTACTGTGGATAGCATTCCTATGTCATTCCCAATGATGAGGATGTCATCCACATATAACACCAAAAAAGGTGATAAAGCCCCACTTACCTTTCTCAGATACACAAGGCTCATCTTCGTTCTTATCGAAGTCATAAGATCCATTGCCTCATCAAATCTTATGTTCCAACTTCGAAGCTTGCTTTAGTCCATAAATGGATCTAAGCAACCTACACACCTTATCTTGGCAGTTCTTGGACACGAATCCCTTAGGTTGCATCATATACACCTCCTCCTCGAGGTTCCCGCTGAGGAATTCGATTTTCACATCCATCTCCAGATCTCATAATCATAGTGTGTTTGTAATAGCCAATAGAATTCTCGATGGATTTTAGCATTGCTACTGGTGAGAAAAGTTTCTCACAGAGTCAACACCTTACCTTTGACGATACCCCTTAGCCACTAGCCTTGCTTTATAAGTCTCTACCTTTCCATCTACTCCCATCTTTTCTTAAAGATCCACTTGCAACCGATGGGTACAATACCTTCGGGCGCATCAACTAGGTTCCAAACCTTATTGGAGTACAGAGAATCCATCTCGAATTCATGGCTTTTTTCCACTTCCCTGAGTCTATACTCATAATAGCCTCCTCGTAGGTCCGAGGATCAATATCCTCTACATCCTCTGCTCTAATATGTCCCACATATCTCTCGGAGGATGGGATACTCTATCGATCCCCGTAAAGTTGATACTTGTGTATTAGGTACCGAACGCACTTCGGTAGAGAGTGGTGCTTGAGCTTGGTTCTCCAACCTCGCCTCAATTCTATCATTCTCCCCACTGTCTCCGTCAAGAATGTGTTCCTTCTCAAGGAACACTGCTATCTTAGCTACAAAGACCTTTTGGTCCTCGAGATGATAGAAATAATACCCACGAGTTTCCTTGGGGTATCCCACAAATTTGCATCGCTTTGTCCTTGATTCTATCTTATCTGGGTTGTGTCTTCTAACATGGGCGGGGCAGCCCCGATCTTAACAACCTTAAGATCGGGGCTTTTTCCTTTCCATATCTCATATGGTGTAGACACTACCCACTTAGTTGGAACTCTGTTCGGAAGGTAAGCCTGCGGTTTCTAGGGCATATCCCTAGAATGAGATGGGTAGGTCACAAAACTCATCATGGACCGCACCATATCTAATAATGTACGATTTCTCCTTTCAGAGACACCATTGAGTCGAGGTGTATAAGGAGGTGTCCATTGGGATAATATCCCATGGTCCTTGAGGAACCGAGTAAACTCTGTGCACTTAAGTATTCACCTCCTCGATTTGATCGAAGAGTTTTGATACTCTTTTCAGGCCCGGTTCTCCTCCTCATTCTTATACACTCTGAATTTCTCAAAGGCCTCAGACTTGTACTTCATTAAGTACACATATCCATACCTTGAGAAATTATCAGTAAATGTAATGAAGTAGGAGTAACCTCCAATGGCATGAGTTGACATGGGTCCACATACATCACTATGTATGAGTTCCAACAACTCATTGGCTCTCTCTCCAGTTCTACTAAATGGAGATTTGGTTAGTTTTCCACGAATGTAAGGCTCACAAGTCGCATATGACACATAGTCGAATAGATCTAGATATCCATCATTTAGCAACTTTTGAATCATTCTTTCATTGATGTGACCTAGCCTACAATGCCACAGGTATGCACTGTTCAACTCATCTCGTTTCCTTTTGGACACATTTACATTCATGATATGTGGAGTGGTGTCTAACATAAATAAACCATTATGCAATGTTCCTTTCGTGATGATCTTATCATCTAATAATATCGAACAACCATTGTTCTCAAAAACAAATTTATATCTACTAACTGTTAAACATGAAATGGAGATAATGTTTTTGATAATAGAAGGAACAAAATAACATGCATCTAATGCAATAAAAGCTCTACTAGGCAGATGTAGGGCGACCTCACCAATAGTTAATACAGCAACTTTTACTCCATTACCCATCTTGAGGTCCATCTCGCCTCTCTGTAGTCTCCTAGGCCTTGCCAGAACCTGCAACGAATTGCATATATGATAAGCACTACCGGTATCCAATACCCATGTGTTATTATAAGAGTCTAACAAATGGAGACTGATCATGAATGTACCAGAAGCTTCATCAAGCTTTTTGTTTCTTTCCCTTTCTCGCAAGGTACTCTTTGCAGTTTCTCTTCAATGCCCATCTTTACCACAAAGGAAGCACTGGCCTTTGTCCTTTGTTGGGTCTTTCTTAGCAACCTTTTTTTACCTTGTTTGCCCTTGCCCTTTCCCTTCTTAAGGGACCTTTTTCGCTTTCCTTTTTTTCTCGGTCTCACCGCAGAGAGAACTGCTTATCTTTCTTAAGAGTACTCTCTGCCTCCTCAACATATTGAGGAGCTCTGGGAGAGTCACCTCAAGCTTGTTCATATTAAAATTCATTAGAACTGTGAAAAGGAAACTAGTAGGGACCTGAACAATGTCCACACACAAGTTATCCTCTAGGACCATTCCTAGACCTCGTGAGTTTCTCTATCCACTCAATCATCTTTAGGACATAGTTCTGAACCTGTCCCTCACCATCCTAAGCGGAAAAGGCTCTTGGATATCTCATATCGTTGAGTCCTTCCCTGTTCCTCAAACAATTTGCGGACATGTAGGAGAATGGATCCGCATCCATCTTTTTCATGTTGTCTCTCAGAACTCGAGTCATAGAGCCCAACATATAGCACCGGAGCAAGAGTGGAGTCATCAATGTACTTCACGTGGCGAAGTGATCATCCTCGCTTGCCCCTTCTTCGGTAGGCATCATTGTATCAAGGACGACACGATTTTTCTCCGTTGCTGTGAGAACAATTCTCAAGTTTTGAGCCAATCCGTATAATTTGGACTAAGTAAGGCGGTTGACATTAAGTATGCCATGTAAGGGATTTTTGAAAGCGACATTTTCTGAAAATAAAGATGTAGCGAAAATGAATAACATGCAGATTTTACAAGAAATAAACTATCAAGATATGGACTTCTATCTTAATATGCTCCCACTATTTTACTAACGAGTCACGCCGACACCCTCGAACGCGAAAACGAAAAGTCTCCAAAGAGACTTCTAGTGGGGATCGGGATCCAATCAGCGTCTTTAGTGTAACCTCGAGGGACTCGACCAATCACACTAAGCCTAAAAAGGTAGGCAACTCTTGCCGATCACAACTCCTTGTGATTCCCCGCCCTGTTTCGCCTCAAATCACCATGGCCTCGAGGGACTCGACCAACCATGATGCTCGGTTAAGTCAACACCTTCGTTACAAGATGAGTCCGATTGATGATATACCCTCGAGGGACTCGACCAAGCATACCATGTCCTCGTCAAACGGGTGACATCTCTATGTCGTAAGCAAGATAGCGAATCGCGATATAGGTGAGTCTCGAGGGACTCGACCAACTCAACCTACACCGGAATCGGGTCTCCTACCATAACGATGGAAGGCCACGTGGGTCAATCTAATTGCCTCACGCTTACCGACTTAATATTATCGAGAGATGTTTCTATAATTTGGTCTCCTAATATGACATGTCACACATATACATATTTAATATATATCTACATCGCATGCAAAATATATATACATATCTAGTATGTGTATAAGCAATCACATCGATGATCATCATGGACCACAACCCTAATATGATTAGGCCCGAGCCAAGTAGGGCTCAATCACTCACATCAAGATCTATGTGTGCAACGGTGCATCTCCATGCCCTTGTGATCGCCCATCTCGCCCCTCGCTTGCCCGTCGACATCTTGATGTATCTCCATGCATCACGATCGCCTGCCTCGTGGGTCTCGCATCGCATCCACGCCTCCTTTCGCCTCCTCATGTGATTACAACTTAATCATAGGCACGCAAAGCCCCATAATAAACGAGAAATATAATTGAGGTTCGCACCTCTCAATAATAATAATCACAAGTATACACATCACACGGTCCATGATCATCCGTCCACACATCATACATCACATGTATAAATAATCATCATCATGTAGGACTACTAGATAATAATAAAAAATAATAATCAACTAAACCTTTTAATTAATTAATATTTTTCTGAAATCAGGGACATGTAGAGAATTTTTCAATTCCTAAGGGTATTTTCGTAATTTTGGACAAAAGACAGAAACTGGAATTTCTCTAATTCACAGGGGCAAAACTGTCCTTTTTGTCCAAAACCCTAATTCCCTCTGCTGCTATCGCCGCCGCCACCCTGCTGGCGGCGGCTCAGGCGGGCGAGGGCGAGGGCGCTGCCCGCCACAAAGCACGCCGCCTGGCTGGCGCCGCCGCTGGTGGGCGCCGGCGCCAGCCCTCATGGACGGTTATGCCATGCGAGGCAACACCCGCGACGCTGGTGCTTCCTCGCTAGCGGCGCCTTATGGGGTTTTTATGAGGGGAGCAATGGCCACGCGCCGCCGCCAGACGGCGGTCTCACCGCCTCCGCCCATGGCCTCGCCATGGGTCGCGGTCATGAAGCCTTCTTCCCAGCTGGCTGCCAGCCCCGCCGCCGCAAGCCTGCTGCAAGCAGACCGACGGTTGTTGTTGCAGGCACGCTAAGATGCGCCGGCAAGACTGGGTGCCCGGTCATACTGCGGGCCGCCGCCGGTGGTCAGAGGGCATGTAGATCGAGGGCAGCAAATGTTGCTGCCCTTCCTTTTAAGCCAACGATTTTGACGTCAATATTCTTCCTAAACACAACACACGCAGCTTCAAAACCAATCATTCTCACGAACAACCCGCTCTCGATAGCAATCGTTGGGAAATCATGGGGGCGACATCATTTGCGCAGAATAAGAACAAGAAAACAAAAATCACCGATTCCCAAAAAGTTGTTGGTCGTCGTCGCGAAGATTGGTCGCGAAAATCCAAAAACACAAAACCTGCATATAGAGATTGTGTTACCTTGGGAGATCAGATATCCCCTGTTTCCTTGCCATCCTTAGGAGAGGGTGAAGGAGGTCGCGTCCCTCTCTCTGGCGGTGATCCCACAAGGGGGTCAGCGACGACCCTCCTCAAAACTCAGGGCCTCCGAGGTGGAGAGGAGAGGAAAATAAGAAGGGCAAGCAAAGACTCTAGCCTATGAGGTCGTGAATCCCTCCTATTTATAGAGATCCCGTGTCAAACCCTAATGGGTCCTTCCTAGTGGGTATTGGATCTACATCCAATAAGACAAAGGGCTCCGTCGGATATCTCATATCCCAACCTCTACTCATCGCAATGCCTACCATATGTGTGACCCTCTAGGCCCAATATCGAAGCTGGCCGTGAGTCATACCTGTCCGAACTCCTTCTAACTCGGTGAATTATTATCTCATGTAATAATTCACTTTCGACTCATCGACTTTATTTTATTAGGCCACTACTGTAGTAGTCCCCAAACGATACTGGGGAATCCAATCCATTGGACCTGTTTGTCCTCGCTACCATGCACCTATAGTCCCTCATCCATCTAATATCCCGGGACCGTGATATCGAGCATGGTGTTGTCGGGACGATACTGGTTCCTACTGAAGTCTCGCTTAATCGGATTCTCCCGAGAACTCTTTCTCTCTCAACCCGAATGACCCTGGCCGGGATTTGTCTCGAGCAAGAACACATGGGATATTCCTCTCATGACGCCGAGAGTGGATGATCCTCTATCGACACTCAATAGCCCTCGTAAGGTCGACTACCACTCCCAATGACCAGGCTATACTAGATCTGGGACAGCCAAACCTATAAGTCCGGTATCAAAGAGTGGAGCACTCATACAGACATCCTTGGTGTCTCAAGTCTAAGGACCGATACACCACTAGGACTACTGGAATCGCTTGTCGACAATAAGGCATCATCAACCATCCAAAGATTCCGTAAGTGGATCAATCAAGAACTCATTCTCCACGAGCACTGTGACATGTATCCCTAGTGTCCCTACACGAAAGCAAACATGACTAGCTGCATCCATCATATGGACGGGTATACTGACACCGCCTATCCGGTTATCACGATGTCCCTCTCGAGTAACCTATGACCGGGATTATTTAGTATATGTGTTTAAAGGTGAATCGATCTCATTATCGTGATCTCATCACGATCCGATTCCCATTGCACAAATCCAAGGACATCACAATATATATATGCATTTATGCAATAGTTATAAAGTGATATACGCCAAAATATAATAAGTAAAAAGATTCTGTATCAAGTCACACGTGCCATCACTCACGTGATTGGCTTGCTGGGCACCTATGATTAGCATGAGTGCTCCACTCTTTGATACCAGACTTATAGGTTTGGCTGTCCCAAATCTAGTACAGTTAGTCATTGGGAGTGGTAGTCGACCTTACGAGGGCTATTGAGTGTCGATAGAGGATCATCCACTCTCGGCGTCATGAGAGGAATATCCCATGTGTTCTTGCTCAGACAAATCCCTGGCCAGGGTCATTCGGGTTGAGAGAGAAAGAGTTCTCCTGAGAATCCGATTAGAAGCGAGACTTCGAGTAGAAACCGTATGGGTCTCCGACAACATCATGCTCGATATACGGTCCTGGGATATTAGATGGATGAGGGACTATAGGTACATGGTAACTGAGACGACAGGTCCAATGGATTGGATTCCCCTCAGATCGCCCGGGGACTATGGCGTAGTGGCTTAGTACGTCCAGAAGTCGATGAGTCGAAAGGGAATTATTACAGAGATAATAATTCACATCGAGTTAGAAGGAGTTCTCGACAGGTATGACTCTCACGGCCATCTCGATATTGGGCCTAGAGGGTCACACACATATGGTAGGCATTGCGATGAATAGAGGTTCGGATATGAGATATCCGACGGAGCCCTTGTCTTATTGGATGCAGATCCAATACCCACTAGGGAAGGACCCATTAGGGTTTGACACAGGATCTCTATAAAGAGGAGGGATTCACAGCCTCATAGGCTAGAGTCTTTGCTTGCCTTTCCTATTCTCCTCTCCCTCTCCACCTCAGAGGCCTGGAGTTTTGAGGAGGGTCGTCGCAACCCTACTGTGTGGATCACCGCTAGAGAGGAGGACGCTTGACCTCCTTCACCCTCTCCTAAGGATCTGCAAGGATACAGGGATATACGATCTCCCTAGGTAACACAATCTCTATACGCAGTTTTGTGTTTTGCGGATTTTTACGCAACAATCTTCGCACGACGATGAACATCTTTTTGGGAATCGGGGATTTTTGTTTTCTTGTTCTTCCGCTGCGCATATGATGTTGCCGCCCATGATTTCCCAACACCTACTGTGTGGATCACCACTAAAGAGGAGGATGCTTGACCTCCTTCACCCTCTCCTAAAGATCCGCAAGGAAATAGGGATATACAATCTCCCTAGGTAACACAATCTACTTTATACACAGTTTTAAGTTTCACGGATTTTGTGCACCAATCTTCGCATGACGACGAACATTTTTTTGAGAAATTGGGGATTTTGTTTTTCTTGTTCTTCCGCTGCGTATGTGATGTCGCCCCCAAGATTTCCCAACAGTGGTATCAGAGCCAGGTTGTTCGTGCGAAAGATTGGTTTTGACCTACGTGTGTTGTGTTTTGGAGAAACTTTTGACGTCAAAATCGTTGACGCAAAAGCAAGAAAGGACAATAATTGTTGCTGCCCTTGCTGTCGTCGTGAGAAGGTAGCGTCATCATCGCGACGACAAAGCCTCTGTGGCCGGTACAAAGGCCGCCCGTATGTAGGCAGGCCCCCAGAAGACGCCCCACAAAGCGGGGCCGCAGCACGGCGGCCATCTCATGCGGGCACCGTGTTCGCGACGCCGAGGGTGATGTCGGCACCATTAAATCGCTGCCGCAGCACAACGCCGCAGATAATGCTTGCCCAGAGGGTAACCCGCAAGGGCGGCGCCTGCGGGTGTTGGACCCACGGGCAAAACCCCTCGGTAAGGGCGGTCGCCCGGCGGGGCAGCGGTGACTGCCGGCGCTGCCCCGCGGGCAGAACCGTCTCATGAGGCGGCGCGGCACCGGGGCTCCACCCAAGGGGCAAAGATCATTAGCGAGTCTTTGCCTGCAGTTTAGGGTAGGCGCCCGCCCCAAGCCTGAAAGCCACCACCAAAGAATGTGGCGGCGGCGACGGTAGTAGCAAGGGAGAGGAAGAGGGGCTTAGGGGTTTTTGGGCAAAAGACAATTTTGCCCTTGAAAATTTGAGAAATTTCAGTTTTTATCTTTTATCCAAATTATGAAAATACCCCTAGGAATTCAGAAATTTTCTACATGTCCCTGACTTCAGAAAATATTAAATAATTAAAAAGTTTAGTTGATTATTAATTTTATTATTATTTAGTAGTCCTACATGATGATGATTATTTATACATGTGATGTATGATGTGTGGACGGATGATCATGGACCGTGTGATGTATGTACTTGTGATTATTATTATTGGGGTCTGCGAGCCTTCATTATATTTCTTATTTATTGTCAGGCCTGCGTGCATATAATTAAGTTGTAATCATATGAGAAGGTGCAGCGGGAGCGTAGATGCGATAGTGGGACCCACGAGACGGACGATTGCGATGCATGGAGATGTTGACGGAACCGACGAAGATGAGATGGATGATCACAGCGCATGAAGATGCATTGTTGCGCACATAGATCTTGATATGAGTGATCAGGCCTACTAGCTCGGGTTTGATCACATTAGGTTATGGTCCATGATTATCTGGTGTGATTGCTTATACACATACTCTATATATATATATATATATATATATATATATATATATATATATATATATATATATATATATATATATATATATATATATTTTACATGCGATATAGATATATATTAAATATGTATATATGTGATGTCATATTAGAAGACCAAATCATACAAACATATCTCTCGATAATATTAAGTCGGTAAACATGAGGCAATTAGATTGACCCACGTGGCCTTCCATCGTTATAGGTAGGAACCGATTCCCGATGTAGGTTGATTTGGTCGAGTCCCTCGAGGCTCACCTATATTGCGACTCACTATCTTGCTTATGACATAGAGATGTCACCGGTGACCTGAGGATATGGTATATTTGGTCGAGTCCCTCGAGGGTATATCATTAAATCAGACTCATCTTGTAACGAAGGTGTTGACTTAACTGCGCATCATGATTAGTCGAGTCCCTTGAGACCATGGTGATTCGGAGGCCGAACAGGACGAGAATCACAAGGAGTTATGATCGGTAAGAGTTGCCTACCTTTTGAGCTTAGTGTGATTGGTCGAGTCCCTTGAGGTTACACTAAGATGCTGATTGGATCTTGATCCACACTAGAAGTCTGCCGAAGACTTCCGTTTCACGTGTTGAGGGTGTCGCGTGACTTGCTAGTAAAATAGTGGGAGCATATTAAGATAGAAGTTCATATCTTGATAGTTTATTTCTTACAAAATTTATATGTTATTCATTTCTGCTGCATCTTTATTTTCAGAAAATGTCACTTTTAAATCCCTTACATGACATACTTGATGTCAACCGCCTCACTGGTCCAAATTATACAGATTGGCTCCGCAACTTGAGAATTGTTCTCACAGTGGAGAAAATCATGTACGTCCTTGATACAGTGATGCCTACGCTCGAGGAAGGGGCAAGCGAGTATACGATGGCTCGCTACATAAAGTACATTGATGATTCCACTCTTGCTCAGTGCTATATGTTGGGCTCTATGACTCCTGAGTTACATAGACAACATGAAGAGATGAAATCCAGATCCATTCTCCTACATGTCCGCAAATTGTTTGAGGAATAGGGAAGGACTCAGCAATATGAGATATCCAAGAGCCTTTTTCGTGCTAGGATGACTGAGGGGACACCGGTTCAGAACCATGTCTTAAAGATGATTGAGTGGATAGAGAAACTCACAAGTCTATAAATGGTCATAGAGGATAACTTATGTGTAGACATTGTACTTCAGTCCCTACCAGTTTCCTTTTCACAGTTCATAATGAATTTTAATATAAACAAGCTTGAGGTGACTCTCCTAGAGCTCCTCAATATGTTGAGGGAGGCAGAGAGTACTATTAAGAAAAAGAAGCTAGTTCTCTACACTAGTGAGACCAGAAAGAAAAGGAAAGAGAAAAATGTTGAATCTCGTATTTTGATGATGAAACCACTTGATATGTGTTTATAATTTAAACTGCATTTTGAGTGATGCAGGTCTACTCGATCAGGATTAGACAGTTAACGCAGGAGGAATTGACGTTGCGCCAGAGGAGATCACGTCAGGATATTGGACGGCAGAAGGCTTCGGACGTCGGGCATCGGGCCAAGGAGAGCGGAATTGCACCAAGGATATCGGGGTTGTGGAGGTCAACCGCCGATTGGGCAACAAGTCGCAAGAGAGGACGATGCGCTGAAGAATCGGACGAAGCGCCAACCAATGACGTGCCGGGCAACGGAATGTCGATTCGCGTTGTAATAATTGTCTAGATCGGAGTAGAGTTTTAGTTTGTGTGTGCAGGAATAACTATGATAATGAGAAAGACATAAAGCGAAACAAAGTGCGGAGTCAAGCGCGAAGGATTCATTGGGAGTTCGAGAGTTCGACGGAAGTCCAAAGGTTCGTCGGGAATGCTACCGGAACTAGCCGAGAATGAGTAGGGAGCTTGCCGAAGGGTGTTTTGGAAGCTCACCGAAAGGTTCATGGGAAGTTCGCGGAGCTCGCCGAGAGAGATCAGAGCTTGCCGAAGAAGCTCGTTGGAACTCGCCAAGATCAAATCGTGTTTTCAATTTGTTTTAGATAGTCTTGTTTTCAATTTGCTAGTGTTCACCTCCTTCTTTCTTGCTGAGAATCTGTAAGAGAGTGAACCGCTTGTAAAAAGTTGTAAGAGGGGTATTCACCCTTCCCTTTCAAGAGATTTGCTAGTGGAAGGTGGGAGCCTCATCGAAGAGGGGCCTCACAAGTGGATGTAGGTCACTTGACCGAACCACTTTAAAAACGGCGTAATCTCTGGTTTGCATTTCATTACTGCTATTTACATTACTGCAAACCTTCTTACTTGCTTTATTTCAACATTACCTTTGCTGCACAACTTTGCGAATACGTTTTCAAGTTAAGCACTTCCGACTCCGATTTTTATCGCACGAAAGATTTGTCGAAATCAACGTTTTAATCCGCTGCACTAATTCACCCCCCCCCTTAGTGCCGCTCCGATCCTAACAAAAAAGTCACTTAAGAAGGGAAATGGCAAGTGTAGACCAGGTAAAGTAAAGGTTGCTAAGAAAGATCCAGTAAAGGACAAAGGCCAGTGCTTCCACTATGACAAAGATGGGCACTGGAAGAGGAATTGCAAAATGTACATTGTAGAAAGGGCGAAACAAAAGCTTGGTGAAGCTTCAGGTACATTCATGATTAGTCTCCATTTGTCGGACTCTTATGATAACACATGAGTATTGGATACCGGTAGTGCTTATCATATATGCAATTCGTTGCAGGTTCTGGTAAGACCTAGGAGACTAGAGAGAGGCGAGATGGACCTCAAGATGGGCAATGGAGCAAAAGTTGCTGTAGTAGCTGTTGGCGAGGTCACCCTACATCTGCCTGATGGAGCATTTATTACATTAGATGCATGTTATTTTATTCCTTCTATTATCAAAAGTATTATCTCCATTTCATATTTGATAGTTAGTGGATATAAATTAGTTTTTGAGAATAATGGTGATTCGATATTATTAGATAATGAGATCATCACGAAAGGAACATTGCATAATGGTTTATTTATACTAGACACTACTTCACATATCATGAATGTAAGTATGTCCAAGAGGAAACGAGATGAGATGAACAGTGCATACTTGTGGCATTGTAGGCTAGGTCACATCCATGAAGAAAGGATTCAAAAGATGCTAAATGATGGATATCTAGATCCATTCGACTATGAGTCATATGCAACTTGCGAGCCTTGCCTTCGTGGAAAAATGACCAACTCTCCATTTAGTGGAACTGGAGAGAGGGCTACTAAGCTGTTGGAACTCATACATAGTGATGTATGTGGACCCATGTCAACTCATGCCATTGGTGGTTACTCCTACTTCATTACCTTCACTAATGATATCTCAAGGTATGGATATATATACTTAATGAAGTACAAGTCCGAGGCCTTTGAGAAATTCAGAGAGTATAAGAATGAAGTAGAGAACCAGACTGGAAAGAGTATCAAGACTCTTTGATCATCTCGAGGAGGTCAGTACTTAAGTACAGAGTTTACCTAGTTCCTCAAGGACTATGAGATTTTATCCCAATGGATACCTCCTTATATACCTCAACTCAATGGTGTGTTTGAAAGGAGAAATCGTATATTATTAGACATGGTATGATCCATAATGAGTTTCGCTAACCTACTCATCTCATTATGGAGATATGCCCTAGAGACCACAGCTTACCTTCTGAACAGAGTTCTAACTAAGTCGGTAGTATCTACACCATATGAGATATGGAAAGGAAAGAAGCCCGATCTTAAGGTTGTTAAGATTTTGGGCTACCCTGCCCATGTTAAAAGACACAACCCTGATAAGTTAGAATCGAGGACAGAGCGATACAAATTTATGGGATACCCCAAGGAAACTTGTGGGTATTATTTCTATCATCTCGAGGACCAAAAGGTCTTTATAGCCAAGAGAGCAGTGTTCCTTGAGAAGGAACACATTCTTGGTGGAGATACTGAGAGCATGATAGAGTTGAGCGAGGTTGGAGAACCAAGCTCAAGCACCACTCTACAACTCGAGTCTATTCAGGTACCTAATACACAAGTTTCAATTTTACGTAGGTCTGGTAGAGTATCCCATCCTCCTAAGAGATATGTAGGATATATTAGAGGAGAGGATGTTGAGGATATTGATCCTCAGACCTACGAGGAGGCTATTATGAGTATAGACTCCGGGAAGTAGCAAGAAGCCATGAATTCTGAGATAGATTCTATATACTCCAACAAGGTTTGAAACTTAGTTGATGCGCTTGAAGATATTGTACCCATCGGTTGCAAGTGGATCTTTAAGAAAAAGATCGGAGTAGATGGAAAAGTAGAGACCTACAAAGCAAGGCTAGTGGCTCAGGGGTATCGTCAAAGGCAAGGTGTTGACTATGACGAAACCTTCTCACCTGTAGCAATGCTAAAATCCATCCGAATTCTATTGGTTATTACAGTACACTATGATTTTGAGATCTGACAGATGGAGATGAAAACTGCATTCCTCAATGGCAACCTCGAGGAGGAAGTGTATATGATACAACCTAAGGGATTCGTGTCCAAGAACTGCCCAGATAAGGTGTGCAGGTTACTTAGATCCATTTATGGACTAAAGCAAGCTTCCCGAAGTTGGAACATAAGATTTGATGAGGCAATCAGATCTTCTGACTTCGTTGAGAATGAAAATGAGACTTGTGTGTACAAGAAGGTAAGTGAGAGCGCCATCATCTTTTTGGTATTATATGTGGATGACATCCTGATCATTGGGAATGACGTAGGAATGCTATCCACAATAAAGGCTTGGTTATCTAGACATGTCTCCATAAAGGACTTAGGGGAAGCATCCTATATCTTGTGGATTCGGATTTATAAAGATAGATCCAAGAGAATGCTTGGCTTGTCCTAGTCCAGGTACATAGAAACCATTGTCAAAAGGTTTGGCATGGAAAACTCTAAGAGATGTCCCATACCAATGAGATATGGGATATCGCTTTCTAGGAGTATGTCCCCAAAGACTTCAGAAGAAAGGGCGAACATAGATATGATACCTTATGCCTCAGCGATAGGGTCTATCATGTATGTCATGCTATGTACTAGGTCTGATATAGGGCATGCCCTGAGTGTCACGAGCAGGTATCAGGCGGATCCAGCTTGGAGCACTGGAAAGTAGTAAAGTGTATCCTTAAGTACTTAAGAAGGACCAAGGATCTTTTACAAGTATATGGAGGTAGTAGCCTTAAGGTTGAAGGCTACACAAACTCGAGTTTTCAGTCCGATGTTGATGATAGCAAGCTGAATTTAGGGTAAGTGTACACCTTGAATGGAGTAGTGTGTTTGAAGAGTTCCAAACAAGATACTACTACTGACTCGACCACAGAGGCAGAGTACATTGTTGCATCAGATGCAGCAAAGGAGGGAGTTTGGGTGAAGAGGTTCATCACAGATTTGGGAGTCATGTCGGGTAGCGAGGAGCCGATTTCCTTATATTACGACAACAATGGGGTGATTGCTCAAGCAAAGGAACCCAGGTCTTATCGGAAATCTAAGCATGTTCTAAGTGCTAGTCATAGGTGCCCAGCAAGCCAATCACGTGAGTGATGACACGTGTGACTTGATACAGAATATTTTTGCTTATTATATTTTGGCGTATATCACTTTATAACTATTGCATAAATGCATATATATATATTGTGATGTCCTTGGATTTGTGCAATGGGAATCAGATCATGATGAGATCACGATAATGAGATCGATTCACCTTTAAACACATATCCTAAATAATCCCGGTCATAGGTTACTCGAGAAGGACATCGTGATAACTGGATAGACCGGTGTGCTGTATACCCGTCCATATGATGGATGCAGCTGGTCTCATAGCTGCTCATGTAGGGACACTAGGGATACTGATGCAGTGCTCATTGGAGAATGAGTTCACCATTGATCCGCCACGGAATGCTTGGATGGTTGATGATGCCTTATTGTCGGAGCAAATGATTCCGTGAGTCCTAGTGGTGTATCGGTCCTTAGACTTGAGACACCAAGGATGTCTGTATGAGTGCTCCACTCTTTGATACCAGAACTTATAGGTTTGGCTGTCCCGGATATAGTACAAACTTGGTCATTGGGAGTGGTAGTCGACCTTACAAGGGCTATTGAGTGTCGATAGAGGATCATCCACTCTCACGGCGTCATGAGAGGAATATCTCATGTGTTCTTGCTCGACAAATCCCAGCCGTGGTCATTGGGTTGAGAGAGAAAAGAGTTCTCCGAGAATCCGATTAGAGCGAGACTTCGGTAGAAACCGTATGGGTCCGACAACACCATGCTCGATATACGGTCTACGGGATATTAGATGGATGAGGGACTATAGGTACATGGTAATCGAGGACCCACAGGTCCAATGGATTGGATTCCCTCAGATCGTCACGGGGACTACTGTAGTGGCCTAGTAATGCGTCCGTAGTCGATGAGTCAAGTGAATTATTACAGAGATAATAATTCACCGAAAGTTAGAAGGAGTTCGGCGGTATGACTCACGGCACCGATATTGGGCCTAGATGGTCACACACATATGGTAGGCATTGCGATGAGTAGAGGTTCGGATATGAGATATCCGACGAGCCCTTTCTTATTATTGGATGCAGATCCAATACCCATTAGGAAGGACCCATTAGGGTTTGACACGGGATCTCTATAAATAGGAGGATTCCACAGCCCTCAAAGGCTAGAGTCTTTGCTTGCCTTTCCTATTCTCCTCTCCCTCCACCACCTCGAGGCCCCTGAGTTTTTTTGAGGGTCGTCGCAACCTTGTCGTGTGGATCACCAGCTAGAGGGCGCTTGACCTCCTTCACCCTCTCCTAAAGATCTGTAAGGAAACAAGGATATCACGATCTCCCTAGGTAACACAATCTCTATCGCAGTTTTGTGTTTTATGGATTTTTTACCAATCTTACTTCGCATCGATGACGAACATCTTTTTTGGGAATCGGGGATTTTGTTTTCTTGTTCTTCCACCGCTCAAGATATGATGTCACCCCATGATTTCCCAATAGTGGTATCGAGGCACGGTTGTTCGTGCGAATGATTGGTTTTGAACCTGCGTGTGTTGTGTTTAGGAAGAATATTGACGTCAAAATCGTTGATGCAAAAGCGAGGAAGGGCAGCAATAGTTGCTGCCCTCGATCTGCCCCGCAGCCACCTATAGCAGCACCCCACAATCGCAGCCGGGCACCACAATCGGCGCATCGCGATGCCAAACGTACTGCAGCGCCGCCGGCCGGCCGTGATGCTTTGGCGTAGAGCTTCGCGGCGTGGGTCGGCACCTTCCAGCTAGAGGCGCCTGCGGCCGCCGACCCCGCTGGCATAAAGCCGCTGGGCAGCAGCGTGTGCTGAGGCACCCATGGCGTGCGGCCACCGCCGGCCACGCTCCACTCAAAAAAAAACTCTGGGCGTGCCAATGAGGCAAAGACCGGCTTACGCGCCGCCTTTATGCAGAACAATCACCCGCCCAGGCTGGCGGCGGCCCGGGTGCCCACCTGCAGAAGGCGCCAATGGCGTGCCTTGTGGCGAGAAGGGCCCGCCCCGCCCTCGCCGCCGCCGCCGTCACAAAGGCCGAGGTGCGGCGGCTTGGAAGAGAATCTTGCGGCGGCAAAGCAGAGAGGGAATTAGAGTTTTGGACAAAGGACAGTTTTGCCCTGTGAATTTGAAAAATTTCAGTTTCTGCTTTTTGTCCAAATTACGAAAATACCCTTAGAATTGAGAAATTCCCTACATGTCCCCCGATTTCAGAAAAAATATTAATTAATTAAAAGGTTTAGTTGATTATTATTTTTATTATTATCTAGTAGTCCTACATGATGATGATTATTTATACATGTGATGTATGATGTGTGGACGGATGATCATGGACCGTGTGATGTGTGTACTTGTGATTATTATTATTGAGGTCTGCGAACCTCCATTATATTTCTCGTTTATTGTCGGGCTTGCGTGCCTATGATTAAGTTGTAATCACATGAGGAGGCGCTTGGCCGGGAGCGTGGATGCGATATAATGGACCCACGAGCAGACGGACGATCGTGATGCATGGAGATGCATCAAGATGTCGACGGAACCGACGAGGACGAGATGGACGATCACAAGGGCATGGAGATGCACCGTTGCACACATAGATCTTGATGTGAGTGATTAGGCCTACTGGCTCGGGCCTAATCATATTAGGTTATGGTCCATGATCATCTGATGTGATTGCTTATACACATACTAGATATGTATATATATTTGCATGCGATGTAGATATATATTAAATATGTATATGTGTGACATGTCATATTAGGAGACCAAATTATAGAAACATCTCTCGATAATATTAAGTCGGTAAACGTGAGGCAATTAGATTGACCCACGTGGCCTTCCATCGTTATGAGTAGGAACCGATTCCCGGTGTAGGTTGAGTTGGTCGAGTCCTCGAGACTCACCTATATCGCGATCCGCTATCTTGCTTACGACATAGAGATGTCACCGGGTGACCCGAGGACATGGTATGCTTGGTCGAGTCCCTTGAGGGTATATCATCAAATCAGACTCATCTTGTAACGAAGGTGTTGACTTAACCGAGCATCATGGTTGGTCGAGTCCCTCGAGGCCATGGTGATTCGGAGGCCGGTCAGACCGGAATCACAAGGAGTTGTGATCGGCAAGAGTTGCCTACCTTTTAGGCTTAGTGTGATTGGTCGAGTCCCTCAAGGTTACACTAAGACGCCGATTGGATCCCGATCCCCACTAGAAGTCTGTTGGAGACTTCCGTTTCAATCGGCCGAGGGTGTCGCGTGACTCGTTAGTAAAATAATTGGGAGCATATTAAGATAGAAGTCCATATCTTGATAGTTTATTTCTTGCAAAATCTGCATGTTATTCATTTCTGCTATATCTTTATTTTCAGAAAATGTCGCTTTCAAATCCCTTATGTGGCATACTTGATGTCAACCGCCTTACTGGTCCAAATTATACGGATTGGCTCCGTAACTTGAGAATTATTCTCACAGCGGAGAAAATCGTAATAAGTCCTTGATACAAAGATGCCTACACCAAGAAGGGGGGGCAGCGAGGATGAGATCGCTCGCTTCGTGAAGTACATTGATGACTCCACTCTTGCTCAGTGCTATATATTTGGGCTCTATGACTCCAGAGTTACAGAGACAACATGAAAAGATGGATGCGGATCCATTCTCCTACATGTCCTAAAATTGTTTGAGGAACAGGGGAAGGACTCAACGATATGAGATATCCAAGAGCCTTTTTCGCTAGGATGACCGAGGGACATCGGTTCGTAACCATGTCCTAAAGATGATTGAGTGGATAGAGAAAACTCACGTGTCTAGGAATGGTCCTAGAGGATAACTTGTGTGGACATTGTGCTTCACCATACCGATTCCTTTTCACGCTCATAATGAATTTTAATATGAACAAGCTTGAGGTGACTCTCCCAAAGCTCCTCAATATGTTGAGGGAGGCAGAGAGTACTATTAAGAAAGAGAAGCTAGTTCTCTACACTAGTGAGACCGAAAGAAAAGGAAAGCGAAAAGGTCCCTTAAGAAGGGAAAGGGCAAGGGCAAACAAGGTAAAGCAAAGGTTGCTAAGAAAGACCCAAAGAAGGACAATGGCCAGTGCTTTCACTGTGGTAAAGATGGGCATTGGAAGAGAAACTGCAAAGAGTACCTTACTTGAAAAGGCTAAAAAAAAAAGCTTGATGAAGCTTTAGGGTACATTCATGATAAGTCTCCATTTGTCGGACTCTTATGATAACACATGGGTATTGGATACCCAGTAGTGCTTATCATATATGCAATTCGTTGCAGGGTTTAAAGGCCTAGGAGACTACTGAGAGGCTTAGATGGACCTCAAGATAGGTAATGGAGCAAAAAGTGCTGTATTAGCTGGCGTTGGCGAGGTCGCCCCTACATCTACCTAGTGGAGCTTTTTGCATTAGATGCATGTTATTTTGTTCCTTCTATTATCAAAAACATTATCTCCATTTCATGTTTAACAGTTAGTGGATATAAATTTGTTTTCGAGAACAATGGTTGTTCGATATTATTAGATGATAAGATCATCACGAAAGAAACATTGCATAATGGTTTATTTATGTTAGACACCACTCCACATATCATGAATGTAAATGTGTCCAAAAGGAAACGAGATGAGTTGAACAGTGCATACCTGTGGCATTGTAGGCTAGATCACATCCATGAAAAAAGGATTCAAAAGTTGCTAAATGATGGATATCTAGATCCATTCGACAATGTGTCATATGCGACTTGTGAGCCTTGCATTCGTGGAAAACTGACCAAATCTCCATTTAGTAGAACTGGAGGGAGAGCTAATGAGTTGTTGGAACTCATACATAGTGATGTATGTGGACCCATGTCAACTCATGCCATTGGAGGTTACTCCTACTTCATTACATTTACTGATGATTTCTCAAGGTATGGATATGTGTACTTAATGAAGTACAAGTCTGAGGCCTTTGAGAAATTCAGAGAGTATAAGAATGAGGTGGAGAACCGGATGGAAAGAGTATCAAAAACTCTTCGATCGATCGAGGAGGTGAATACTTAAGTACAGAGTTTACTCAGTTCCTCAAGGACCATGGGATATTATCCCAATGGACACCTCCTTATACACCTCAGCTCAATGGTGTCTCTGAAAGGAGAAATCGTACATTATTAGATATGGTACGGTCCATGATGAGTTTCGCTAACCTACCCATCTCATTCTGGGGATATGCCCTATAAACCACAGCTTACCTTCTGAACAGAGTTCCAACTAAGTCGGTAGTATCTACACCATATGAGATATAGAAAGGGAAGAAGCCTGATCTTAAGGTTGTTAAGATCCAAGGGCTGCCCCTGCCCATGTTAGAAGACACAACCCCATAAGTTAGAATCAAGGACGAGAATGATGCAAATTTGTGGGATACCCCAAGGAAACTTGTGGGTATTATTTCTATCATCTCGAGGACCAAAAGGTCTTTGTAGCTAAGAGAGCAGTGTTCCTTGAGAAGGAAACACATTCTTGACGGAGACAAAGGGGAGAATGATAGAATTGAGCGAGGTTGGAGAACCAAGCTCAAGCACCACTCTGACCCGAAGTCTGCATTCAGTACCTAATACACAAGTATCAAGTTTACGCAGGTCTGATAGAGTATCCCATCCTCTTGAGAGATATGTGGGACATATTAGAGAAGAGGATGTAGAGGATATTGATCCTCAGACCTACGAGGAGGCTATTATGAGTATAGACTCCAGGAAGTGGAAAGAAGCCATGAATTCTGAGATGGATTCTATGTACTCCAATAAGGTTTGGAACCCAGTTGATGCGCTCAAGGTATTGTACCCATCGGTTGCAAGTGGATCTTTAAGAAAAGATCGAGTAGATGGAAAGGTAGAGACCTATAAAGCAAGGCTAGTGGCTAAGGGGGTATCGTCAAAGGCAAGGTGTTGACTACTGACTAAACTTTCTCACCCAGAGCAATGCTAAAATCCATCAGAATTCTATTGGCTATTGCAGCACACTATGATTATGAGATCTGGCGATGGATGTGAAAACCGCATTCCTCAACGGGGAACCTCGAGGAGGAGGTGTATATGATGCAACCCGAGGGATTCGTGTCCAAGAACTGCCCGAGATAAGGTGTGTGTAGGTTGCTTAGATCCATTTATGGACTAAAGCAAGCTTCCCGAGTTGGAACATAAGATTTGATGAGGCAATCAGATCTTATGACTTCGTTAACAAACGTAAGATGAGCCTTGTGTATAGAAAAGGTAAGTGGGAGCGCTATCACCTTTTTGGTGTTATATGTGGATGACATCCTCATCATTGGGAATGACATAGGAATGTTGTCCACAGTAAAGGCTTGGTTATCTATACACTTCTCCATGAAGGACTTAGGGGAAGCATCTTATATCTTAGGGATTAGAATCTATAGAGATAGATCCAAGAGGATGCTTGGCTTGTCCCAGTCCAGGTACATAGAAACTATTGTCAAAAGTTTGGCATGGAAAATTCCAAGAGAGGTCTCATACCGATGAGACATGGGATATCGCTTTCTCAGTATGTCCCCAAAGACTCCGAAAGAAAGGCTAACATGGATATGATACCTTATGCCTCAGCAATAGGGTCTATCATGTATGCCATGCTATGTACTAGGCCCGATATAGCGCATGCTCTGAGTGTCACGAGCGGTGTCGGCGGATCCGTGCTTGGAGCATTGAAAGCAAGAAAGTGTATCCTTAAGTACTTGAGAAGGACTAAGGATCTTTTTTTTACTAGTATATAGAGGTAATAGCCTTAAGGTTGAAGGCTACACCGACTCAAGTTTTTAGTCCGATGTCGATGATAGCAAGTCCAATTCAGGTATGTGTACACCTTGAATGGAGGAGCAAGCAGTCTTTGAAGAGTTCCAAGCAAGATACCACCGACTTCGACCACGAGGCGGAGTACATTGCTGCATCAGATGCAGCAAAGGAGGGAGTCTGGTTGAAGGAGTTCATCACAGATTTGGGAGTCGTGTTGGATAGCGAAGAGCAGATCTCCCTATATTGCGACAACAATGGGGCAATTGCTTAAGCGAAGGAACCTAGGTCTCATCAGAAATCTAAGCATGATCTGAGGAGGTTCCACCTTATCAGAGAGATCGTGACCCGAGGAGATGTAGCAGTGGAAAGAGTTCCATCCGAAGATAACATTGCATATCCACTGACAAAACCGTTGTCTCATTTTGTCTTTGAGCGTCACAGGGGTCTGATGGGGATCAAACACATAGGTGATTGGCTTTAGGTCAAGTGGGAGATTGCTAGTCATAGGTGCCCAGCAAGCCAATCACGTGAGTAATGGCACGTGTGACTTGATACAGAATCTTTTTGCTTATTATATTTTGGCGTATATCACTTTATAACTATTGCATAAATGCATATATATATATATATATATATATATATATATATATATATATATATATATATATATATTGTGATATCCTTGGATTTGTGCAATGGGAATCGGATCGTGATGAGATCACGATAATGAGATCGATTCACCTTTAAACACATATCCTAAATAATCCCGGTCATAGGTTACTCGAGAGGGACATCGTGATAACCGGATAGACTGGTGTGCTGTATACCCATCCATATGATGGATGCAGCTAGTCTCATAGTGCTTTCGTGTAGGGACACTAGGGATCAAAGTACATGTGCTAATTGGAGAATGAGTTCAACGATTGATCCGCCACGAATGCTTGGATGGTTGATGATGCCTTATTGTCGACAAATGATTCCGTAGTCCTAGTGGTGTATCTGGTCCTTAGACTTGCGACACCAAGGATGTCTGTATGAGTGCTCCACTCTTTGATACCGACTTATAGGTTTTGGCTGTCCCGGATCTAGTACAAATGGTCATTAGGAGTGGTAGTCGACCTTTACGAGGGCTATTGAGTGTCGATAGAGGATCATCCACTCTCTACGTCATGAGAGGAATATCCCATGTGTTCTTGCTCGCACAAATCCCCGGCCGGTCAGGGTCATTCGGGTTGAGAGAGAAAGAGTTCTCCTGAGAATCCGATTAGAGCAAGACTTCAGTAGAAACCGTATGGGTCCCACAACACCTTGCTTGATATACTGTCCTCGGGATATTAGATGGATGAGGGACTATAGGTACATGGTAACGAGGACGCATGTGTCCAATTGATTGGATTCCCCTATATCGTCCCGGGGACTACTGGCGAGTGGCCTAGTACGTCCGTGAAGTCGATGAGTCGAGTGAATTATTACAGAGATAATAATTCATTGAGTTAGAAGGAGTTCAGTGTGACTATGACTCACGGCCAGCTCGATATTTTGGCCTAGAGGGTCACACACATATGGTAGGCATTATGATGAGTAGAGGTTCTGGATATGAGATATCCGGACGGAGCCCTTGACTTATTGGATGCAGATCCAATACCCACTAGGGAAGGATCCATTAGGGTTTGACACGGATCTCTATAAATAGGAGGGATTCACAGCCTCATGGGCTAGAGTCTTTGCTTGCCTTTCCTATTCTCCTCTCCCTCTCCACCTCAGAGGCCTGGAGTTTTGAGGAGGGTCGTCGCAACCCTGCTATGTGGATCACCGCTAGAGAGGAGGACGCTTGACCTCCTTCACCCTCTCCTAAGGATCTGCAAGGAAACAGGGATATACGATCTCCTTAGGTAACACAATCTCTATACGTAGTTTTGTGTTTTGCGGATTTTTGCGCACCAATCTTCGCACGACGACGAACATCTTTTTGAGAATCGGGGATTTTTGTTTTCTTGTTCTTCCGCTGCGCATATGATGTCGCCCCCATGATTTTCCAACACTAAGGAGGTTCCATCTTATCAGAGAGATCGTAATCCGAGGAGATATAGCAGTAGAAAGAGTTCCATCCGAAGATAACATTGCAGATTCACTAACAAAGCCGTTGTCTCAGATTGTCTTTGAGCATCACAGGGGTCTGATGGGGATCAAACACATAGGTGATTGGCTTTAGATTAAGTGGGAGATTGCTAGTCATAGGTGCCTAGCAAGCCAATCACGTGAGTGATGGCATGTGTGACTTGATACAGAATCTTTTCTTGCTTACTATATTTTGACATTTATTACTTTATATTAACTATTACATATATACATATATATATATATATATATTATGATGTCCTTGGATTTATGTAATGAGAATCGGATCGTGATGAGATCACGATAATGAGATCGATTCATCTTTAAATACAGATCATAAATAATCCCAGTCATAGGTTACTCGAGAGGGACATCATGATAACCAGATAGATTGATGTATTGTATACCCGTCCATATGATGGATGCAGCTGGTCTTATAGCTGCTCATATAGGGACACTAGGGATACATTACAGGTGCTCATTGGAGAATAAGTTCACTGATTGATTCGCTTACAGAATGCGGGATGGTTGATGATGCCTTATTGTTAAACAACAATTCCATAGTCCTAGAGGTGTATCTAGTCCTTAGACTTGAGATACCAAGGATGTCCTGTATGAGTGCTCCACTCTTTGATACTAGACTTATAGGTTTGGTTGTCCTAGATCTAGTACAGTTGGTCATTGGGAGTGGTAGTCGACCTTACGAGGGCTATTAAGTGTCGATAGAGGATCATCCACTCTTGGCGTCATAAGTGGAATATCCCATGTATTCTTGCTCAGACAAATCCCTGGCCAGGGTCATTCAAGTTGAGAGAGAAAGAGTTCTCCGGGAGAATCCGATTAGAGCGAGACTCAAGTAGAAACCGTCTGGGTCTGACAGCACCATGCTCGATATACGGTCTCTGGGATATTAAATGGATGAGAGATTATAGGTACACGATAACTAAGGACAGACAGGTCCAATGGATTGGATTCTCTTGTATCATCTGGGGACTATGGTGTAGTGGCCTAGTACGTCCGTAGTCGATGAGTCGAGTGAATTATTACAAAGATGATAATTCACTAAGTTAGAAGGAGTTCTGATAGGTATGACTCACGACCAGCTCGATATTGGGCCTAGAGGGTCACACACATATGGTAGGCATTGCGATGAGTAGAGGGTCGGATATGAGATATCCGCTGGAGCCCCTGTCTTATTGGATATCCAATAAGCCCATGAATTATTGGATCCCATAGACGAGATCCAATAAGGGTCCATGAGAGATTATTGGATAAAGATCCACTAATTTAAAAGACTTGGGTAATTGGATGCAGATCCAATACCCACTAGGGGATCCATTAGGTTTAGACAGGGGGCCTCTATAAATAGGAGGGATTCAGAGCCTCATAGGCGAGCCTTTGCTTGCCTCTCCTATTCTCCTCCCCCTCTCCACCTCAAAGCATGCCTGGAGTTTTGAGGAGTGTCGTCGTAGCCCTACTATGTGGATCACTGCTAGAGAGGAGGACGCTTGATCCCCTTCACCCTCTCTTAAAGATATGCTAGGAAACAAGGATATACGATCTCCTTAGGTAACAATCTACTCTATACGTAGTTTTAAGTTTCGCGAATTTTGTGCACCAATTTTCGCACGACGACGAACATTTTTTTTTGGAGAAATTGGGATTTTATTTTTCTTGTTCATCCGCTGCACATGTGATGTCACCCCCAAGATTTCCCAACAAGATGGGCAATGGAGCAAAAGTTACTGTAGTAGCTATTGATGAGATCGTCCTACATATGCTTGATGGAGCTATTATTGTATTAGATGCATGTTATTTTGTTCCTTTTATTATCAAAAGCATTATTTCCATTTTATGTTTGACAGTTAGTGGATATAAATTAGTTTTTGAGAATAATGGTTGTTCAATATTATTAGATAATGAGATTATCACGAAAGGAACATTGCATAATGGTTTATTTATTCTAGACACTACTCCACATATCATGAATGTAAGTATGTCCAAGAGGAAACGAGATGAGGTGAACAGTGCATACTTGTGGCATTGTAGGCTAGGTCACATCCATGAAGAAAGGATTCAAAAGATGCTAAATGATGGATATCTAGATCCATTAGACTATGAGTCATATGTAACTTGCGAACCTTGCCTTCGTGGAAAAATGACCAACTCTCCATTTAGTGAAACTGGATAGGGAGCCACTGAGCTGTTAGAACTCATATATAGTGATGTATGTGGACCCATGTCAACTCATGTCATTGGTGGTTACTCCTACTTCATTACCTTCACTAATGATATCTGAAGGTATGGATATATGTATTTAATGAAGTACAAGTCCAAGGCCTTTGAGAAATTCAAAGAGTATAAGAATGAAGTGGAGAACCAGACTGGAAAGAGTATCAAGACTCTTCGATCATATCGAGGAGGTCAGTACTTAAGTACATAGTTTACCCAGTTCCTCAAGGACCATGAGATTTTATCCCAATAGATACCTCCTTATACACCTCTGCTCAATGGTGTGTCTGAAAGGAGAAATCGTATGTTGTTAGACATGGTACGATCCATGATGAGTTTCGTTGACCTACTCATCTCATTCTAGTGATATGCCCTAGAGATCCTAGCTTACTTTCTGAATAAAGTTCCAACTAAGTCGGTAGTGTCTACACCATATGAGATATAAAAAGGGAAGAAGCTCGATCTTAAGGTTGTTAAGATTTAAGACTTCCCTACCCACGTTAAAAGACATAACCCCGATAAGTTGAAATCAAGAATGGAGTGGTGCAAGGTCGTGGGATATCCCAAGGAAACTTATGGGTATTATTTCTATCATCTCGAGGACCAAAAGGTCTTTGTGGCCAAGAGTGTGATGTTCCTTGAGAAGGAACACATTCTTGGCGGAGACAGTTGGAGCATGATAGAGTTAAGTGAGGTTGGAGAACCTAGCTCAAGCACCACTCTACAGCCTGAGTCTGTTCAGGTAATTAATACATAATTTTCAACTTTACGTAGGTCTAGTAGAGTATCTCATCCTCTTGAGAGATATGTGGGACATATTATAGGAGAGGATGTTTAGGATATTGATCCTCAGACCTACGAGGAGGCTATTATAAGTATAGACTCCAGGAAGTGATAAGCTATGAATTCTGAGATGGATTCCATGTACTCTAACATGGTTTGAAACCTAATTGATGGGCTCGAGGGTATTGTACCCATCGTTTGCAAGTGAATCTTTAAGAAAAAGATCAGAGTAGATAGAAAGGTAGAGACCTATAAAACAAGGCTAGTGGCTAAGGGGTATCGTCAAACGCAATGTGTTGACTATGATGAAACTTTCTCACCCGTAGCAATGCTAAAATCCATCCGAATTCTATTGGCTATTGCAGCACACTAAGATTATGAGATCTGACAGATGAATGTGAAAACTGCATTCCTCAAATGGGAACCTCGGAGAGATATATATGATATAACCCGAGGGATTCGTATCCAAGGACTGCCCATATAAGGTGTGTAGGTTGCTTAGATCATACATAGTGATCTAAGATCATCATAGGGATTCATATCCAAGGACTGCCCATATAAGGACTATCCATGGAATAAAGCAAGCTTTCCAAAGTTGGAACGTAAGATTTGATGAGGTAATCAGATCTTATGATTTCATTAAGAACGAAGATGAGCCTTGTGTGTGCAGGAAGGTAAGTGGGAGCGCTATCACCTTTTTGGTGTTATATGTGGATGACATTCTAATCATTGGGTATGATGTAGGAATGCTATCTACAGTAAAGGCTTGGTTTGTTATGATCAAGAGCACTAAGAGGGGGGTGGGGGTGGGTGAATTAGTGCAGCAGATAAAAACATCAACTTCGTCAAATCTCTCGTATGATAAAAATCGTTTCCGACGTAAAATCGATTTCGGAAACTTAGCTTGAAAGCATACGTAAATGTATTGAAGGCAGTAAGCTATTGAAGGGGTTTGCAGTAAGGTAATAGCAAGAAACAAAATGCAAACCAGAGAAGACAGGAGTTTATAGTGGTTCGGTCAATCGTGACCTACATCCACTCCTCTGATTCCTCTTCCGTCGAGGCCACCGTCATCCACTAATGATCTTCCTTTACTAGGTGAAGATCAACCTCCTTCTTACACCCCTTTCTCCTTTTATTGGGTTTAGGAGACAACCCTTACAAGCACTCACTCTCCTCTCTAAAACAGAATCTTAACACTTCAGCTAGAGGAGGGATTTCTCAACTGATTTCTACAGCGTTTCTTTCCTTTTATGCTCTCTATGCTTGTGTGAATTAACCAGGGATGAGGAGAGTATTTATAGGCCCCAAACCAGTTTGAATTTGGAGCTCAAAACTGTCATCTCCCAGAATTCTGGGGTCTTGGCGGTACTACCGCCTAACTAGGGCGGTACAACCGCATGGCAGCTCGGAGACTGAGCCTCTGGGCCATGCCACCGCCTGACATGGGCAGTTGCACCGCCCAGTCTCACTCGGAGACTGAGCCCTGGCGGTGCCATCGCCTGACTGGGGTGGTTGCATAGCCTAGCAGAGCTCGGAGACCGAGCTTAGGTGGTTCCACCGCATATCAGGGGTAGTTGCACCGCCCAGTCTCACTTGGAGACTAAGCCCAAGTGGTGCCACCGCCTTCTTGGGGCGATTGCACTGCCCAGCTTTCTTGGGAGACCCTCTCCTGGGTGGTGCCACCGCCGACCTTGGCGGTGCCATCGCTTGGCAGGAATTCTGGTCCGAATGGGTTGATCCATTCGGCTCAATTTGGGTCTATCAATGGCCCAATTGCCCCCAAATTAAGTTAATGGGATCACCTCCCATTCCTAACTTAATCTACATGCTAACTACGATATTTCTTAAGACATTTACTACAACTTGCTCCAGTGTGTCAATCGTTTCTTCCGGTGAGCTTCCGGCGAACTTCCGTCGATCATCCGATGAACCCTTGGTGATGCTCCTGTGGACTTCCGGCAAACTCCTGGACTTGCGACGATCCACTTGGCGAGTTCCGACGAGCTTCTTTTGGCAAGCTCCTGGACTTCTCGGATTTGTTCTCGTAGAACCTCCGACGACCGTCCAGACTTCCGTCGAACTCTCAAACTCCCAATGTGATTATAGTCTTGACTCTAGCGCGACTCCTGCTGCATGTCTTACATCCATCGTAATTAATCCTGCATATGTAAAACAAAACTTCGATCAAGATAATTAATCCTAAGCAATTAACTAAGTTGTCCGGCATGTCATTGGTCCCTCAACGTTTCGTCCGATTTTTCGGCGCATCGTCCTCTCCTGTGGCCTATTGCCTAATTGGCCAGTTAACTCCGCAACTCCAATATCCTTGGCGCAATACCCGCTCTTCTTGGCCCGATGCCCGAGTCCATGACTCGAAGCCTTTTGTCGATACGTCGACCGATCCACCGGCCCGACGTCCAATTTTCTGACGTGTTCCTCTAGCACAACATGATTTTTCCTACTTTAATTGTCTTATCTTGATTAAAGCATCCTGCATCACTCAAAACACAGATTAAAACATAAACACATATCAAGTGGTTTCATCATCAAAATATGAGATTTAACATGGTTATCTAAATATTTCTCCATGAAGGACTTAGGGGAAGAATCCTATATCTTGAGGATTTGGATCTATAGAGATAGATCCAAGAGGATGCTTGGCTTGTCCTAATCCAGGTACATAGATACCATTGTCAAAAGATTTGACATGGAAAATTCCAAGAGATATCTCATACCGATGAGACATGGGATATTACTTTCTGGGAGTATATCCCCAAAGACTCTTGAAGAAAGGGTGAACATGGATATGATACCTTATGCCTCAGCGATATGGTCTATTATATACGTCATGCTATGTACTAGGCCTGATATAGCATATGCTCTGAGCGTCACGAGCAAGTATCAGGTAGATCCAGGCTTGGAGCACTGGAAAGTAGTAAAGTGTATCCTTAAGTACTTAAGAAAGACTAAGGATCTTTTACTACTATATGGAGGTAGTAGCCTCAGGATTAAAGGCTACACAGACTCAAATTTTCAATATGATGTCGATGATAGCAAGTCAAATTCGGGGTATGCGTACTCCTTGAATGGAGGAGTAGTGTGCTAGAAAAGTTCCAAGCAAGATACTACTACTGACTCGACCATAGAGGCAGAGTACATTGCTATAGTAGAAGTAGCAAAGGAGGAAGTCTGGATGAAGAAGTTCATCACAAATCTGGGAGTTATGCCGGGTAGCGAGGAGCCGATTCCCTTATATTGCAACAACTATGGGGCGATTACTCAAATAAAAAAATCTAGGTCTTATCAGAAGTGTTCTGAGGAGGTTCCTCCTGATCAGAGAGATCGTGACCCGAGGAGATGTAGTAGTGGAAAGAGTTCCATCCGAAGATAATATTACAGATCCACTGACAAAGCCATTGTCTCAAATTGTCTTTGAGCGTCACAGGGGTCTGATGGGGATCAGACACATAGGTGATTAGCTTTAGGTCAAGTGGGAGATTGCTAGTCATAGGTGCTCAGCAAGCCAATCACGTGAGTGATAGCATATGTGACTTGACACGCAGTCGTTTTGCTTATTATATTTTGGCATTTATCACATTATATTGACTATTACATATATACATGTATATATTGTGATGTTCTTGGATCTGTGCAATAGGAATTGAATCATGATGAGATCACGATAATGAGACCGATTCACCTTTAAACACAGATCCTAAATAATCCCGGTCATAGGTTACTCGAGAGGGACATCGAGATAACCGGACAAACTGGTGTGTTATATACCCATCCATATGATGAATGCAGTTGGTCTCATAGCTACTCGTGTGGGGACACTAGGGATATAGTACAGGTGCTCATTGGAGAATGAGTTCATTGATTGATCCATTTACATAATACTGGATGATTGATGATGCCTTATTGTTAGACAATGATTCCTTAGTCCTAGTGGTGTATCTGGTTCTTAGACTTGAGACACCAAGGATGTCTTGTATGAGTGCTTCATTATTTAATACCAGACTTATAGGTTTAGATGTCCCAGATCTAGTACAGCCGGTCATCAGGAGTTACAATCAACCTTACGAGGGCTATTAAGTGTCGATAGAGGATCATCCACTCTCAGTGTCATGAGAGAAATATCCCATGTGTTCTTGCTCAGATAAATCCCTGGTTATGGTCTTTCGGATTGAGAGAGAAAGTATTCTCTAGGAGAATTCGATTAGAGCAAGACTCGAGAAGAAACTGTATGGATTTGACAACACCATGCCCGGTATACGATCTCTGGGATATTAGATAGATAAGAGACTATAGGTATATGGTAACTGAGGATAGACATGTTCAATGGATTGGATTACCTTGTATCATATGGGGACTGCGGTGTAGTGGCCTAGTACGTTCACATTCGATGAGTCAAGTGAATTATTATGAAGATAATAATTCACTGAGCCAGAAGGAGTTTTGGCAGGTATGACTCATGGCCAGCTCAATATTGGGCTTATAGGGTCATACACATATGATAGGCATTGCGATGAGTAGAGGTTTGGATATGAAATATCTGTCGGAGCCCCTATCTTATTAGATATTCAATAAGCCCCTGAATTATTGGATCTCATGGATGAGATCCAATAAAAGCCCATAAGAGATTATTGGATAGAGATCCACTAATATAAGAGGCTTGGGTAGTTGGATAAAGATCCAATACCCAATAGGGAAGGATCCATTAGGATTAAGTTGATAGGGGACCTCTATTAATAGGAGGGGTTCAGTGGTTCATAGGCTAGAGCTTTTGCTTGCCTCTCCTATTCTCCTTCCCCTCTCCACCTTAGAGTAGGCTTGGAGTTTTGAGGAGCGTCATCGCAGCCCTACTGTGTGGATCACCGCTAAAGAGGAGGGCGGTTGACCTCATTCACACTCTCCTAGAGATATAAAAGGTTTTAGGGATATACGATCTTCTTAGGTAACACAATCTTTACTATACGCAGTTTTCTATTTCACGGATTTTGCGCACCAATCTTCACATGATAATGAACATCTCTTTGGGAATAGGGGATTTTATTTTCTATTCTTCCGCTGTGCATATGATGTCGCCCCTAAAGATTTCCAACAGGTACCATAGCCTAACATAGTCTCGGAGATTGTGTCATGACGGTGCCACATGTTGGGTCACTATTTGGGCCTTTCACTTGTCCCAACATAGTCCATACATGAGCCCAATTGGCCCCTAATTGGGTTGGCCTAATTTTAATCCCAATTATGTGCTAACTATGAAATTTAAGGCATATACTAAGCTAAACAAGTCTAGTAAGTCTAGGTTTCTTCCGGTGAGCTTCCGACAAGCTTTCAATGATCTTCCGATGAACTTCCGACGATCTCTTGGTAATGTTCCAACGGACTCCCGGCAAGCTCCTGGACTTCATGACAATCTTCTTGGCAAGTTTCGATGAGCTTCTTTAGCAAGCTCTTGGACTTCTCGGTTAATTTCGATAGAACTTCCATCAAACGTCCAGACTTCCGACGAACTCTCGAACTCCCAACAAAGTCCCATTCTTGACTCCGGGACTTCATTTTACTTTATGCCTTGATCACTATCGTAGTTAATCCTACACAAATAAAACCTACTTTGATCTAGACAATTATTACAAAGCTTGAATCATGTTGTCCAGTATGTCATTGGTTCATCGACGTTTCGTCTGATTCTTCCGTACATTGTCCTCTCTTACGGCCTATTACCCAATCGGCCAATTGACCTCCGCAACTCCGATTTCCTTAGTGAAATTTCTGCTCTTCTTGGCCCGATGCCCGAAGCCTTCTGTTGATACGTCGACTGATCTTCCGTCTCTATGTCCAATCTTCTTACATATTCCACTCCGACCCAACATAATTCTTCCTGCTTTTAATTATCTCTCCCTGATTGAAGCTTCCTGCATCACTCACAACGCAGATTAAATCATAAACACTCTCAATTGGTTTCATCATTAAAATCCGATATTCAACACTAATAAGCTGGAACCTCCTCAGAGCACTTCTAATGAGACTTGAGTTCCCTTATTTGAGTAATCATGCTATAGTTGTCGCAATAAAAGGGAATCGACCTTTCGCTACTTGGCACAACTCCTAGATCTATAATAAACATCTTTATCCAAACTCCCTCCTTTGTTGCCTCTATTGCAGTAATGTACTATATCTTTATGGTCGAGTCAGTAGCAGAATCTTGCTTGGAACTCTTTCAGCATACTGCTCCTCCGATCGGGGTGAATACATAACCTGAATTAGACTTGCTATCTTTGACATCAGACTGTAAACTTAAGTCTGTGTAGCCCTTAATACTAAGGCTACTTCTTCCATATATATTGGTAAAAGATCTTTAGTCCTTCTTAAGTACTTAAGGATATACTTTACTGTAGCCTTCTAATGCTATAAGCCTAGATCCACTTAATACCTACTCATGACACTAAGAGTATGTGCTATATCAGGCCTGGTACATAGCATAGCATACATGATAGACTCTATCGTTGAGGCATAAGGTATCTTATTTATATATGTCCTTCTTTAGGAGTCTTTGGGGACATACTCCTAGAAAGTGATATTCTATATCTCATTAGTATGAGACATCTCTTGGAATTTTCTATGCCAAATTTTTTGACAATTATATCTATGTACCTGGATTGTGATGAGCTAAGTATCCTCTTGGATCTATTTCTATAAATATGAATTCCCAAGATATAGGATGCTTTTGTTGAATCTCAGATTTTGATGGTGAAATCAATTGGTAAATTATTTGATCAAATCTATATGTTGAGAAAAGTGTGTAGGATTAACTACAATAGAAATCAAGGTATAAAGCAAAACAAAGTACCGGAGTCAAGATCGAGATTTCGTTGGCAGTTCAAGAGTTCATCGAAAGTCTGGACGTTCATCGGAAGTTCTATCGGAATTGACCGAGAAGTCTAGGAGCTTGCCAAGGAAGCTCGTTGAAACTTGCCAAGAAAATCATCGTGAAGTCCATGAGCTTGCCGGGAGTCTACTGGAACATTATCGAGAGATCGTTGGAAGTTCATTGGAAGATTGCCGAAAGAAACCAAGACTAACAGGACTTGATTTACTTAGTGTATGCCTTAAGAATTATAGTTAGCACGCAATTAGGGTTAGGTTTGGGAGATAATCCCACTAACTCAGTTAGGGACTAATTGGGCCCATAATTGGACTAGTTTGGGTCGAATTCAAGGCCTAACTAGTTTGGTGGACCTTGTCTAGCGATGACACCACTAGACTAGGGTGGTGGAACTGCCCAGGGAATGGTCTCCCAGGTGGTTTGGGTAGCGGTAATACCAGTAGTTATTACCTACCAAGCGGTGGTACCACTAGAGCTTAGTATTCGAGACTTTATCAAGTAGTGGTATCGCTAGACTAGGCGATGGTACCGCCAATATCCCAAAAATCTAGGATGAGACACTTTTTTACTCCAATTTTGAAGCCATTAGGGCCTATAAATACCCCACCATTTTTTGCATGAAAGGGTAATAGAGTGCAATCAAAGTGTGAAAAAAACTCAAAGTGTTGGGGTATTAAAAGTGTTGTAAAAGTGAGAAGAGTTCTCCTCCTCCCTCTCTTTAGCTTTGTAATCATCTAAGTAGAGGTGTGAGGCTTGTAAGGGTTATCTCCTAAACCCGTGAAAAGAAGAAAGCACTGTAAAGATGTGGTTGGTCTTCGCCTATTGAAGAATGATAAGACTTTAAAGTCTCATCGTAAAAAAGAAGAAGAGAAAGGGATGATCACTTCGAGGGGATCGACCTCCTTGATTGCTTCGAGGGGATTGGCCCTCCTTGATTGCTTCGAGGGGATCGGCCCCCTAGGGTTTGTCAAAAGATAGAATAGTATTTTTCATAAATAACTGAAAAGAAGTAGTTACATCTCTATTTATAGAGTTCCAACTTTAGCTAAACTAAACAAACTTAATAAATATGCAGAAAATAAAATTAAAGCACAGAAAATAAAAGAAAAAATAAAAGGATCCTAATAATCCCGTCTCCTTCAATTTAGCCTTGTCCTCAAGGCTTAGTAGTATCAAATTCTGGAAACTTCTCCTTTAGCATGCTATAGGACTCCCAAGTGGCATCTTCCTTTGGTAAGTTGGCTCATTGCATTAGCACTTCAGTTATAGGATGTCCGCGATACATTACAACTCGTCGATTAAGTATGGCTTGTGGTTGAGCTTGAACTTCCTTGGTAGTAGAAGTGTCCGGCAAAATGGCACTGCACTATTGCATCTTCACCCAATTTTTGTTTAAGGCATGCAACATGAAAGACTGGATGTATTTTAGAGCTAGCAAGCAAATCCAAGCGGTAGACAACTGATCCAATGTGTTCTAATACCTTATAAGGCCCAAAAAACCGAGGAGATAGCTTCATGGAAGATCGGACCTTTATGGAAGTTTAGTTGTAGGGTTGAAGACAAAGGAAAACCCATTCACCAACAGTAAATTCTCGTTCACTTCGGTGTTTATTAGCTTGTTGTTTCATTCTTGCTTGTGCGACTATGAGGTTATCCTTTAAAACCTGAATAATCTTATTTTTATCCATCAATACCTTGTCCACTTGATCAACTTTAGAAGAGTCGGGTATATATTTTGTAATTGTAAGTGGGGGTTGACCATAAACTGCTTCAAATAGAGTCATTTTAATAGAATAATGATAAGAGGTATTATACCACCACTCTGCCCAGGGAAGCCATTTGACCCATTCCTTCGGCTTGTCGCTAGTAAAGCATCAGAGGTAATTTTCTAGGCACCTGTTTACCACTTCAGTTTGCCCATCTATTTGTGGATGATAAGCAGTATTCGTATTCAGCTGAGTACATTGTAAACGAAAAAATTTTGTCCAGAAGGAGCTAGTAAAAATATTGTCTTTGTCACTAACAATGGAACAGGGACTCCCATGCAATTTAGCTATGTTTTCCACAACACTTGCAGTAGTATAAGGATGTCGTAAAGCACAAAAATGAGCATACGTTATAAGTCTATCCACAACTACAAGTATAGTACTCTTTCCTTGAGATGATGGGAGACCGTCACTAAAATCCATGGATATGTTGATCCAAGTAGCATCAGGAATAGGGAGGGGCTGTAGTAAGCTTGGGGTGGCTACTGTCTCACTTTTGTAACGTTGGCAAACATTACATTTAGTAACAAATTTCTTGATAAAAATTTTCATACCTTTCCAATAAAAAAGTTATCGAACTCGCTTATAAGTGCGGAGAAATCCCGAGTGACCAGCAATTGGTGATGAATAGAACTCCTTCAGAATTATTGCCTGGCAAGAAGAATGTGGGGCAACCACTATTCGGCCTTTATAGTGCAAATCTACTGAATCCCAACTATAATTTGAGACAGAACTTGGGGCTTCTTCTAATTTTTTAATGATGCTTTGGATCTCAGGATTATTTGACCATTCCCTTATAATAACTTCCAAAGTCTCACAAATATGAATAGAAATAGCTACTAGTTCAGCTTGTTCTAGAAGGCATGTGAGAGCATCTGCTACTAAATTCTCATGCTCCTTTTTATAAATAATCTCATAATCGAATCCTAGTAGCTTTGTGACCCATTTCTGCTACTCTAAAGAAGAAATATTTTGCTCTAGAAAATATTTGAGGCTTTTGTGATCAGTGCATATTTGAAATCGTCGACCAATTAGGTAGGGTCTCCATTTTATGACTGCATGTATTATGACTAGTATCTCCTTGTCATAAATAGATAAACTCAAATGGGAAGGAGAAAGAGCCTTACTAGCATAAGCGATAGACCGACCTTCCTGCATTAATACAACCCCTATTCCAGCTCCAGAAGCATCAGATTCAATCATAAACATTTTATTAAAATCAGGTAGAGCAAGCACGGGTATAGTAGTCATTGCATTTTTCAAGAATTGAAATGCCTGAGTTGCCTCTTTTGACCATCTGAATGTATTTTTCTTTAGAAGTGACGTCAAGGGGGCACTAATTTTGCCATAATTCTTCATAAACTTTCGATAATAGCCTGTTAGTCCCAAGAACCCCCTTAGAGCTTTGATTGACTTTGGAATTGGCCAGTTTGTCATCACTTGGATTTTTGAAGGATCAACTGTAACACCCTTTTGAGATATGACATGGCCGAGGTACTCAACCTTAGGTTGCCCAAAACTGTACTTGGATTTCTTGACAAAAAGACCATGCTCACGAAGAATATTAAAGACAATTCGTAAATGTAATAAATAACTTTCTAGGGAATGACTATATATTAAAATATCATCAAAGAAAACCAAAACAAACTTATAGAGATGAGCCCGAAATATGTCATTCATTAAACTCTGGAAGGTAGAGGGTGCATTGGTTAACCCAAAAGCCATTACTAGAAACTCATAATGACCGTTATGTGTCCTGAAGGCAGTTTTCTGAATATTCCTTTCATGTACTCTGATTTGATGATAGCCCGATCGTAGGTCCAATTTAGTGAAGATCTGAGCTCCTCCCAATTCATCCAATAGTTCTTCCACTACTGGAATAGGATATTTATCTTTCATTATAATGTTGTTAAGTACTCGATAGTTGACACACATCCGCCATGAGTCATCCTTCTTTCTGACTAGTAAGACTGGGAAGGAATATGGGCTAACACTAGCTCGTATAACTCCTGTTTTGAGCATCTCTGTGACAATCCTCTTTATCTCTACCTTTTGGAAATATGGATATCTATAGAGTCGGACATTGGTTGGTGCCTTCTCGGGTAATAGTGGGATCCGATAATTATGACATCTAAGAGGTGGAAGTCCGTGTGGCTCTGCAAATATATCCGCAAACTCTATTAGCAATGATTCAATATTTCCAGCTAGAATGTTCACTGTCATTTCCTTTTTAATGTTATGCAATTGCACCAAAAATCCAGTTTGTGTCTTCCGAAGGACCTGCTCCATCCGATGGCTAGTGATAGTTGTAACCTTACCTCCCTGTCTTCCTTTAAGAGTCACCTGTCTTCCATTAATATAGAACTTCATAATTAGTTTAGAAAAATTCTAGGAGACATCACATAGGGTTGACAGCCATTCAATTCCGAGCACCACTTCATAGTCTTCCAAGGGTAATAATACGAAATCCACAAACAATTCTTGACCTTGCAAAATTAGTTTTATCTTTGAGCACTTGCTGTCACAGGTTAAAATCCGTCCATTGGCGACCTTGACTTCAAATTTGTCACAACATTCGATATGGTAAGCTAATCGGGCTACAACTTTCCTATCCATAAAATTATTAGTGCTACCCATATCAATCAAAACAGTGACAGACTAGTGTTTCAGAGTTCCCCCAATTTTCATAGTTTGTGGATTAGAGTAGCCAGCCAATGCGTGCACTGTATGTGTGACGGCTTCAACATCATCATCGATTTCCACTTCTTGATGATCGGAATCTGATACTTCTACTTCCGGTTCCTCCTCGATCGGTTCAATCATCAAATGTCTTCCTTATTTGCATCGATGCTCCTTACTCCACTTTTCATCGCAATGCCAGCACAAACCCTTCTCTAACCTTTCTTTAAGTACTTCTCGGGTTAGTATGCTAGTGTTATGGTTTCGACTAGGAGTAGATGAGGTAGATTGCCTGCTAATCACCTGTTTATTAGCACCTCTGTTTCGACAATATTCCACACTAATTTTTTCTTCATGTAGGTGTGCAAATAAAATCACAGCCATCATAGTGCGGGGTTGACGAGCCTTAACCTTGCACAGGATCTCGGGAATAAGCCCTTCAATAAATGTACCCAAAAGTTATCGTTCTGACCAATCTCTGGCTTGGTTGGATAATCTTTCAAATCTACTCTGATATTCCAATACTGTAGAAGTCTGACGAATTTTGGCAAGTTGGCCATCAACATTTTCATATTCGGATGGGCCAAAGCGAACAAGAAGCCCTCTTTTGAACTGCTCCCATGAAGGAACTCCATGACAAGTTTCGTACCAATCATACTATTGGATTGCATCTCCATCGAGTTGAATTGAGGCCACTTCTACCTTGGATTATTCTGGGGTTCTATGAAAATGAAAAAAAATTTCTGCCCTAGAGATCCAATTGGTTGGATCCCCATCTTCCCATCGTGGAAATTCTACCATGATACGTGGATAGTGTGTGTCACCATCCTGGGGCTCTTTTTCTTGTATCTCTTGATCTGTTCAACGTAGAACTAAAGCTCCCATCTTGTTGAAACCCGTTAAAGTGCTCCAACAAGCTCTTTTTGAAATCATGAAGAGTTTCTTGTAGCCGACTCTCAATTCTGGTTTCCAACGCTTCCATTTATGCCTTCACTGAGTTATTGACAGCCATTGCGTATGATTGCAAGTCGTTAATCCCTAGTTCTTGTTTCTGATATCTAGTCAAGGGCATCTGCATAGTAGCTGGGCAATAGTAGTGATGGTGGTGGCAGTCGACGTTCGCAGCAGCAAGGGGACCCACATGACTGTGGTGCGGCTAGAAACAGGGGCAACAAGGTGAATTGCATGTGCTATATTTCAGTTACAAGGGATGCAGGGCAAGGTGGAGCGGCGACTGGGAGGCGAGCGACGGTCGTCGCATGGTGGCCCACAGTGGTGAAGGGTCGGTCGGGTGGCGACGATGCTTGAGGGGAAGAGGAGTGCTGGAGGAGGCGCGGCTGGAAACAAGGGCAACAACGGTGAGTTGCCCTGTTTCAGTCATCGTGAGGAGGGGGGCAATCGATAGTTCTTGGCTCTGACACTGGGGACGGGGCGGCACGGTGGTAGGAAAGTTAGGGCAGCATCGCCGATAGTATCAACGACGAAGGGGTGGTCCGCCGGCAGGGAGACGGTGCCAGTGGTCCTTCTCGCTCGAGCGAGATGGGGAAGCGAGGAGGAGAGGTCGCCGACTGGGGGCGCAGTGGCGGCGTTGGTCGATCGGCCGGGAAGCAACGCCGACAGTGGGAAGGAGGCAGCTAAGGTCGCTATAGGGCGCGGCATGCCGGAGAGCAGGGGAGGCGGTGGGGAAGAAGGAAACCAAGGGAACCCTTCTTGGTGGCCGTTGGGATAACAACACACTCTCCTTTTTTTTTTTTTGGATAGTTCTGTTGCAGCGAGAACGCCAAGGATTGCTGCTCTGATACCAAATGATAAGACCCTAAAGTCTTATTGTAAAAAAGAAGAAGAGAAAGGGATGATAACTGAAAAGATAGAATAGTATTTTTCATAGATACCTGAAAAGAAGCAGTTACATCCCTATTTATAGAGTTTCGACTTTAGCTAAACTAAATAGACTTAATAAATATGCAGAAAATAAAATTAAAGCACAGAAAATAAAAGAAAAAAATAAAAGGATCCTAACAAAGAAAGACTATTAGTGGGTGTCGGTGACCTCGACGGAGGAGGAATCAAAAGTGGATGTAGGTCACAACGATCGAACCACTATAAATTCTGGTGTGTTCATTCCTTACTGCTTAATATCTTTATTGCATTCAACTTTACTTCATTACAAGCTATCCAATCCCCTCTTCTCTACTCATTCAAGAAAAATGAAATAGTTTTCATTGGAATTAAATTTTATCATACGAAGATTTTCAAATCGACGTAATATTTTCACTGTACTAATTCACACCCCCTCCCCCCCTCTTAGTGCCGCTCTTGATCCTAACAGCTTCCCCTAAGTCCATCATGGAGAAATATCTAGATAGCCAAGCCTTTACTATAGAGAGTATTCCTATATCATTTCCAATGATCAGGATATCATCCATATACAACACCAAAAAGGTGATAGTGCTCCTACTACCTTCTTGTACACACAAGGCTCATCTTTATTCTTAATGAAGTCATAAGATCTGATCGTCTTATCAAATCATATGTTCCAACTTCCAAAAGCTAGCTTTAGTCCATAAATGGACCTAAGTAATCTGTACACCTTATTTGGATTTTCTTTAGACACAAATCCCTCAGGCTATATCATATACACTTCCTCCTTGAGGTTGTCATTGAGGAACATAGTTTTTACATCTATCTGTCAGATCTTATAATAATAATGTGTTGCAATAGTCAACAGAATTCAGATGGATTTTAGCATGGCCATAGGTGAGAAGGTTTCTACTAGTCATAGATGCCCTACAAGCCAATCACACAAGTGATGACACGTGTGACATGATACATATTCTTTTTGCTTATTATATTATTGGGTATTTATCACTTTATATTGCTTGTTGCATATATATATTGTGATGTCTGTAGATCTGTACAATGAGAATCAGATCATGATGAGATCATGATAATTAGATTGATTCACCTTTAGACACAAACCCTAGATAATCCTAGTCATAGGTTACTCGAGAGGGATATTGAAATGACTAGAGAGACTATGTACTATATACCCATTCATATGATGGAGGTGGCTAGTCTTATAGTTGCTCGTGTGGGGACATTAGGGATACAATGCAGGTGCTCATTGGAGAATAAGTTCATTGATTGATTCACTTACAAAATGTTGAATGGTTGATGATGCCTTACTGTCAGATAGCGATTTCGCCATCTCAGTGGTGTATCTGGTCTTTAGACTTGAGATACTAAGGATGTCCTATATGAGTACTCCACTCTTTGATACCAAACTTATAGGTCTAGAAATTTTAGATATAATATAACCGGTTATCAGGAGTGACAGCCAACCTTACAATGGCTATTGAGTGTCAATAGAGGATATCCACTCTCGGTGTCATGAGAAGAATATCTTATGTGTTATTGCTCAAACAAATCCTTGGCCAAGGTTATTCGAAATGAGAGAGAAATAGTTCTTTGGGAGAATCCAATTAGAGCGAAACTCGAGTAAAAATCATTTGGGCTTGACAACACCATAGTCGGTATACAGTCTCTAGGGTATTAGATGGATGAGAGACTATAGGTACATGGTAACTGATGACAAATAGGTCCATTGGATTAGATTCTCCTATATCGTTTGGGGATTGTGACATAGTGGCATAGTATGTCCATAGTTGATGAGTTGAGTGAATTATTATAAAGATAATAATTCACTAAGCCAGAAGAAGTTCTGATATGTATGACTCACAACTAGCTCGATATTGGGTATAAAGGGTTACACACATATTGTAGGTATTGTGATGAGTAGAGGTTCGAATATGAGATATCCGTTGAAGCCCATATCTTATTGGATATCCAAAAAGTCCCTGAATTATTAGATCATATGGATGAGATCCAATAAGAGCCAATGAGAGATTATTGGGTAGAGACCCACTAATATAAGAGGCTTGGATAGTTGGATGGAGATCTAGTACCCAATACGACAGGATCCATTAGGGTTAAATTGAGAAGGGAGCTTTTATAAATAGGAGAGAACTAAATGGGGCTTTTTGGGTGTCATCTCCCTTTCTCCTCTCCCCTTCTCCTTCTCAACTTGGAGCCCCTATTTGGGGCATGTGGACAGCAAGAAGAGGCAGCCCTTTCTTGATTACGTGGTGCACGCAAGGAAGAGATTTGAGTAGTGATTTGAGGAGTGTCTTCATAGCTTCTACCATTTGGATCACCACTAGAGAAGAGGATAGTTGACCTCCTTCATCCTTTCCTATATATCTGTAGGTTTTCAGGAATATATAATCTCCCAAGGTAACACATCTTTCTTATACTTGCAGTTTTTCAATTTTGTGGGTTTTAGCACACCAATCTTTACACGACAATGAAATCTTATTTTTTGTCAGAAATTTTAGAATTTTATTTTATATTATTCCGCTATGCATGTAATATCACACTAGATTTCCCAACAATGGTATCGGAGCTAGGTTGCTCCTGTAAAAGATTAGTTTTTAAACTACGTGTGTTATGTTCAATCATGTAAAAATTGTTTTACGTGATTATTGTAATTTTTATCATAGTTTTTGAGATCTAAACATCACGTCTTCTCCTTATTAAAAGGCGTTTTAAATCAATGTTTTGTCACCAAATTTATTATCGCAGAATAAAGGGAAAAGGGCAACAACTGTTGCTACCCTACGGTTTGGCTGAAGGCTGCTTGCAACCTTAGCTGAGAGCACACCATGCTGCTCTCAGCCTAGCCAAAGGTAGCAAGGCTAAGAGCAGTAAAGGGGGCTCTCAGCCTGGGGTTGGTAGCCCCTACAGCTAGGTTTCCTAACTACATGTGGCACCATAAGTGCGTAGGGTTTCCTAGCTGCCCAAGAGTCCCTAGCGGTCAGGACTCCTGGTCGCATGAGGCAAGGTGGCGACTAGGGTTTCCTAGCCACCCATGCTCACCCTATAGCCAGGGTTTCCTGGCAGTAGAGGTAACCTTGGGGACTAGAGAACCCTAGCCGCCTAAGGTAGTCTTGCGGCCAAGGTTTCCTAGCCGTATGGGGTACGTTAGGATAGGGTACCCCAAAGGGCTTCAGAATAATTAATTAAATAGTTTAATTAATTATTATTATTATTATTATTGGGGCTACGAGTCTCTAATTTTCTCTCATTTATTGTCGAGCCTTCGTGCTTGCGATTTAGTTATAATTACTTGAGGAGGTACAGTGGGAGTATGGAGGCGATAGCAGGACCCATGAGGTCAAGACAGACGATTGTAACATATGAAGATATACCGAGATACCGATGGAACCAACGAGGACAAGATGGATGATCACAGGGCATGAAGATACGCTGATGCATACATAGATCGTGATATGAGTGATTGGGCCCACTAGCTCGGGCTTGATCACATTAGGCTGTGGTCAATGATCATCTGGTGTGACTGCTCATGTGATGTGTAATTGTTTATACATCTATTAGATATGTAAATATATTTATATGCGATGTAGATATATATTAAATATGTATATGTGTGACATGTCGTATTAGGAGACTTAATCAAAATCTCTTCTCTCGATAATATTAAGTTGGTAAACATAAGAAATTAGATTGACCAACATAGCCTTCTATCGTTATAGGTGGGAACTGATTCCCGACATAGGTTGAGTTGGTCGAGTCCCTCGAGGCTCACCTATATCACGATTCAATATTTTTCCTATGACATAGAGATGTCATCGGTGACCTGAGTACATGGTATGATTGGTCGAGTCCCTCGAGGGTATATCTTCGAATCAGACTTATCTTATAATGATGATGATGACTTAACCGAACATCATAGTTGGTCAAGTCCCTCGAGGCTATGGTGGTTCGGAGGTCGAATAAGATGAGAATAACAAAGAGTTATGATCGATAAGAGTTGCCTTCCTTTTTGGGCTTAGTGTGATTGGTTGAGTCTCTCGAGATTATACTAAGCCACCGATTGGATCCCGATCTCCACTAGAGATCCGTTGGAGATCTCCGATTCACATACCAGATGGAGTTGTGTGTTTCTTAAGAAAATAGTGGGAGTAGACTAAGATAGAAGACCCTACCTTAGTTGTTTATTTTTTGCAAAGTCTGCATATTATTTATTTTTACTATATGTTTATTCTAGAAAATATCGCTTTCAAATATCTTACCTAGCATACTTGATATCAATCGTCTTATTGGTTCAAATTATATGGATTGACTCTATAGCTTGAGAATCATTCTCACAGTGGAGAAAATTATGTATGCCCTTAATACAATGATACCAATGCTCGAGGAAGGGGCAAGAGAGGATGAGATTGCTCGCTATGTAAAGTACATAGATGACTCCACTCTTGCTCAGTATTACATGTTGGGCTCCATGACTCCTGAGTTACAAAGACAACATGAAAAGATGGATGCCAGATTCATTCACCTAGATGTTTAAAAACTGTTTGAGGAATAGAGAAGGAGTAAGCGATATAAGATATCCAAGAGTCTCTTCCACTCCAAGATGACTGAGGGGATACTAGTTCAGAACCATGTCCTAAAAATGATTGAGTGGATATAGAAACTCACAAGTCTAGGAATAGTCCTAGAGGATAACTTATGTTTGGATCCTATGCTTTAGTCCCTAATAGATTCCTTTTCATAATTCATAATGAATTTTAATATAAATAAGCTTGAGATGACTCTCCATGAGTTCTCAATATGTTAAGGAAGGCAGAGAGTACTATCAAGAAAGAGAAACCAGTTCTCTATACTAGTGAGATCATAAAGAAAAAGAAGGCAGAAAAATCCCTTAAGAAGGGCAAGGGCGAATCGAGTAAAACAAAGGATGCTAAGAAGGACCCAACAAAGGACAAAGGTCAGTACTTCCACTATGACAAAGACAGGCACTAGAAGAGGAACTATAAAGAGTACCTTGCAAAGAGAGCGAAACAGAAACTTGGAGAAGCTTCAAGTACATTCATGATTAGTCTCTATTTGCCAGATTCTTATGATAACACATGGGTATTGGATATCAGCAGTGCTTATAATATTTATAATTCGTTGCAGACCCTGGTAAGACCTAGGAGATTGACGAGAAGCGAGATGGATCTCAAGATGGGCAACGGAGCAAAAGTTACTGTAATGGTTGTTGGCGAGGTCACATTACATTTGCTTGGTGGAGCTATTATTACATTGGATGCATGCTATTTTATTCTTTCTATTATCAAAAATATTATTTCCATTTCATGTTTGACAATTAGTAGATATAAATTAGTTTTAAGAACAATAGTTGTTCAATATTATTAGATAATAAGATCATCACAAGAGGAACATTACATAATGGTTTGTTTATGCTAGATACTACTCTACATACCATGAATATAAATGTGTTCAAGAGGAAATGTGATAAGGTGAACAGTGTATACTTGTGGCATTATAGGCTAGGTTATATCTATGAGAGAAGGATTCAAAAGGTGCTAAAAGATGGATACCTAGATCCATTCGACTATGAGTCATATGTAACTTGCGAGTCTTGCCTTCATGAAAAATTGATCAACTCTCCATTTAGTGGAACTAGAGAGAGAGCCACTGAGTTGTTGGAACTCATATGTAGTGATGTATGTGGTCTCATATCAACTCATGTCAGAGGTGGTTACTCTTAACTTCATTACTTTTACTAACAATTTCTTAAGATATGAACAAATGTACTTAGTGAAGTATAAGTCCGAGGCCTTCGAGAAATTCAGGGAGTATAAGAATGAAGTAGAGAACTAGATTGGAAAGAGTATCAAAATTCTTCGATTAGAATGAGGAGGTAAGTGTTGAAACTCAGATTCTGATAATAAAATCAATTGATGAATTAATGATCTAATCCATGTGTTGAGATAAGTGATACAAGACTAACTACGATTATGAAAAATGTAAAATAATTAAAGAAGAATCAAATGTTGGGTTGGAGTCAATGATCGGGCATCGGGCCAAATGAATCAGGGGGATACACCAAAGGATTGAATAATGTAGCGAAAGCTCACCAAGAGTTCCCCAAGAGTTCTTTGAAAGCTCGTCAGAAGATTGCTAGGAGTCCGCTAGAAGTTCATCGAGAGTTCAGTTGAACAATTGATATGTCGAACAACTTAGATTGCTCATATTGTAATTGTTTTAGCCTTAACTATTATAGTTAGGACTTTAATTTGAGTTAGTTTTGGGAGAAATCCTGGTAACTCAATTAGGGGCCAATTGGACCCAAAACAAGATTGAATTGGGTCGGTTGGATGGCCCATTCAGCTACTTGGAGCCACATCAAGCGGTGGCACCGCTTGAGGCTCAGCCTCCCAAGTGGTCTGCATAGTGTACTACTGGTAGTTAATGCTGTTAGGCGATGGTACCACAAAAGCCTAGTCTTCGAGACTCTATCAAGTGGTCATACCACCTAGACTAGGTAATGGTATCACCCAATGTTAGTTTGTAGGTGATTGTACCATCCAACAATGGTGGTGGTATCACTAGTACCCCAAAAATACGGGATGAGATATATTTTGGCTATATTTCTAAAACCATTAGGGTCTATAAATACCCCACTCTTTCCTGTATGAAAGAGCATAAAAGTGTGAATAAAAGTCTTGAGATTTTGGGTTGTAAAAGTGTTGAAAAATTGCTAAGTATCCTCCTTCTCTTTAGCTTTGTGATTATTCTAAGAGAGGTTTGAGGCTTGTAAAGGTTGTCTCCAAAACCTGTGAAAAGGAGAAATTGTAAGAGGGTAGTTGGTCTTCGCCCATTGAAGGACGATTATTACTATACGTCGACAGTCTTGATAGAAGAGGAATTGGGAGTGGATGTAGGTCACGACAAATGAACCACTATAAATTGTAGGGAAATCTAGGGGTGACATCACATGCACGATGGAAAAATAGAAAACAAAAATTCTTAAATTTTCCATAAATTATGTTCATCAGCATGCGAAGATTGGTGTGTAAAATCGAAAACTACATATATAAAAGATTGTGTTTTACCTAGAGAGATCATATATCCTTGAATACTTGTAGATCTGTAGAAGAGAATGAAGGAGGTCAAGCATCCTCCTCTTTAGTGGTGACCCACACAGCAAAGCTAAAACAATGCTCATCAAATCTCTAGGCCTACTATCTGAGGAGGAGAAGGGGAGAGAAGAATAGGAGATGACAACCAAGAGAAGCTCTAACCTCTGAACCTTTGGTTCCCTCCTATTTATAGAGGCCCCCTATCAACTTAACCTTAATAGATCTTGCCCTATTGGGTATTGGATCTTCATCTAACTACTCAAGTCTTTTAGATTAGTGTATTTCTATGCAAGAATCTCTCATTAGCACTTATTGGATCTTATCCATAGGATCCAATAATTTAGGGGCTTATTGGATATCTAATAAGATAGGGGCTTTGATGGATATCTCATATCCAATATTTACTTATCGCAATGCCTACCATATGTGTGTGACCCTCTAGGCCCAATATCGAGCTGGTCGTGAGTCATACCTATTAGAACTCCTTTTTGTTGAATCTCGTATTTTGATGATGAAAATCAATTGATAATTATTTATGATTTAATCTATATTTTGAGTGACGCAGGATACTTCGATTAGGATGAGACAATTAAAGCAGGAAGAATCATGTTGGGCCAGAGGAATATGTCAAAAGATTGGATGTCGGGTCGGAGGATCGGTCGATATATCGATAGAAGGCTTCGGGCCATGGATTTGGGCATCGGGCCAAGAAGAGCGGATATTGCGCCAAGGATATTGGAGTTGCGGAGTCAACTGACCGATTGGGCAATAGGCCACAAGAGAAGACGATGCGCGGAATAATCAAACGAAGCGTTGATGGACCAATAACATGTCAGACAATATGATTAATGCTTAGTATTAATTGTCTAGATCGAAGTGTGTTCTTTACATGTGCGGGATTAACTACGATAGCAAGGCATGAAGCAAAATGAAGTCCCAGAGTCAAGGATGCGATTTCGTTGGGAGTTCGAGAGTTCGTCGGAAGTCTGAACGTTCGTCGAAAGTTCTGGTGGAACCAGCCGAGAAGCTCATCGGAATTCACTAAGAAGATCATCGTGAAGTCCAGGAACTTATTGGGAGTCCGCCGGTACATCACTAAGAGATAGTCGGAAGTTCGCCAGAAGATCGTCGGAAGAAACCAAGACATAGGTACTTGATTAGCTTAGCAAATGTCATAAGAATCATAGTTAGCACTTAATTGGGTTTCGATTTGGGCCAACCAAATTAGGGGTCAACTAGGCCAATGTAAAGACTGTGTTGGGCCCAATAAGAGGCCCAAATAGTGCCCCAAGAAGTCTTACCATCATGGCACAGTCTTCGAGACTATGTCAAGCTATGGTACCGCCAGTTTAGGCGGTTGTACCACCCTTAGCAGGGTGCCAAGTAGTGGTACCGCCAATCTGGGCGGTGGTACTGCCCAACACTGCCCCCCAGGCGGTGGTACTACTAGACTGGGCGATGGTACCACCCAAGGTAGTGTCATTGTCAAACTGACACTTGACGGTGGTACCGTCCAACGCAGGCGGTGGTACCACCCGTGCCCGGGAAACCCGAGATGGGAAAGTTTTAGGCTCCAAGTTTGAATCAACTTGAAGCCTATAAATACCCCTCTCATCCTTGGTTAACAAACACAAGCATAGAGTATTCAAAAGTGAGAAAACACTGCTACAATTTCTTTAGAAATTCCCTCCTCTACTCTATGTTTAGAATTCTATAAGAGGAGAGTGAGTGCTTGTGAGGGTTATCTCCTAAACCCGAGAAAAGGAGAAGAGGGGTATAAAAGGTGATTGGTCTTCGCCTATTGAAGGAAGACCCCTAGTGGACGCCGGTGACCTCGTCGGAGGAGGAAGCCGAAAGTGGATGTAGGTCACATTGATCGAACCACTCTAAAATCTGGTTTGCATTTGTTTGAGCAATTTACTTTAACTGCAAACCTCCATACTTGCTCTTTACATCCATTACTCTCTTACGTATGCTTTCAAAGTATTAACTTTATGAAAAGGTTTTACGTCGGAAACGATTTTAATCGAAACGAAGTTTTTGAAGATGTTATTTTACTGCTGCACTAATTCACCCCTCCTCTTAGTGCCGCTCTTGATCCTAACAATTGATATTAGAGCCTTGTGATTTCTCAGTTGGTTTAACACCCAAGAGAAATGGCTCTTTACGACTTTCAAGAGAGTCACTCTCTCATTCGTCCTTTCTTTTTCAATGGGACAGACTACACTTATTAGAAAACTCAAATTAGAGTTTTCTTGCTTTCTTTAGATTTGAACTTATGGAACATTATTGAATCCAAATTTAAAAGGTCTTCTCTTCCAATGAAAGATTGGAATGATTTGGAGAAGACATTTTCTTTAAATGCTATAGCTATGAATGCTTTATTTTGCTCTTTAGATAAAATTGAGTTTAATCAAATTTCTATGTGCAAAATGGCTTTTGACATATGGCGCACTCTCGAAATCACACATGAAGGCATTAGCAAAGTTAAGGATTCTAAAGTTTCTTGGATTTTGAACTTGTTAATAAGATTTTAAGATCTCTTCCAAAAAGTTGGGATCCAAAAGTAACGGCAATACAAGAGGCTAAAAACCTAAACAACCTATCACTTGAAGAACTATTTGGGTCTTTGATGACCTATGAAATGACTAATGTGGCACATGATGAACATGATGAACAAAACCACATTCCAAAGAATATGAAGGATTTGATACTTAGAACATTTAAAGACCACTCGAGCATAAGCTAAGTGATGGTAAACATGAACATTAACTCACAAAAAAATTTAAAAAATTAATAAAATAAAAATTAAATAACAAAAAGAATACAACTACTTACTTTAAACACAAGAAGAAGAACACAAATTGGGATGAATCGAGCTCCTCCGAAAACAAGGAGAAAATCAACAAAAGCAAGATGGTAAACTACGCCTTAACGACTTTCAATGATGAGGTAATCGAAACTCTCTTAATTTATTTCGAAATTACATGATGCTTTTAATGATGCATTTCCTTTTTTATTTATTTAGTTTTAAAAAAAATATTTTTTGAAAATTACATGTTTAATAATGATATAAAAATGGAAAAAATTAGGAATCATGTTTATCATGCTAGTGATTTTGAAAATAATCATGAAAATTGTATGCGTTATGTTAAATGAACAAAATGTTAGATTTAAATCTAATGCGTTATGTTAAATGAACAAAATGTTAGATTTAAATCTAATGATCCTATGCATGTTTTTTCAAGAATAAATTATGTGTATCTTGATGATTTCCGAATTTGAGTGAAACCATGCTTGATGTCTTAATGAAAATATTAAGAAATTTGATATCATGCTTAATGATGATGCAGAGCTTTTGTATAGAAAACTAAGCATGAAAAGTTGATTCACCTAAAAAGAAAATTGCTTTATAAAATCAATTTCGATGATGCATAATGATGTAATTATGTACTAAAAATATTAAATATTTTGAAACCATGTTTTGATGTCATGCATAATGATCATGCTTAATAAATTTTGAAATTATGCATGGTGATTTTTAAGTAATATATGGTTTATTAATCTTGATGGTTTTTATGATAAAATTTATTTTTCGATCCTAAACGATTGATAGTATATATATATATATTGGCATAAAAAGGACAAAGACATGCTTGTATGAAACAAACTAAAAAGAGGAAAGCTTTATCTTAGAAAAATTTCTCTACTTTATCGACTTTTCCAAAAAGGAGATTAATGAATCCATTTGTATCATTTTTATGAATCTCTTTGACTTTGAAAATGATTTTGATAATTTAAATTTGAATAATTTTTTATCGAAATCATGTTCTTGATTTCTCGTGATTTATAACTTGAAATTGTTTATAAATCAAGATCTTTTTTTTTTTTTTTGAACTCCCATGTTTCTTTTTGTCATTTACAAAAGAGAAAAAATATCCAAATGAATCATTAATGTTCTTTCGGTATTCATGAATTGATTATAACTTGAAAGATTTGTTATGAATCAACATTTTTTATTAATCGTTCTCGTACGATTATACTTGTTATCTTCTTAAGAGGAGATTTTCTAAATGAATCTTGATTTTTTCTTGTGAGTTCTTGGATTTATTACTTGAGATTTTTTTTTTAATCAAGATCTCTTCTTTGTACATCTATGATTTTTTCTTGGTATTTTATTTAAAGAAGAGATTTACTATATAAATCATGTCTTTTGGTATTTAATTGTTCTTATCCTTCATGACATGATTTCCTTGTATTTATGGCATGTATACCTTGAAATGATTGAAATATTTTACACCATCATGTTCTTCCCTTCTTCTTTCTTGTTTACAATGATAAAATGGGGAGAAGTTTTGATCATGCATGGTAGGATGTAATTTGACAAAATCAATACCATCATGATTTGAAATGCTATGATTTATTACCAAAATGATGTATCATGAATGCTTTAAATGATGAATGTTTAGTATCATGATTAAAATGTTGATAAACGTTTAAAAACTTTAATATTTTAGTATCATGTATAATATGCTCATAATGATAATTGATTTATTTTTCGGTATCATACATGAAAAATGAAATATATGGTTTTAAAATTGTGCATATTTTAATTTGAATATATAATGATGCACAAATAAGATTGACACTTATCTTTGTCATGATTTAGAAATTGTTGAAAAGGGAAAAGAATTACAACATTATATTCTTCTCTTCTTTTTGACAATGACAAAGGGGGAGCAAAACATACTAGAAAGCAAATTAGCTAGCTTGCACAAGTCAAGAAAGTGCAAAACTTGCTAGCTTTCTTGCACATCTAAAGAGAAGATGCAAACGTAACACTTGCCAAATTGTTTGCTTGCTTCATGTAAAACATTGTATCTTACTAGCCTGCATGTTGTAAAATAATGTAAAATTTTGCTAGCTTGCACTTTGCAAAAGAAGCAAAAATGACACTTCTCAAAAGAGAAGAAAGAGCTTGCTATCTTGAACATCACTAGCTTGCCTATCTCAAGAAGCAAAACTCGCAACTTGCACATTGCTAAAGGAAGCAAGAATGGCTAGCTTGCACACTTCAACAAGAAATGCTATCTTGCGATCTCAAGTAAAAGTGCTATCTTGCCTATCTCAAGAAGCAAAACATGCTAACTTGCACATCTAGCAAAATTGACAAATTTGCATATTTCAAGAAGCAAGAGTTGCCTTCTTGAACATCTCAAAACTACTAGCTTGCATGTTCTAAAATGTTGTAAAATTTGCTAGCTTGTATGTTGTAGAACTTACTATCTTACTACCTTGCATATCTATGATGATAGCAAAATTGCATGATGATAAAATTGGATATTATATTTATCATGCAATGAGTTGAACTTGTATTTCCAAACATTTGATAGTTAAACTTGTAGCTATTAGCGAGGTCACCCTACATCTGCTTGGTAGAGTTATTATTGAGAGGAGAGGTCATCTTACAGCATACCTTCTTAATAGAGTCACAACTAAGTCAGTAATATCTACATCATATGAGATATAGAAAGGGAAGAAACCTATTCTTAATGTTGTTAAGATTTGGGGCTGTCCTGCCTGCATTAAAAGATATAACCTCGATAAGTTGGAGTCGACGACGGAGTAGTGCAAGTTCATGGGATACCCCAAGGAAACTTATGGGTATTATTTCTATCATCCTTGACCAAAAGATCTTTATATCGAATAGAGCAGTGTTCCTTGAGAAGGAACACATTCTTAGCAAAGAGAGTGAGTGCATGAGAGAGTTGAGTGAGGTTGGAGAACCTAGCTCAAGTACTACTCCACAACCCGAGTCTATTCATGTATCTAACATACAAGTTCCAATTTTATATAGGTCCGGTAGAGTATTCCATCCTCTTGAGAGATATATGGTACATATTAGAGGAGAGGATGTTGAGGATATTGATCCTCAGATATACGAGGAGGCTATTATGAGTATATACTACCGAAGCAAGAAGCCATAAATTCTGAGATAGATTTCATGTACTCTAATAAGGTTTGCAACTTAGTTGATGCACCCGAGGGTATTATACCTATTGGTTGTAAGTGGATCTTTAAGAAGAAGATCGGAGTAGATGGAAAGGTAGAGACCTATAAAGCAAGGCTAGTGGCTAAAGAAGGCAAGCTGTTGACTATAACAAAACCTTCTCACCCGTAGCTATGCTAAAATCTATCTGAATTGTATTGGTTATTGCAGCACACTATGATTATGAGATCTGACAGATGGACGTAAAAACTATGTTCCTCAGTGGCAACCTCAAGGAGGATGTGTATATGATACAACCGAAGGGATTCATGTCCAAGGATTGTCTAGATAAGATGTATGTTGAATCTCATATTTTCATGATGAAATCAATTAGTAAATTATTTAATCTAATCCATATGTTGAGATAAGTGTGCAAAATTAACTACGATAGTAGTAATGTATAAAGCAAATATTGAGTTGGAGTCAAAATCGAGATTTCGTTGGGAGTTCGAGAGTTCGTCGGAAGTCCGAAAATTCTAGCGGAATTAACCGAGAAGTCCAGGAGCTTGCCAAACAAGCTCCTCGGAACTCACCAAGAAGATCATCGTAAAGTCTAGGAGCTTGCCGGGAGTCCATTGGAACATTGCTGAGAGATCATCGGAAGTTCATCGAAAAATCGTCGGAAGCTCGCCGGAAGAACAATTGACATACCAGACCAAGATTGCTTAGCTAATGTCTTAAATTATTATATTTAAATTTTAAGTTGAGTTAGGATTGGAAGGTAATCCCACTAAATCAGTTAGGGGACAATTGGGCCCTTAATAGGGCTGAATTGGGCCGGTTGAACAGCCCATTCAGCACTTGAAGTCACGACCGACAGTGGCACTGCTAGGACCGACAATGGCATCGATTGGGACTCAATCTCCCAAGTGCTCTGGGTGATAGTACTGCCTAAATTAGGTGGTGATACCGCTGGTAGTTAATGTTGTCAGGCGGTGGTACCGTCAAAGCTCAGTCTCCGAGCTCTGTCAAGCAGTCGTACCGCCCAGACTAAGTGGTGGTATCTCCCAGTGTCAGTCTGCAGGCGATAGTACCGCCCAATAATAGCGGTAGTACTGCTAGTACCCTGAAATCTAGGGATGTGACACTTTTTGGCTCCAATTATGAAGCTATTGGGGCCTATAAATACCCCACCCCTTTTTGCATGAAAGGGCATGAAAGTGTGAACAATATCTTGAAATCTTTGGGTGTTAAAAGTATTGAAAAAGTGTAAAAAGTCCTCCTCCCTTTTTAGTATTGTGATCATTCAAGAGAGGTGTGAGGCTTGTAAGGGTTATCTCATAAACCCATGAAAAGGAGAAAGCACCGTAAAGAGGTGGTTGGTCTTCGCCTATTGAAGGAAGACCATTAATGGATGCCGGTGACCTCAACGGAAGAGGAATCAGAGGTGGATGTAGGTCACAATGACCAAACCACTATAAATTCTAGTTTGCATTACTATTATTGTCATTTACTTACTTTGCAATTGCTTCACTTCCTCCTTACTTAGCATTCACTACCCTTACGAATAAACATGCTTTCAAGTTATCTTCCGATATCGATTTTTAACATACGAAGATTTTTAAACTGACGTTTTTATCCGCTATACTAATTTACCCCCCCCTCTCTTCTTAGTGTCGACTCGATCCTAATAATTGGTATCAGAGTATGGTTACTCTCGATTTAGTTTAAAACCCAAGAGAGATGGCGTTTATCGATAATCAAAAGGGTCATTCTATCACTCATCCTCCCATGTTCAATGGGACGGATTATACGTATTGGAAAACTAGGATGAAGATCTTCTTAATTTCTATGGATTTCGAGTTATGGAATATCATTAAAAATATATTTCAAAAGTCTTCTCTTCTAATGAGCGAATAGAATAAATTGGAGAAGAAGACTTTCTCTTTGAATGCCAAAGCTATAAATGCTTTGTTTTGTGATTTGGATAAAAATGAATTCAATCAAGTTTCTATTTGTGAAACGACTTATAACATTTGGCATACACTTGAAATCACATACGAAGGCACAAATAGGATTAATGAGTCAAAAATTAATCTTTTGGTTCATAGTTATGAATTATTCTGCATGAAACTAAGTGAGACTATTGGAGATATGTACACCCGATTTACGAATGTCATCAATGGTTTAAAAGCCCTTGGTAAAAGTTTTTCTAATATTGAACTTATTAACAAGATACTAAGATCCCTTCCAAAGAGTTGAAATCCTAAAGTAACTGCTATTCAAGAAGCAAACGATTTGAACAACTTTCCACTTGAATAACTTATCGGATCCTTGATTACCTACGAAATGTCATGTAATGCATATGAAGAACATGAGAACAAACTTCCAAAGAACATAAAGGATTTGGCATTTAAAACTCAAGAAGATCACTTGAAAGAAAACTCAAGTGACGATGATAATGATGATGACGACTTAGCACTTCTAACAAGAAAATTCAAAAAATTCATAAGAAGAAACAAAATTAAAAATAAAAATAAACTCAAAAAGGACCAAATCATTTGCTACGAATGCAAGAAGTCAAGGCACTTCAAAAGTGAATATCCCAAAGTGAAGAAGAAGCAACCAAAAAGAAAGAAAGCGCTCAATGCAACTTGGGATGACTCAAATGCATCCGAAGAAGAAGAGCCAACCAACAAAAGAGTAAGTTGCTAACTACGCATTGCTGGCATATGGCGACATGGTAAGTAACTCGATCGAAACTCATTTATCCTTTGATGAATTATTAAGTACCTTGCATGATTTATTTGATGAATATAAATTAGTTAGTAAAAAATATAAACTATTTAAAAAGGAGCATGCTTCTCTTGTTAGTAATTTTGATAGATTAAAAATTGAGCATGATGATAGTTTAGCTCCTTACACAAGATGTGATGAATTAGAAATGCTTAAAACGGATAATTTATAGCTACATGAAACCTTAGAAAAATTTGAAATATGTAGCAAATCTCTAAATATGTTCCTTGCAAATAAGAATCATGTTCATAGAAGAGATGGAATCGACTTTGTGAGTAACACTTATAAAACCCAACTATCTTTGTTAAAGGCCCAACTTTACATGTTTCACCCTGAAACAAATGCAACTTTTATTACAAATTTAGACATGTTACTTATAAATGTCTGTTTAAGAGATATAGTCCACACAAATTGATTTAGGTTCCTAAAGGAATCGTAAAGAACTCCATGCAAAATAATAAGTTGAGTCGATCGATTTTTGAGGCACCCAAGATCAAATTGGTACCTAAAAATCATCTTTTTTTGTAGAAACATTTACCATCACAAGCTAGGAGCACGAGATGGTACCTTAATAGTGGATGCTCAATACATATGACCGGAGATCCATCTTATTTCTCTAAGCTCACTAGGCTAGACGAAGAATATGTCACTTTCGAAGACAACAACAAGGGTAAAATCATTGGCAAAGGAACCATAGGTAACAAATCTAACTTTTTGATTAAATATATGTTATTGGTTGATGGATTAAAGCATAATCTTTTGAGCATTGATCAATTATGTGATAAAGGATACGTGATTAAATTTGAATCCAATGCTTGCATTATTGAACAATCACACAAAAACACCTCTACGATTATCCTAAAACAAAATAATATATATACTAATGACATTGATGATCTTTGTAATGAAATATATTTTTTGATTTTGAATGATGATGCTTGGCTTTGGCATAGGAGATTAGGTCATGCTAGCATGAAACTAATCTCTAACTCTCATCCAAAGAACTTGTAAGAGAGCTATTCCTAACATTAGGTTTGTTAAAAATAGTGTGTGATGCTTGTCAACTAAGAAAACAAATAAAAGATAGTTTTAAACCAAAGAATCATATAAGCACCTTTAGACCATTGCAATTGATCCACATGGATTTGTTTTGACCAATTGATATATGAAGCCTAGGAGGTAGCAAATACTCCTTTGTAATTATGGACGATTATAGTAGATACACTTGGATATACTTCTTGGCACACAAAAGTGATTGCTTTAGGTATTTTCTAAGTTTTATAAACTTGTTCAAAATGAAAAAGGCTTTATGATTTCATCAATTCATAGTGATCACGGTGGTGAATTTCAAAACTGTGAATTTAAAAAAATTTATGAATCTAATAGGTATAACCATAATTTTTCTACTCCGAGAAATCTTCAACAAAATGAAGTAGTATAAAGGAAAAATATAAATTACAAGAAATGGTAAGAACCATGTTAAACGAACATAGCCTACCCAAATATTTTTGGGTTGAAGCCATTAATATGGCATGCTATGTCATGAATAGGATTCTAGTAAGACCATTACTTTTCAAAACTCTTTATGAATTATGAAATAAAAAAACCTAAAGTTTTATATTTTAAAGTTTTCAGTTATAAATGTTTTATCTTGAATGAAAAAGATGCGAAAGTTTGATACAAAATCCGATGAAGGTATTTTTTCTTGATTATTCTTTTATTTCTAAAGTCTTTCGTATCTTTAACAAAAGAACTTTGGTTATAGAAGAGTCTATTCATGTTGTCTTTAATGGAGTTTTCAAATTTAAGAAAAATGATTTTGATGATGATCTTAATTTTGATGCTTTGAATTTAAATAAAACCCTTCCTCTAACTAGTAACTTGGATGCATCTTCTTTCGAAACATCATTACCCAAGAAATGGAAGTACGTAGATGCTCATCCTAAGGAGCTAATTATAGGAGACACATCAAAAGAAGTTTAAACTTATTCCTCTCTTAAGAATTTTTGTGCCAACGTCATTTTTTTTTCTCAAATTGAACCTAAATGCATTAACGAGGCCTTAAAAGATGATTCATGGGTTATCGCGATGCAAGAAGAGTTGAACAAGTTTTAGAGAAATGAGGTATGGGAGCTTGTTCTGAGACCTTGTGACCATTTAGTTATTGGTACTAAATGGGTCTTTAGAAACAAGTAAGATGAATTTGTTATCATGGTTAGAAACAACGCTAGATTAGTGGCCAAGGGTTTCAACCAAGAAGAAGGTATCGATTATGAAGAAACATTCACTCTTGTGGCAAGATTAGAAGCCATAAGGATGCTCCTTGCCTATGCTAGTTATAATAACTTTAAGTTATTTTAAATGGATATTAAAAGTGTTTTTCTTAATGGATTTATTTTCGAAGAAGTTTATGTTGAACAACCTCCCAATTTTGAGAATGATAATTTTCTTAATCATGTGTTTGAATTGACTAAAGCTCTCTAAGGATTAAAACAAGCCCCAAGGGCTTGGTATGAGAGACTTAGCTCCTTTCTTATCCAAAATAATTTCTCTAAAGGAAAGGTCGATACTACGTTATTTATTAAATATTTTAAAAATAACTTTCTTATTGTTCAAATTTATGTTGATGATATTATTTTTTGTTCTACAAATGAATCTTTATGCGAATCGTTTGCCAAGAGTATGAGGCTAGAGTTTGAAATGAGTTTAATGGGTGAATTAACTTTCTTTATAGGCTTACAAATCAAACAACTTAGTGATGGTATTTTTCTTAATCAAACAAAATATTCATTAGACTTGCTAAACCGGTTTAATATGGATAGTTCAAAGGCTATCAATACTCCTATGAGTACCTCCACTAAGTTAGACATTGACGAAAGTGGAGAAAGCTTTGATCAAAAAGCTTATAGGGGTATGATAAGTAGTTTACTATACCTCACCGCAACTAGACCGGACATTATGTTTAGCATAGGACTTTGTGCTAGATTTTAATCTAATCCTAAGATATCTTATCTTAAAATAATTAAAAGAATTCTTAGATATCTTAAAGGAACCACTAATATAGGATTATGGTATCCAAAATCTAAAAACTTTGAATTAATTGCTTATGTAGATTTTGCTGGGTGTAGAATAGATAGAAAAAGCACATCTAGAACATATCAATTCTTAGGTCATGCACTTATCTCTTTGTCTTCCAAGAAACAAAACTCGATTGCACTATCTACGACCAAGGCCGAATATATAGCGGCTAGTGCATGTTATGCACAAACTATATAGATAAAAAATACATTGGAAGATTATAAAATTTACCTTAGGAATATTCCCATAAAAATGTGATAACATAAATACAATATGTTTAACAAAAAATCCTATCCAACACTCTAGAACTAAACATATTGACATTAGGCATCATTTTATAAGAGATCATGTTAATAACCATGACATATCTTTAGAGTTTATTGATATAAAACATCAATTAGCCTATATATTTACAAAACCTTTAAGTGAAGAATAATTTGATTTTATTAGAAGGGTGTTAGGGATGTTAACTTGTCCGAATACATGAGTTTGTTGTATTTCTTTTCCAGACTATCTTCCTCTTAATATATTTCATGAATGGAGCTTTCATGAATTTATTTTGTTTTTATCTTCCTTGGTATCAAGTTTACTTCATACCCTTGCTCCATTACTTAATGATTTTTGATACACTTAGTCCCTTCACTCATGGAATTTATTGACAAATACATCTCTCATAGATTTTACTCTTGTGAATGTTTAATGAGAAATGGATTTTATTTATGAAGTTTTATTCGTTGATTTTTTTCATATGATGCTCCTTCTTACTCTTCTCAGGAAAGAAGAATTTTTATAAATTTTTGGTATGATCACTTGCAAAAATAGGGATTTGATTTCATATGGATATCTTTATCATTTTCATAAATCCCTTCTCTTTGTTAAAATTGAAGCAAGATTTAATGAAACTCATTTATTGTTTTGAATTTAACTTGGTTCAAATCCTTTCATGAAGTTGGCTCTTGAACTCTTTCCTTAGCCGTCTTCCTCTTCTTCTTATTTTTATGACAAAGGAAGAAAGAAACTTACACATCTAAAGAAGAATCAAAAAGCCTTTGCAATTTTTATGACAAAGGAAAAAAGAAACTTACACATCTAAAGAAGAATCAAAAAGCCTTTGCACATCCAAAGTAAAAATATTAGCTTATCCAAAAAAGTTATCATGTAAAGTTTTTGCTTACCTCTATGGTTTGGATAAATTAGTGTGAAACTTGCTTGAATTTTTACCACACTTGTATTGTTGAATTGTTCTCCTTTTTATTGATGATAAAGGGGGAGAAATATAGTAAATTGATGACAAATTTCATGTTTGAGACAAATGTATAAAATGTATCTAGTCGTAAATGCTTGAATGCTTTACGAATGCTTGAAATATAATCATCAAATACATTATAAATACTTGAAACATGTCAAAATTGATTGCATATGCATCATATGTATCGTAGATACTTGAAATGTTTTATGAATGCTTGATAAATGTCTTTCATTATGATAAGATATCATGAGCTTAACTTGCTATTTACAATTGATACAATGCCTCAAAATGATGAATTATCACCTTTTGTTGATAATTGTCATCTTGGTAAATTTCATATTCAAAATTCATATCATATTTGAAAATGATGATTGTCTATCATCATTGGACTTGAAAATGGATGTCATGCCTTAGTATCGTATTGGTAAATTATGATAAGTATCATGATGTGCATGTTGATAAATTTAAATGAATATAACTTATCAATTTGATGCTTGAATTCAAAGGCCTTGAATTCAAGAGTGTCTTTTCTCAAGTATAGCATATAGATAGGGGGAGTTAAGGTCAACTTCGTAGTCAATTGATTGTCATCATAAAAAAGGGGGAGATTATTGAATCTCAGATTTTGATAATGAAATTAATTGGTAAATTATTTGATATAATCCATATGTTGGGATAAGTGTGCAAGATTAACTACGATAGTAGTAATGCATAAAGCAAATATTGTGCTGGAGTTAAGATCGAGATTCCGTTGGGAGTTCGAGAGTTCGTCGGAAATCCGAAAGTTCTACCAGAATTAATCGAGAATTCCATGAGCTTGCCAAAGAAGCTCCTCGAAACTCACCAAGAAGATCGTCGTAAAGTCCAGGAGCTTATCGGGAGTTCGCTAGAATATTACCGAGAGATCATTGGAAGTTTATCGAAAAATCGTCGAAAGCTCGCCGGAAGAACAATTGACATATCGGACCAAGATTGCTTAGCTAATGTCTTAAATTATTATATTTAGACTTTAAGTTGAGTTAGGATTGGGAGGTAATCCCACTAACTCAGTTAGAGGCCAACTAGGCCCTTAACAGGGTTGAATTGGGTCGGTTGAATAGCCCATTTAGCATTTGAAGTCACGATCGGCGGTGGCACCGCCAAGACCGATGATGGCACCACCTGGGACTCAATCTCCTATGTGCTCTGGGTGATGGTACTGCTCGGACTAGGCGATGGTACCGTTGGTAGTTAATGTTGTCAAGCAGTGGTACCGTTAGAGCTCGGTCTTCAAGCTCTGTCAAGTAGTCATACCGCCCAGACTGAGTAGTGGTACCACCCAGTGTCAGTCTGTAAGCGGTAGTACCGCCCAATAATAGCAGTGGTACTGCCAGTACCCTGAAATCTAGGGATGTGACACTTTTTAGCTCTAATTCTGAAGCTATTGGGGCCTATAAATATCCCACCCTTTTCTACATGAAAGGGCACGAAAGTATGAACAATATCTTGAAATTTTTGGGTGTTAAAAGTGTTGAAAAAGTGCAAAGAGTCCTCCTCCTCCATTTCTAGTGTTATGATCATTCAAGAGATGTGTGAGGCTTGTAAGGGTTATTTCCTAAACCCATGAAAAGGAGAAAGCACTATAAAGAGGTGGTTGGTCTTCGCCTATTGAAGGAAAACCATTAGTGGATGTTGGTGACCTCAACGTAGGAGGAATCAGAAGTGGATGTAGGTCACAATGATCAAACCACTATAAATTATGGTTTACATTACTATTATTGTCATTTATTTACTTTTCAATTGCTTCACTTCCTCCTTACTTAGCTTTCACTACCCTTACAAATAAACACACTTTCAAGTTATCTTCCGATATTGGTTTTTAGCATACGATAATTTTTAAATCGATATTTTTATCCACTGCACTAATTTACCCCCCTCTTAGTGCCGATTCAATCCTAACAAAGTGTAGATTGCTTAGGTCCATTTATAAACTAAAGCAAGCTTCTCAAAGTTGGAACATAAGATTTGATGAGGTAATCAAATTTTATGACTTCGTTAAGAACGAAGACGAGCCTTATGTGTACAAAAAGATAAGTAGGAACGTTATCACCTCCTTGGTGTTATATGTGGATGATATCCTGATCATTAGGAATGATGTAGGAATGTTATCCGCAATAAAGGCTTGGTTATCTAGATACTTCTCCATGAAGGATATAGAGGAAGCAACCTATATCTCGGGGATTCAGATCTATAGAGATGGATCTAAGAAGATACTTGGCTTGTCCCAATCTAGGTACATAAACACCATTATCAAAAGATTTGGCATGAAAATTTTTAAAAATGTCTCATACTGATGCGACATAGGATATCACTTTCTAGGAGTATTGCTAGTCATATATGCCCTGCAAGCCATTCATATAAGTGATGGCACATATGACTTGACATGTAGTCTTTTTGCATATTATATTTTGACATTTATCACTTTATATTACTTGATACATATATACATATATATATTGTGATGTCCTTGGATCTGTATAATAGGAATCAGATCATGATGAGATCACGATAATAAAATTGATTCGCCTTTAAACACAAATCCTAAATAATTTCGGTCATAGGTTACTCGAGAGGGACATCGAGATAACCGGACAAACTGATGTGTTCCATACATGTCCATATGATTGATGCAGCTGGTCTCATAGTTGCTCATATGCGACCACTAGGGATCAAATAAAAGTGCTTATTGAGGAATGAGTTTACTGATTTATCCGCTTACGGAATGTTGAATGGTTGATGACGCCTTATTGTTAGACAACAATTTCGTAATCCCAATAGTGTATCTGGTCCTTAGACTTGAGACCCCAAGGATGTCCTGTATGAGTGCTCCATTCTTTGATACCGAACTTATAGGTTTGAATGTCCTAGATCTAGCACAACCGATCATCGGGAGTGGTAGTCAACCTTACGAGGGCTATTAAGTGTCGATAGAGGATTATCCACTCTCGGTGTCATGAGAGAAATGTCCCATGTGTTCTTTCTCAGACAAATCTCTAGCTAAGGTCATTCGGATTGAGAGAGAGAGAGTTCTTTGGGAGATTCCGATTAGAGCGAGACTTGAGTAAAAACTGTATGGGTCTGACAACACCATGCCCAATATACGATCTTTGGGATATTAGATGGATGAGGGACTATAGGTATACGGTAACTGAAGATAGACAAGTCCAATGGATTGGATTCCTCTATATCGTTTGGGGATTGCGGCATAGTGGCCTAGTACGTTCGTAGTTGATGAGTCAAGTGAATTATTATGGAGATAATAATTCACTAAGCCAAAAGGAGTTCTAACTAGTATGACTCACGGCCAATTCGATATTGGGCCTAGAGGATCACACACATATGGTAGGTATTGTGATGAGTAGAGGTTTGGATATGAGATATCCGTCGAAGCCCCTGAATTATTAGATCCTATGGATGAGATCCAATAAGAGCCCATAAGAGATTATTGGATAGAGATCCACTAATTTAAGAGGCTTAGATAGTTGGATGGAGATCTAATACCCAATATGGGAGGATCCATTAAGGTTAAGTTGATAGGGGACGTCTATAAATATGAGGGATTCAATAGCTCATAGGCTAGAGCCTTTTGCTTCCTCTCCTATTCTCCTCCCCCTCTCCACCTTAGAGCAGGCCTGGAGTTTTGAGGAGCGTTATCATAGCCTTGCTGTGTGGATCACCGCTAGAGAGGAGGGCGCTTGACCTCCTTCACCCTCTCCTAGAGATCTGTAGGGATTTAGGGATATACGATCTCCCTAGGTAACACAATCTATCTCACACGTGGTTTTTTGTTTCGTAGATTTTTGCACACCAATCTTCGCACGATAATGAACATATCTTTGAGAATTGGGGATTTTGTTTTCTATTCTTTCGCTGCACATGTGATGTCGCCCTCAAGATTTCCCAACAAGTATGGCCCCAAAGACTCTTGATGAAAGGGCAAACATGGATAGGATACCCTATGCCTCACCGATTGTGTCTATCATGTATGACATGCTATGTACTAGGCTTGATATAGTATATGCTTTGAGTGTCACGAGCAAATATTAGGCAGATCCAAGCTTGGAGCATTGGAAAGTAGTAAAGTGTATCCTTAAGTACTTGAGAATGACTAAGGATCTTTTATTGGTATATAAAGATAGTAGCCTTAGGGTTAAAAGCTACATAGACTCGAGTTTCCAGTCCGATGTCGATGAAAACAGATCAAATTTAGGGTATATGTATACCCTAACTAGAGGAGTAGTATGCTGGAAGAGTTCCAAGCAGGATATTACTATTGACTCGACCACAAAGGTGGAGTAAATTACTATAGTAGAGACAACAAAGGAGGGAGTTTAGATGAAGAAGTTCATGCAGATCTAGAAGTCGTGCCAAGCAGTGAGGAGTTGATTCCCTTATATTACGATAACAACGGAGCGTTTGCTCAAGCAAGGGAACCTAGGTCTCATCAGAAGTGTTCTGAGGTGGTTCCATCTTATTAAAGAGATCATGGCCCGAGGAGATATAGTAGTAGAGAAAGTTCCATCTAAAGATAACATTGTAGATCCACTAACAAAGTCATTGTCTCAAATTGTCTTTGAACATCACAGGGGTCTAATGGGGATCAAACACATAGGTGATTGGCTTTAGGTCAAGTGAGAGATTGCTAATCATAAGTGCCTTGCAAGCCAATCACATGAGTGATGGCATATGTGATATGACATGCACTCTTTTTACTTATTATATTATTTAGTATTTTATCACTTTATATTTCTTATTGTATATATATATTGTGATGTCCATGGATCTATACAATGGGAATTGAATCATGATGAGATCATGATAATGAGACTAATTCACCTTTAAACACAGACTCTAAATAATCCTAGTCATAGGTTACTCGAGAGAGACATCGAGATAACCGGATAGACTAGTATGTTGTATACCCATCCCATAATAATTCACTCGACTCATCGATTACAGACGTACTATGCCACTATACCGTAGTCACTAAATGATACAAGAAAATCCAATCTTTTTGACCTATCTGTCCTCGGTTACCATATATTTATAGTCTCTCATCCATCTAATATCCTAGAGACCATATATTGGGCAGGATGCTGTTAGTCCCATATGGTTTCTACTCAAGTCTCGCTCTAATTGGATTCTCCTAGAGAACTCTTTCTCTCAATCCGAATGACCTTGGTCAGAATTTTTTTTTAGTAAGAATACATGGGATATTCCTCCCATGATACTGAGAGCAGATAATCCTCTATCGACACTTAATAGCTCTCGTAAAATTGGTTGTCACTCCTGATAACCAATTATATTACATTTGGAACTTCTAGATCTATAAGTCTAGTATCAAAGAGTGGAGTACTTATACAAAATATCTTTGGTGTCTCAAGTCTAAAGACCATATACATCACTGGAACGATGGAATTGTTGTCTAATAATGAAGTATCATTAACCAAGTGGATAAATCAGTGAACTTATTCTCCAATGAGCATCTGCACTGTATCCATAGTATCTCCACATGAGTAGCTATAAGACCAGCCACCTCTATCATATGGACGGGTATACAATATACCAGTATGTCCGGTTATCTCAATTTCTTTCTCGAGTACCCTATGACTATGATTATTTATGATATATGTTTAAAGGTAAATCGGTCTCATTATCATGATCTCATCACGATTTAATTCTCATTGCAAAGATTCATGGACATATCAACAATATAAAGTAAGAAAATATCATAATAATAAACAACAAAAAGAGTGTGTATTATGTCATATGTATCAATCACTCACATGATTGATCTGTAAGACACTTATGACTAGTAACACAGAGATCATGCCTAAAAAAAAAAAAATCCATACAACTACTCTAACAATTAGGCCTCCCCAAGGGACGTCGAAGAGTTTGGTTGTCACCGTAAGCGGATTCATGTGGCTCATCCAGCATAAGAAGCTAGAGCAGCACGTCTCGTATGCCACCGACGTGACTGCCTCCGTCGAGCAATGCAAGATGAAGAAGATCACATGTGAAGACCAAGTAGCTATTTCTCTGGCTCTCTGTCGTCCAAGTGTTCATCGACGATCCCTCCTCTGGGAAGATCACCTTCAAGACTAGCACCAGGCTCTCCGATAGCTTCCTAGCGTAGGCAGAAGAGTAGAAGAGGAAGAGCAACTATAAGATAGGGAAGTTCGTATATATCAAGTATTGAAACTGTGTCATGCACTTGATTTGTCAATGTTTCTTGTGGAATCTTGTGTGTGTGTGCTCAGTAATGGGTTTTGTTGATCGTTTTTTGATCTCTTGAATGTGAGAAAAGCCTGTTTTATATTTCTCTTTTAATGCTGTAACGGATGAATTATTTTATAGATGTAACGTTTTGTTCATTATAACTATATGATTCTCACATCTAGATCGGAACTCATGACTTGGTTATAGCAAAAGATTGTTTGTTTGCATGGCAGTGAGTGCATTCGCATCTCTCAATCGCTTGTGCAGAAGAAACTTGCTGAATCAGTATGGATCACGGGCTCGAGAAGCTTCATCTCCAGCTTGGGGACTCTTTGCCTGATGGCCTTCCATGCCCCGGTAGCAGAGACCTGCTTATGCTTCGTCACTATCAAGCTGTGACAGAGGAAGCAGGGTCGCGAGGCGTCATAGAGCCTCGCAAGCTGCAACGCGTTCTCGGCAGCGAGAAGGCCTCTCTTCGACTGCCGGGCGTCCACGTTCTTCAGAGAAGGGATCACAAACACACACGACAGCACCAGCTGATGAAGCACGAACTGGTTATCTCTGCTGCACTTCTCCCGGTCATGCAGCAGCAGCTGCAGCTGCGCTTGGCAGGCCTCTCGCAATGATTACGTTTAGCAGACAAAATCAGGACCGGGGGTGGCTGGAAGCGGCTGCTCTGCCATGCCTGAACTTATCCTTGTCAGCCATGAAATCTCGTAGAACATAATAGTGGATAGGACTGCATCCAAATGTGAATAAGATTTTTTATTAAACATATTATACTTATATTATCATATTTTATGAGAATATTCTTAAGATAAATTTTATAATTTTTTAATATATTTTTCATCCATACGACTTGTGCACAATATGCACTAGCCGCTATGTATTTGGCTTCGATCGTAGATAGTGCAATCGAGTTTTGTTTCTCAGAAGACCAAGAGATAAATGTATGACCTAAGAATTAACATGTTCCGGATGTGTTTTTTCTATATAATCTACATCTACCAAAATCCGCATTAGCATAAGCAATTAATTCAAAGGTTTCAGATTTTGGATACTATAATCCTAGATTAATGGTTCCTTTAAGATATCTAAAGATTCTTTTAACTGCTTTAAGATGAGATAGTTTAGGATTAGATTGAAACCTAGCACAAAGTCCTATGCTAAACAAAGCTTTCTCCACTTTCATTAATGTCTAACTTAGTGGAGGTACTTATAAGAATATTGATAGATTTTGAACTATCTATATTAAACCGTTTTAGTAAATCTAATACATATTTTGTTTGACTAACAAAAGTATCATTACTAAGTTGTTTGATTTGTAAGCCTAAAAAGAAAGTTAGTTCCCTCCCCCATTAGGCTCATTTCAAACTCTAGGTACATACTCTTGCCAAACGATTCGCATAAAGATTCATTTGTAGAATTAAAGATAATATCATCAATATATATTTGAACAATAAGAAAATTATTTTTAAAATTTTTAATAAATAATATGGTATCGACCTTGCCATTAGAGAAATTATTCTGAAAAATAAAGAAGCTAAGTATCTCATACCAAGCCTTTGGGGCTTGTTTCAATCCATAGAGAGCTTTAGTCAATTTAAACATATGACTGAGGAAATTATCATTCTCAAATCCGGGAAGTTGTTCAATATATACTTCTTCAGAAATAAAGTCATTAAGAAAAGTACTTTTAATATCCATTTGAAATAACTTAAAATTATTACTACTAGCATAGACAAGGAGTATCCTTATGGCTTCTAATCATGCCACAAGAGTAAAGGTTTCTTCATAATCAATACATTCTTCTTGGTTGAAACCATTGGCCACTAATCTAGCCTTGTTCTAACTACGATATTAAATTCATCTTACTTGTTTCTAAAAACTCATATAGTACCAATAACTAAATAGTCATTTGGCTTCGGAACAAGCTTCCACACCTTATTTCTCTCAAATTTGTTCAACTCTTCTTGCATTGTGATAACCCATGAATCATCTTTCAAGGCCTCGTCAATGTATTTAGGCTCAATTTGAGAAAGAAATGAGGCATTGGCATAAAAATTCTTTAGAGAAGAACAAGTTTAAACCTCTTTTGATGTATCTCCTATGATTAGCTCCTTAGGATGAGCATCTACGTACTGCCATTCCTTGGGTAAGGATGTTTCGGAAGAAGATGCATCCAAGTTGTTAGATAGAGAAAGGGTTTCATTTAAATTTAAAATATCAAAATTAATATCATCATCAAAATCATTTTTCTTAACTCCGAAAACTTCATTAAAAACAATATGAATAAACTCTTCTATAACTAATTTTTTTTTGTTAAAGATACGAAAGGCCTTAGAAATAGAAGAATAGCCAAGAAAAATTCCTTCATCGGATTTTGCATCAAACTTTCCTTAGGCATCTTTTTCATTCAAGATAAAACATTTATACCCAAAAACTTTAAAATATGAAAAATTAGGTTTTTTATTATCCACAACTCATAAGGAGTTTTAGAAAGTAATAGTCTTACTATAACCCTATTCATGACATAGCATGTCGTATTTATGGCTTCGGCTCAAAAATATTTGGGTAGGCTATGTTCGTTTAACATAGTTCTTGTCATTTCTTGTAAGTTTTTTTTTTTTTCTACTACTCCATTTTGTTGAGGATTTTTTGGAGTAGAGAAATTGTGGTTGTCTCCATTAGATTCACAAAAATCTTGAAAATCATGATTATGAAATTCACCACCGTGATCACTTCAAATTGATGAAATCATAAAACCCTTTTCATTTTAAACAAGTTTACAAAACATAGAAAAATACCTAAAGCGATCACTTTTGTGTGTCAAGAAGTAAGTCTAAGTGTATCTACTATAATAATCCATGATAACAAAGACGTATTTGCTACCTCCTAGGCTTGATGTAATAATTGGTCTAAACAAGTCCATATAGATTAATTATAATGGTCTAAAAGTGTTTATTTAGTTCTTTGGTTTGAAACTACATTTTGTTTATTTTCCTAATTGACATGCATCACACACATTGTCTTTAATGAACTTAATATGAGAAATTCCTTTAATAAGTTCTTTAAATAAGATTTGAGAAATTAGTTTCATGCTAGCATGACCTAATCTCCAATGCCAAAGCCAAGCATCGTTATTCAAAACTGAAAAATATATTTCATTACAAAGATCATTAATGTCGATAATGTATACATTATTTTATTTTAGGGTAACCATATATATGTTTTTGTGTGGTTTTTCAATAATGCAAACATTGGATTCAAATCTAACGTTATATCATTTATCACATAATTGACTAATGCTCAAAAGGTTATGCTTTAAGCCATCAACCAACAACACATCTTTAATAAAGAAGTTGGATTTATTACCTATGATTCATTTGCCAATGATTTTACCTTTGTTATTGTCTCCGAATGTGACATATCATTCATCTAAGCTAGTGAGCTTAGAGAATTGAGATGGATCTCTAGTCATATGCCTTAAGCATCCACTTTTAAGGTACCATCTCTTGCTCCTAGCTTGTGACGATAAATATTTCTACAAAAAAAAATGATTTTTAGGTATCCATTTGACTTTAGGTGCCTCAAAAATTGATCTACACAACTTATCATATTGCATTGGGTCATTTGAGGTTCCTTTAGGAACCCAAATTAATTTATGTGGACTATATCTCTTAAATGGACATTTGTACGCAACATGTCTAAATTTGCAACAAAAATTGCATCTGTTTTGGGGTGAAACATGTAAGGTAGGGCCTTTAACAAAGGTGATTGGATTTTGGTAAGAGCTACTCACAAATCCAATTCTGCCTTTTCTATGAACGTGGCCCTTGTTGGCAAGAATCATGTTCAAGGACTTGCTACCAACCTCAAACATTTCTAAGGTTTCTTTGAGTAACAAGTTTTCCTTTCTAAGCATTTATAATTGATCGCATTTTGTGCAAGGAGCTAAACTATCATCATGCTCAATTTTTAGTCTATCAAAATTACTAATAAGAGAAGCATGCTCCTTTTTTAACAATTTATATTTTTTTACTAACTAATTTACATTCATTGAATAAATCATGAAAAGAACTTAGTAATTTATCAAAAGATAAATTTGCATATAATAAATTGCTTACCTCATCTCCAATAGTCATTAGCGCATATTGAGCAACTTGCTCGATGTTGGTTAGCTCCTCTTCTTCGGATGCACTTGAGTCATTCCATGTTACTTTAAGAGTCTCTTTCCTCTTTGGTTGTTTCTTCTTTGCTTGGGGACATTCACTTTTAAAATGTCCCAACTTCTTGCATTCGTAGCATATAACTTGTTCTTTCTTGAGTTCAAATTTGTTTTTAGAGTCATTTTTAAATTTATTCCTTTTTATGAATTTTTTGAACTTTCTTGTCAAGAGTGCCAAGTCATCATCATAGTCCTCATCATTTGAATTTTCTTTCAAATGGTCTTCTTGAGTTCTTAGTGTCATATCCTTCATGTTCTTTGGAAGGTTGTTCTCAAGCTCTTCATGAGCATTGCAAGTCATTTCGTAAGTCATTAGTGACCCGATAAGTTCTTCGAGAGGAAAGTTGTTTAAATCATTGGCCTCTTGAATGACCATTACTTTAGGGTCCCAACTCTTTGGAAGGGATCTTAAGATTTTATTAACAAGTTTAAAATTAGAAAAAATTTTGCCAAGTCTTTTTAGACCATTGACGACATCCGTAAATCGGGTGTACATGTCTCCAATGATCTCACTCGGTTTCATCTGAAACAATTTATAAGTATGGACTAAAAGATTAATTTTTGACTCCTTTACTCTATTAGTGCCTTCATGAGTAACTTCGAGTGTGCGCCAAATATCAAAAGTCATTTCACAAATTGAAACTCGATTGAACTCAGTTTTTATCCAAAGCATAAAACAAGACATTCATAGCCTTGACATTTAAAGCGAAAGTCTTCTTCTCTAACTCATTTCAATCATTCATAGGAAGAGAAGATCTTTAAAAGCCATTTTCTATAATGTTCCATAATTCGAAATCCATAGAAATGAGAAAAATCCTCATTCTAGTCTTCTAATAGATGTAATCCGTCCCATTGAACATAGGTGGGCGTGTAATTGAATGACCCTCTTGGATGCCAACAAATATCATCTCTCTTGGGTTTCAAACTAAATGAGAGTGACTTTGCTCTGATACCAATTGTTAGGATCAAGAACAGCACTAAGAGGGGGGTGAATTAGTGCCACAAAAAATTTACTAGCTTCAAAAGTCTTCATTTCGATTAAACCCGATTCCAACGAAAATCATTTGGTAAAGATATTGACTTGAAAACGTAGGGGAGCGCAGAGAAAGCTATAAGAAGGTAAAATAGTTTGTAGTAAAGATAAATTGCTAAGGACAAAATGCAAACTAGAATTTAGAGTGGTTCAGTCGTTGTGACCTACATCCACTTCGGATTCCTCTTCCGTCGAGGTCACCGGCGTCCACTAATGGCCTTCTTGTTAGGATCAAGAGTGCACTAAGAGGGGGGGGTGAATTAGTACAGTGAAAAACTTTTGCTATTTTAAATACTTTGTTTCGATTAAAGCCGATTCAACGAGAATGATTTCAACTCAATTCGTTTCGGAAGGAATTTGAGTTTGAAGTCTTAAGTGAAAATGCAAGAAAGGACTAAGGTGATTTGCAGCAATGTAAATCACACAAATGAGAAAACATAGATTTCGTAAAGTCTTCATAGAAAATCGATCTCAGATGATGTTTTACGTCAAAGCGAATGTAGACGTATTTAAAGCATAGTAAGGAGGAGAGGCAGATTGCTATAAAGGAAAGATACTCAAAGTAAATGCAAACTGAGATTTTAGAGTGGTTCAGTCAATGTGACCTACATCCACTATCGGCTTCCTCCTCCGACGAAGTCACCGGTGTCCACTAGAGGCCTTCCTTCAATAGGCAAAGGCCAACCACCCTTTTACAGCTTTTCTCCTTTTGACAGGCTTAGGAGATAACCCTTACAAGTTTCACTCCTCTCTTGAATGATCTCAACATTTAGAAGAAAGAAGGAGGAGAACTCTAGCTTTTATAACACTTTTAAGGCCTCAAAGACTCAAGATAATGTCAAATTTTGGTTGCCCTTTCATGCAGGAAAGGGTGGGGTTTTTATAGGGCCTAAAGAGTTCAAAAATGGAGCCTAAAAATGTCCATTCTGGGGTCCTAGCGGTACCACCACCATTACTGCGTAGTACTACTGCCTGTCATCTATCACTGGGCGGTACTACCACTCAGTCTGGGTGGTACTACCGCTTGACAGCACTCGAAGACCGAGCTCTGGCGGTACCACCCGCCTGACAGGGGTGGTACCACCGTTGATAGTAATAACTATCGGTGGTACCACTACCCAGAACTCCTGGGAGACCGAGTCTCCCATGTGCCACCGCTAGCCAGGATTTTAGGGATCGAATGAGCTATTACATTCGGCCCAATTTGGGTCTGTTAAGGGGCCAGTTGGCCCCTGATTAAGTTAGTGGGATCACCTCCCAATCCTAACTTAATCTACACTCTAACTTTGACAATTAAGACATCATTACTATAATTCATGTTTCAATGGGTCAATCGCTTCCTCCGGCGAACTTCCGGCGAACATCCGACGAACCCTCGACGATGCTCCAGCGGACTCTCGGCAAGCTCCTAGACTTTGTGACAATCTTCTTAGCGAGTTCCGACTAGCTTCTATGGCAAGCTCCTGGACTTCTCGTCTGGTTCCCATAGAACTTCCGACGAACGTCCGGACTTTCGCCGAACTCTCGAACTCCCAACGTGATCTTGATCTTGACTCTGGAATAACACCTGCTACATTTCTTACTGCCATCGTAGTTAATCCTGCACACTTTTCTCAATATATAGATTAGATAAACAAACGGTAATTGACTTCATCATCAAAATCCGAGATTCAACAATCTCCCCCTTTTTTATGATGATAATTAATTGATGACGGAGTTAACCTTAACTCCCCCTATCTATATATCATACTTGAGAAAAGTCATTCTTGAATTCAAAGCCTTTGAATTTAAGAGACATATTGATAAGTTAAGTTCATTTAAACTTGTCAATACACCCATCATGATTCCTATCATGATGTAACTTTCTGAAAATGATGTCAAGGAATGACATCCATTTTCAAATCTTATATTTCAAATATGAAGGATAACAATCATAGCAATTCATTCTATGACAAGATATCAATTTGTAATATTTCAAATTAAGCTCTAGATATCTTATCATAATGCAACCATTTCAAATGTAAAATTACATACATTTATCATCAATTTATCATATATTTCTCCCCCTTTGTCATCAACAAAAAGGAGAATGATTCAACAATATATGCAAGTGTGGTAAAAATTCATGTCACAAAATCATACTAATCATATTTTAAGCATTCATGATATGGTATTATTCAAAAGTTCTCAACATTAAGGAGATAGCTTTCATTACTTCTTCCCTTTTATTTATCATTAAGGCTATGCATGAAGGAGGAAAGTAAGGAAGGTAAAGCCATTGAGAACCAACTTTAAATGAAGTTGAGATCGATAAGAGAGTTTAATTATGCTTTATTTTTCATAAGGATCAAAATATACATGTGAAATTAAATCCTTGCAAGTGCTCATCTCAAAAAATCTTCCTTCATCAAGAAGGAATTCATGTGAGAGAATCATTACATCAAATCCATTTCTCAATAAAAATTCACAAAAAAATAAGTCCATGAGAGATGCATTTGTCAATTAATTCCATCATTAAATAATGGAGCATGGATATGAAATAAATTTGATATGGCATAGACTCATGAAAGCTCCATTCAAGAAATACATTAAGTTCGGAAGAAAAATACAACAAAATCATGCATTCGAACAATGTTTTGTCATAGCTTTTCAATCACAATCATGAAGGTAAAATCATTAGTGTTTTGTAGTGCTCAAAGATTAAGAATCTGATGTATGATTAAAACTTTCTCAAATCACAATCATGAAAGTATAACAAGCTCATCATCATGGAAACTTTTAGCATCAAGGCACAAAATTTCCAACATCAAAGTAAACATGTTATTGAAGCACACAATCTTATCATCATGTAAAATTCGTATCATAAAATTTTTAGCACCGAATTTAAGTGATCAAAGAATCAAGAAAGTCCAAAAATGAAATTTAATAAATTCATGCATTCGGACAAATTAATATTCCTAACTCCGCAAATGCTTACCAAATAATACATTAAGTCATAGATACCAATAGTTAAACATATCAAGGACTTGCGATCATCAAAGTAGGTAGCATTGCGATCATCAAGGTGAGTAGCATAAAAAGTTTACAACATAGTATTACAACATGACAAGAAGGAATTGTGTCCACTTTTTCTAAATACATACACATGCTCATTTATGATACTAAATCTATCTAGCTTTATAACTTCTTCGTCGGATGGAATTGCAATATCATATGCATGGAGTATTCTAGTGATTATGCTACCATATAGAAGCATCATGTCCTTTTTAGATATTTCTATCATGTTTTGTTGAATAAGGTAACCAAAACAGTTGTTATATCCCTTCATGATCCAATACATGGTACCTAGTTCCATTTGGCTTACTTCATCATGATGATATTATTTAGGGAGAATAATACTAATCAAGATGTGATGAAGTATTTTGGTGCTTAATGGTAGTAAATGCTCATAGCTTTTTAGAAGTATCATTAAGTTGTGATTGCCAAAAATTGTTCCTAAGGCATCAACGTAAGTGGTCCCAACTATTTCATCATCTCATTGTCCTCTAAACTAACAACCTCTTTCTTTTACCGGGATGCCTATGATGTCACAAATTGATCTATCCATAATTGATATATGACGTCCTAAAAGATAGGTAGATACCTTTTCTTCTTCATATACATGTAGATTATTATAAAACAACCTAACAATTCTAGGGTAGATAGGTTCACTTATTTGTAGGATTGGGAGAAGGTCTAGATTTGTAAACCATTGAATAGGTTCTAAATCACTTAGTTCATCTAAATCAACATATTTTCCCTTATAAACATGTCTAGATTCTATGGATGTAAATTTTAGGACATGTTGATTTGAATCGAAAAGTGTGGAATCATAGTTTTCTTCTAATCTTCTCTTTCCTTTGTCCCTAAAGGATCTTCTAGAACCCATAAATACTGCTATTATGAAAATAAATAATGAGCAAGAGTAGATAATACCAAAGAGAAATCAAAGCCTTTTAGAGAATACCTTAGTTGAGATCTTCAAGAATATGTAGGATTGATCCTTGATCTTACAGGAAATAGGGAGTTTTAGGCAGCTAGAGGGAGAGAATAGAGTTCAAAAGAGGTTTGGAGTTGCAAGGGTGAGTGGAAAATGAGTTGGGGTCGATTCTACCGTCGGCCCTAGCTCAGTTTTAAAAGGGGGTAGGTTGTGGGCGGTGCAATCGCCTGCTACCCGTGACAGCTGGCAGTGCTACCACCAGCTGGGCGATGCCACCGCCTACAAGTAGTGAGCACTGCTTACAAGGGTGTGTGGGCTGATGTGGGTGATTTCAATTTGAAGGGAGTTTTTGTTTGTGGAGCACACAACCCTAATTACATAATCATGTAAAAAATTCACATCACAAGATGAGAAAATTCGTACGTTCATGATCGATCTTGTGAAATGCATACTATACTCAAATGTCATATAGAGCTTATATGTTTTCAATATGTTTATGACTTATCATGCAAGCATCGCAAGTCATAAGTTCATGATCTTATAAGATATAGTTGGATTTGGAAAAATTGAGGGAGGAATGTATCCGATAAATTCAGAAATCCGGAAGATGTGTGAAGGGGAATTCAAGTATCAAAATTTTGAGAGATCAAAATTAAGTGTTTATCACACAAGATTGCATCATTAACGTATGAAGTATAAGTATCATTTTGTAATTGATAGTTTTAATTCTACTGATCCTCTTTTTGTTATTTTAGCTAGAGAGCTTTATGAGTTATTTTGGATCTCTAGTCATAAACCTTGAGCACCCAAAAAATGAGATATCATCTCTTACTCCTAGCTTGTGATGATATAAATTTCTACAAAAGAGAATGATTTTTAGATACCCATTTGACTTTGGGTGCCTCAAAAACCGATCTAAATTGCTTATCATGTTGCATGAAATTCTTTACGATTCCTTTAGGAACCCAAATCAATTTGTGTAGACTACACTTTTTAAACAGATAATGATAAGCTTTATGTCCACGTTTGCAATAAAAATTGCATTTGTTTTGGGGCGAAATATGCAAGATAGGGCCTTTAATGAAGGTGGTTGGATTTGGATGAGAGCTACTCACAAATCCGATTCCACTTCTTTTATGAATGTGACCCTTATTGATAAGGATCATGTTCAATGACTTACTACTAACCTCAACTTTCTTCAAGGTATCCTTAAGTAGTAAGTTCTCCTTTTGGAGTATTTCTAAATCATGGCATTTCGAGCTAAACTATCATTATGCTTAATTTTTAATTTATCAAAATTACTAATAAGAGAATCATGCTCCTTTTTTAATAATTTATATTTTTTACTAATTATTTTACATTCATCAAATAAATCATGAAAAGCATTTAATAATTAGTTAAATGATAAATTTGCATCAATTGAACTAGATACCTCATCTCCAATGGCCATTAGTGCATAGTGAGCAACTTGCTCGGTATTGGGCTCCTCTTCTTCGGATGTGCTTGAGTCATCCCATGTTGCTTTGAGCGCCTTCTTCTTCGGTATCCTCTTTTTGGCTTGGGGACATTCACTTTTGTAGTGTTCCGGCTTCTTGCATTCATAACAAATTATTTATCTTTCTTGGGTTCAAATTTATTTTTAGTGTTATTTCTAAATTTGTTTCTTTTAATGTATTTTTTGAATTTCCTTGTTAAAAGTGTCAAGTCATCATCAAAGTCCTCATCACTTGAGTTTCCTCTCAAGTGGTCTTCTTGTATTATTAGTGTCATATCCTTCCTGATCTTTAGAAGGGTATCCTCAAGCTCTTCATAAGCTTCACATGTCATTTCATAGGTCATTAATGACCCAATTAATTCTTCAAAAGGCAAGTTGTTTAAATCTTTAGCCTCTTGAATGGCCGTGACTTTAGGGTCCCAACACTTTGGAAGGGATCTTATAACTTTATTAACGAGCTCAAAATCTAAAAACCTTTTACTAAGTCCTTTTAAACTATTGACGACATCCATAAAATGGGTGTGTACATGTCTCCAATAGTCTCACTCGGTTTCATTCGAAATAATTCATAAGAATGTACTAAAAGGTAAATTTTTTACTCTTTTACTCTACTAATGCCTTCGTGAGTCACTTCGAGTATGTGTCAAATATCAAAAGATGTTTCACAAATCGAAACTCGATTAAACTCATTTTTATTTAGAGCACAAAATAAGGCATTCATAGCCTTAGCATTTAAAGCGAAAGTCTTCTTCTCCAATTCATTCCAATCGATCATTGAAAGAGAAAACTTTTGAAATCCAGTTTCTACAATATTCCAAAGCTCAAAATCCATAGAAATTAGGAAGATTCTCATTCTAGTCTTCCAATAGGTGTAATTCGTCCCATTGAACATGGGCGGACGTGTAATTGAGTGACCCTCTTGGTTTTCGACAAATGCCATCTCTCTTGGGTTTTAAGCCAATTGAGAGTGAACCTTGCTTTAATACCAATTGTTAGGATCAAGAGTACACTAAGAGGGGGGTGAATTAGTGCAGTGGAAAACTTTCGCTATTTCAAAAACCTTATTTCTATTAAAGCTGATTCAACGAGAATGATTTCAACTCAATTCATTTCGGAAGGAATTTGAGCTTGAAGTCTTAAGTGAAAATGCAAGAAAGGACTAAGGTGATTTGCAGCAATGTAAATCACACAAATGAAAAAAAAAATATTTTGTAAAGTCTTCGTAGAAAGCCGATCTCGGAAGATGTTTTACGTCAAAGCGAATGTAAACGTATTTAAAGCATAGTGAGGAGGAGAGGCAGTTGCTATAAAGGAAAGATGCTCAAAGTAAATGCAAACCGAGATTTTAGAGTGGTTCGGTCAACATGACCTACATCCACTATCGGCTTTCTCTTTCGACGAGGTCACCGGTGTCCACTAGAGGCCTTTTTTCAATAGGCGAAGGCCAACCACCCTTTTATAGCTTTTCTCCTTTTGACGGGCTTAGGAGACAACCCTTACAAGTTTCACTCCTCTCTTGAATGATCTCAACACTTAGAAGAAAGAAGAAGGAGAACTCTAGCTTTTACAACACTTTTAAGGCCTCAAAGACTCAAGATAATGTCAAGTTTTTGTTGCCCTTTCATGTAGGAAAGGGTGGGGTTTTTATAGGCCCCAATGAGTTCAAAAATAAAGCCTAAAAGTGTCAAATCCCGGATTTTCGGGGTCCTGGCAGTACCACCACCATTACTAGGTGGTACTACCGTCTGTCATCTATCACTGGGCTGTTAGGATTGGAGCGGCACTAAGAGGGAGGGGTGAATTAGTGCAGTGGTAAAGTACGATAAACTTTCGACGATTTAAACATTTTAGGAAACTTCATACGATAAAAGTAATGTTTTATTTGAAACTGTTTTGATTGCGTTTTAACTTAAAGACATACGAAAGAAGGAGACAAAGAAGTAAAGCATCAAAGTGAAAATGGTTTGTAGTAATATAAATGACAATAAGATAAATGCAAACTGATTTATAGTGGTTCGGTCATGCGACCTACATCCACTTACGAAGCCTTCTTCGATGAGGCTCCCAACTTCCACTAGCAAATCACTTTGAAGGGGAAGGACAAATACCCCTCTTACAACCTTTTACAAATGGTTCACTCTCTTACAAATTTTCAAAGAGAAAGAAGGAGGTGAACACTCAAGCAATTGAAAACAAGACTTGCTAAGACTTTGCTAAGGCTCTTATCTCAATCTATTGCTTTGCAAAAGTTGTAATCTCAACTGAGAATTGAGGGGTATTTATAGGCCCCAAGAGGATTCAAATTTGGGCTCCAAATTTTGAATTCTCTTGGGTTTCCGAGATTGGCGGTGCCACCGCCTATTAGTGTTGGACACTGACAGTGTACTGGCGATGCCACCGCCGGACCTCTCGGGTGCTGGGTGGTGTCACCGCTTAGTTCTCGGGTTCTGGGTAGTACCACCGCCTATACTATTTCAGCTCATTGGTTGGGCTCCAAACTTGGCCCAAACTAGTTCGAACTCGGGCCCAATTGTCCCCTACTTGGGTTATAGGATTAACACCTAATCCTAACCCTAATTAATATGCTAACTACGAATTTAAAGACATTTCCTAAGCTATTACAAAGTCCGCAAGTCAAAACTTCTTCCAGCGAGCTTCCGACAAACTTTCGACAGTCTTCCGATAAACTCTCGGAAACCATTATGCGGACTCCCGACAAGCTCCTAGACTTCACGATTTGATCTTGGCGAGTTCCAACGAGCTTCTTTGGCAAGCTCCAATCTTTCTCAGTGAGCTCTGCGAACTTCCAACGAACTTTCCGATGAGCTTCCGAAAAACCCTTCGGCAAGCTCCCTACTCATTCTCGGCTAGTTCCGGTAGCATTCCCGACGAACCTTCGGACTTCCGTCGAACTCTCGAAGTCACAACGAATCCTTCGCGCTTGGCTCTGACACTTTGTTTTGCTTTATATCTTCATCGTTATCGTAGTTAATCCTACACACACAAGTTAAAACTCTACTCCGATCTAGACAATTATTACAATGCAAATTGACATTCTGTTGCCCGGCACGTCATTGGTTGGCACTTCGTCCGATTCTTCAGTGCATCGTCCTCTCTTGCAGCTTATTGCCCAATCGGCGATTGACCTCCGTAACCCCGATATCCTTGGCGCAATTCCGCTCTCCTTGGCCCGATGCCCGACGTCCGAAGCGTTCTACCGTCCAATATCCTGACGTGATCTCCTCCGGCGCAACGTCAATTCCTCCTGCTTTAATTGTCTCATCCTGATCGAAGCATCCTACATCACTTAAAACGCAGATTAAATCATAAACACATATCAAGTGATTTCATTATCAAAATACGAGATTCAACAATCTCCCCCTTTTTGATGATGATAACCACTTGATGACGGAGTTAACCTTAACTCTCGGAGTTTAAACAAACTCCCCCTATCAATATGGCTTATTGATAGAAACTCTTGGATTCAAGAATCCAAGTAACATGTCATCATAAACTTATGCATAACATGTCATGTCATCGTACTTCTCCCCCTTTGTCATTAACAAAATGGAGAAGTTCCTACTCTTATGTGTTTAGAGATAAAAAGTTCCATACATTGCATGAAAAACATAGTATCAAATTTTATCATCATGCAATCTAGCAATTAAAGATGTGTAAGTTTAGCATGTTTGCTTTTCTTGAGATAACAACTAATTGCTTCTCTTTAGACTACAAGCTAGCAATTTTCATGATATGCAAGTTTCAAGCTAGCAAATTTTTGCTTCCTTTGCAATGTTTGAGCTAGCAATTTTGCTTTCGTAACAAGTTAGCATGTTTTGTATTTTGAGATAGGCAAGATAGTACATTTGCTTTTTTTGAGATAGCAACTCTTTTGAGATAGTGATCTTAGCAAATTTTACATCATGCAAGGTAGCAAATTTTTGTGATGTTCAAGATAGTAAGTTCTTTCTTCTCTTTTGAGAAGTGCTATTTTCGCTTCCTTTACAAAGTGCAAGCTAACAAAGTGTTTGAAAAAATGAGCAAGTTTTGCAACATACAAGCTAGTAAAAATTTCAAAAACAAATACAAGATAGCTTTCTTATTGAAGTGTGTAAGCTATCGATTCTTGCTTCCTATTGTAATGTGCAGGTTACAAGTCTTGCTTCTTGAGATAGGCAAGATAGTGATGTTCAAGAAGACAACTTTTGCTTTTTGAAATAAGCAAGTTAGCAATCTTTGCTACTTAAGATAGGCAAGCTAGCAATCAAGTTTTTGCATCTTGTTAACTTATGCAAGCTAGCTATCTCCCCCTTTGTCATTGTCAAAAAGAAGGAAAGACCCTTTACATCAATTATGACAAAGGTAAGTATCAATCTTATTTGTGCATCATCATATTTTCAAATTAGAATATGCACATTTTCAAAAACCTTATATTCATTCATGCACAATATTGAATAAATCGATCAACATTATGAGGATATCATACATGATACTAAAATTTTTAACTATTTGTCAACATTTTGATCATGATACTAAACATTCATCATTTAGAGTATTCATGATATAAAACATTAAATCAATATTTATAATACATCATTTTCACAACAAATCATAGTATTAAAATATTAATATTTTCATTACAACTTTATGCATCATTAAGTATACAATTGTCAAGCATGACACTTCACTATTTCATATAAGCATGCCTATTTCATTTATGTCAAATCAAAACATATATCATTTTTTAAAGCTACTTTTATGTCAAATCAAAAAATGCATCATTAAGCATGATCATTATGCATTACTTCAAATCAAAATGATTTCATTTATTTTTAAAATATTTATCAAGATAGAGCATATAAGCCAAAGAAACTATTAAACATAAAGCATATTCATCAATGATGGTTTCATTAAGTATAAAGTATTTTCAACCAAAATCATTTGTTATTTGTTGTAGTCATACATTTTTCTTTTTAGGTGAATCTATCTTTTCATGCTTAGTTTGCATACAAAAGTCATGCATCATTTTCGAAAGCAACTTTCATCATGGTATAAATCGATAATCCATAAATCGTAAAAGATCATTATGGAAATTATCAATAATCAATAAACTATAAATTACCCAAAACTCATCATCATCATGCATAGCCTCAAAAAATAAATTTATTAGGCATGATATCATATTTCATAAGGCATTTTTAATCAAAATCATTTTATTTATCATAAACATACAATTTTTATTATTATTTTCAAAATTACTAGAATGATAAGCATGATTTCTATTTTTTTCATGTAATTTTTAAGAAAATTAATCCTAAACTAAATTAAAAATAACTCATGAAAAGTATTATGTAATTTAACACTTTCATGCCAATTGTTAGGATCAAGAAAATCCAAAAATAAAATTAACACTTTCATGCATTCGGACATGGTTTTGTTATAGATTTTCAAATTCAATCATGAAGTTAAAACATGCTCATGATCATAAATTTTTGTATCCAAAACACATAATTTCCAACATGTTATTAAGGCATGTAATAGTATAAAATCATCAAGATACACATATATGGATTAATCCTAAGCACTATCACATATCATATAATTATCATCCCTAATGTTGCATACATCATTCAACATTTCAAAACATAACCGGCATGAAACACATAGTATTTTAAATCATATATAATACATCACATCATAATTAAAAAGCACAAGTATTGCATACATCATTGCAAATCATAAATGTTTCATATCATGATGGTATTAATTTGTCAAATTAAATCCTACCAAAAACTTCTCCCCATTTGTATTTCATGCATAATTTCACTTCATCACATTAGGAGTATCAAGAGGAATTAATTGGGTGATAAGATAAATATTTCATGAATACATGGAATTGTATAAAAAAATCATATCATAAGTGTTTCATACATTCATATCATCACATGAAGGAATATAAACAAAAATTAGTGATGAGATATTACTTCATGAATACAATAAAATTCATATAGCATATCATGGTTTATTAGAATTAGTCTTCCTTTTGGTGAATAGCAAAAAGAATAGTAGGAGAGCAAGATCTCATGCACATCAAATATTCAATCATCAAAATCATGATTCATCTAGAAAATTCTCCTCTTTAAATATTCAAAGAGAGAATCATGATGAACATTCTTGGTTTACATAAAGTTTCAAAACATAATTATCAAGATCATGAATACTAAAAGACTATGAAACATTTCGACAAATCTCATTTTAAATAGAAAACAATCTTGATTCATAAAGGATTTCGTGTTATAAATTTCAAGAGATCAAGATCGTGATTTCGATAAAAATTTATTCAAATTTAAATCATTAAAATCATTATCAAAATCCAAGAGATTCACAAAGATAATACAAATGGATTCATCAAAATCAATAAAATTGAGCAAAATAATTTTCAAGAATGTTTTCCTCTTTTCGGTTGTTTCAAAACATATGATTTTGTTTTATTTATGCCAAATAAAAATATATATCATGTTTAAAACCGAAAGTGTAAGATTTATTACAACAAAGATTAATAAGGTACTTTCATTATGGTAAAAATCAATAATCCATAAATCACAAGATTCATCATATATAATTTCGAAATTTATTAAACTTGATCATTATGCATGACAATAAAACATGGTTTCAAAATGTTTAATATTTTCATTACACAATTTCATCATTATGCAATGGTTTTATTGAACATAATTTTGAATGATTCTTATAGATAACTAAAACTTCTTTAGTTTTAATTTATGTGATTGACTTTATATTAGCATGCTCAAGTTTTGTTCTTATGTCAAAAATATACATCATGTTTGAAAACCAAAGACATGGTTCATAAAAAATCATCAAGCCTTCCATATAAAAACCATGCATCGTCATTGAAAGTCAATATGGAAATCATCAAAATATACATTCTTGCTTCTCAAGCACATATATATGATCATTTAAATCTAATATTTTATTCTATTAACATAAAACATATAATTTTTAAGAAAAATAATTATTCAAAAAAAAAAGAAAAGAGAAAATGCATCATGCAAAACATCAAGTAATTTCAAAATAATTCAAGAGAGTTGAGTTACTTACCTTGTAGTCGAAGCCCGTCAAAGCCCAATTCGCCGTTTCACCTTTGGAAGTTCTTGATTCATCCTTGGGTGCCTTCCTCTTCTTTGGCCTCTTCCTCCGTTTAGGTTCAGTATTTATTTTAGATTTTTATTTAATGAACTTATTAAGATTTAGTATTCGAAGTTCAAATTCATCATTGTCCTCATCACTTGAGTCATTGCTCAAGTGGTATTCATTTGTCCGGAGTTCCAAATCCTTTCTATTATTTGGAAGGTGGTTCAAGTGTTCATCGGGTTCAAAATGTTCCAAAAGTGTCATTTCATAGTTCATTAATGACCCGATTAATTCTTCTAATGGAAAAACATTTAATTTTTTTATCTCTTGTATTGCGGTTATTTTAGGATCCCAACTTTTTAGAAGGGATCTTAAGATCTTGCTTACGAGATCAAAATTCGAAAAAGATTTACTAAGAACTCTTAGATTATTGACGACATCCGTGAAATGGGTGTACATGTCGCATATAGTCTTGCCTGGTTGCATTTGAAAAAGTTCAAAATCATGCAATAAAATGTTAACTTTCGAGTCTTTGACTCTACTAGTTCCCTTATGCGTGATTTCAAGTGTTCGCCAAATATCAAAAGCCGTTTCGCAAGTAGAAATCCGATTGAACTCATTTTTATCCAAAGCGCAAAATAAGGCATTCATAGCCTCTACGTTTAAAGAAAAATACTTCTTCTCCAAATCCGACCATTCGTTCATCAGTTTAGAGGGAAGTTGAAAACTATTTTCAATAATATTCCATAAATCCAAATTCAGAGAAATTAAAAAAACTCTCATTTGAGTTTTCCAATAAGTGTAGTCCAATCCGTTAAACAACGGTGGACGAACAACCGATAAGCCCTCTTGAAAGCCATGAAGGATCATTTCTCTCGAGTGTAAATCCAAAATGAGAAATACCGGACTCTGATACCAATTGTTAGGATCAGAGAGGCACTAAGAGGGGGGGGTGAATTAGTGCAGCGGTAAAGTACGATAAACTTTCGACGATTTAAACACTTTCAGAAACTTTGTACGATAAAAGCAACGTTTCGTTTGAAACCGTTTTGATTTCATTTTAACTTGAAGGCATACGTAAGAAGGAGACAAAGAAGTAGAGCATCAAAGTGAAGATGGTTTGTAGTAATATAAATGACAATAAGATAAACGTAAACTGATTTATAGTGGTTCGGTCATGCGACCTACATCCACTTGCGAAGCCTTCTTCGATGAGGCTCCCAACTTCCACTAGCAAATCACTTTGAAGGGGAAGGACAAATATGCTAGTCATAGGTGCCCAGCAAGCCAATCACGTGAGTGATGGCACATGTGACTTAATATAGAATCTTTTTGCTTATTATATTTTGGCATATATCACTTTATATAAATGCATACATATATTGTGATGTCCTTGGATTTGTGCAATGGGAATCGGATCGTGATGAGATCACGATAGTGAGATCGATTCACCTTTAAACACATATCCTAAATAATCTCGGTCATAGGTTACTTGAGAGGGATATCGTGATAACCGGATAGACTGGTGTGTTGTATACCCGTCCATATGATGGATGCACCTGGTCTCATAGCTACTTGTGTAGGGACACTAGGGATACAGTACAGGTGCTCATTGGAGAATGAGTTCACTGATTGATCTGCTTACGGAATGCTGGATGGTTGATGATGCCTTATTGTCAAACAGTGATTCCGTAGTCCTAGTGGTATATCTGGTCCTTAGACTTGAGACACCAAGGATGTCCTGTATGAGTGCTCCACTCTTTGATACCATACTTATAGGTTTGGCTGTCCCAGATATAGTACAGTTAGTCATTGGGAGTGGTAGTCGACCTTACGAGGGCTATTGAGTGTTGATAGAGGATCATCCACTCTTGGCGTCATAAGAGGAATATCCCATGTGTTCTTGCTCAGACAAATCCCTGGCCAAGGTCATTCGGGTTGAGAGAGAAAGAGTTCTCTGGGAGAATCCGATTAGAGCGAGACTCGAGTAGAAACCGTGTGGGTCTGACAACACCATGCTCGATATACAGTCTCTGATATATTAGATGGATGAGGGACTATAGGTACACGGTAACTGAGGACAGACAGGTCCAATGGATTGGATTCCCCTGTATCGTCTGGGGACTACGGCGTAGTGGCCTAGTATGTCCATAGTCGATGAGTCGAGTGAATTATTACAAAGATAATAATTCACTGAGTTAGAAGGAGTTCTGACAGGTATGACTCACGGCCAGCTCGATATTGGGCCTAGAGGGTCACACACATATGGTAGGTATTGCGATAAATAGAGGTTCAGATATGAGATATCTGACGGAGCCCTTGTCTTATTGGATGCAGATCCAATACCCATTAGGGTTTGACAGGGGACCTCTATAAATAGGAGGGATTCAGAGCCCCATGGACTAGAGAGCTTTTGTTTGCCTTTTCCTATTCTCCTCTCCATCTCCACCTCAGAGTAGGTCTGGAGTTTTGAGGAGCATCGTCGCAACCCTGCTATGTGGATCACCACTAGAGAGGAGGACGCTTGACCTCCTTCACCCTCTCCTAAGGATCTGCAAGGAGACAGGGATATACGATCTCCCTAGGTAACACAATCTACTCTATACGCAGTTTCATGTTTCGCGGATTTTTGCGTACCAATCTCCGCACGATGACGAACATCTCTTTAGGAATCGGGGATTTTGTTTTTCTTGTTCTTCCGCTGCGCATATGATGTCGCCCCCAAGGATTTCTCAACAGTGGTATCAGAGCTAGGTTGCTCGTGCGAATGATTGGTTTTGAACTGCGTGCGTTGTGTTTAGGAAGAATTTTGACGTCAAAATTATTGACGCAAAAATAAGGAAGGGCAGCAACAATTGCTGCCCTCGATCTGCGTGCGTGCAGCGCAGCCGAAGGCAAGCAGCACAAGGGCTGCGTCTACTGCAGCCGGCCGGGGGCCTGCTTGCTGCAGGCTTGCTGCCGGCGGGGCTAGCAGCCCACGGGCCAAGGCGCCATAGGGCAGCGGCGCCCGCCGCCGCTGCTCCCACGGGCGAAACCCCCCACAGGGGCAGTCGCCCGGTGGGACAGCACCGCCTGCGGAGGCGGCGGCGCCCGAAAGGGGCGCCCACCCGCAGCGGCAGCGCTGCCAGAGGGCATGCCGCCTGCAGGCGAGGGCTGTGCCCTCGCCCCGCCGCACAGGCCACCGCCGGCAAGGTGGCGGCGGCGACAGCAGCGAAAAGGGGAAAGGTCATTAGGGTTTTCTGGGCAAAAGACAATTTTGCCCCTCTGAATTTGAGAAATTTCAGTTTCTATCTTTTGTCCAAATTATGAAAATACCCCTATGAATTCAGAAATTCCCTATAATGTCCCTGATTTCAGAAAATATTAATTAATTAAAAGGTTTAGTTGATTATTATTTTTTATTATTATTATCTAGTAGTCCTACATGATGATGATTATTTATACATGTGATGTATGATGTGTGGACGGATGATCATGGATCGTGTGATGTGTGTACTTGTGATTATTATTATTGAGGTCTGCGAACCTTCATTATATTTCTCGTTTATTGTCGGGCCTGCGTGCCTATGATTAAGTTGTAATCACATGATGAGGCATAGCGGGAGCGTAGATACGATAGCGGGACCCACGAGATGGACGATCGTGATGCATGAAGATGCATCAAGATGTCGACGGAACCGACAAGGATGAAATGGACGATCACAGGGCATGGAGATGCACCGTTGCACACATAAATCTTGATGTGAGTGATTAGGCCTACTGGCTCAGGTCTAATCATATTAGGTTGTGGTCCATAATCATCTGGTGTAATTGCTTATACACATACTAGATATGTATATATATTTGCATGCGATGTAGATATATATTAAATATGTATATGTGTGACATGTCATATTAGGAGACCAAATCATAGAAACATCTCTCGATAATATTAAATCGGTAAACGTGAGGCAATTAGATTGACCCACGTGGCCTTCCATCGTTATAAGTAGGAACCGATTCCCGGTGTAGGTTAAGTTGGTCGAGTCCCTCGAGACTCACCTATATCGTGATTCGCTATCTTGCTTACAATATAGAGATGTCACCGGTGACCTGAGGGCATGGTATACTTGGTCGAGTCCCTCGAGGGTATATCATCAAATCAGACTCATCTTGTAACGAAGGTGTTGACTTAACCGAGCATCATGGTTAGTCGAGTCCCTCGAGGCCATGGTGATTCGGAGGCCGAACAGGACGGGAATCACAAGGAGTTGTGATCGACAAGAGTTTCCTACCTTTTAGGCTTAGTGTGATTGGTCGAGTCCCTCGAGGTTACACTAAGACGCTAATTGGATCCTGATCCCCACTAGAAGTATGCCGGAGACTTCCGTTTCACGTGCTGAGGGTGTCGCATGACTCGTTAGTAAAATAGTGGGAGCATATTAAGACAGAAGTCCATATCTTGATAGTTTATTTCTTGCAAAATCTGCATGTTATTCATTTCTGCTGCATCTTTATTTTCAGAAAATGTCGCTTTCAAATCCCTTACGTGGCATACTTGATGTCAACCGCCTCACTGGTCCAAATTATACGGATTGGCTCCGTAACTTGAGAATTGTTCTCACAACGGAGAAAATTGTGTACGTCCTTGATACTGATGATGCCTGCGCCCAAGAAGGGCAAACGAGGATGAGATCGCCGCCACGTGAAGTACATTGTTGACTCCACTCTTGCTCGCTGCTATATGTTGGGCTCTATGACTCTGAGTTATAGAGACAACATGAAAAGATGGATGCCGATCCATTCTCCTACATGTCCATAAATTGTTTGAGAAAGGGGAAAGACTCAACGATATGAGATATCTAAGAGCCTCTTCCTAGGGATGACCCGAGGGGACACCTGTTGAAACCATGTCCTAAAGATGATTGAGTGGATAGAGAAACTCACAGGTCTAGGAATGATCCTAGAGGATAACTTGTGTGTGGACATTGTGCTTCAGTCCCTACCAGATTCCTTTTCACAGTTCATAATGAATTTTAATATGAACAAGCTTGAAGTGACTCTCCCAGAGCTTCTCAATATGTTGAGGGAGGCAGAGAGTACTATCAAGAAAGAGAAGCCAGTTCTCTACACTGGTGAGACCAAAAGGAAAAGGAAAGCAGAAAGGTCCCTTAAGAAGGGAAAGGGCAAGGTCAAACCAGGTAAAACAAAGGTTGCTAAGAAAAAACCAGCAAAGGACAAAGGCCAGTGCTTCCACTGTGGTAAAGATGGGCACTAGAAGAGAAACTACAAAGAGTACCTTGCAGAAAGGGCGAAACAAAAGCTTGATGAAACTTCAGGTACATTCATGATCAGTCTCCATTTGTCAGACTCTTATGATAACATATGGGTATTGGATACCGGTAGTGCTTATCATATATGTAATTCGTTGCAGGTTCTGGCAAGGCCTAGGAGACTAGAGAGAGGCGAGATGGACCTCAAGATGGGTAATGGAGCAAAAGTTGTTGTAGTAGTTGTTAGCGAGGTCGCCCTACATCTGCCTAGTGGAGCTTTTATTTCATTAGATGCATGTTATTTTGTTCCTTCTATTATCAAAAATATTATCTCCATTTCATGTTAAACAGTTAGTGGATATAAATTTGTTTTTGAGAACAATGGTTGTTCGATATTATTAGATGATAAGGTCATCATGAAAGGAACATTGCATAATGGTTTATTTAGATTAGATACCACTCCACATATCATGAATGTAAATGTGTCCAAAAGGAAACGAGATGAGTTGAGCAGTGCATACCTGTGGCATTGTAGGCTAGGTCACATCCATTAAAGAAGGATTCAAAAGTTGCTAAATGATGGATATCTAGATCCATTCGACTATGTGTCATATGCAACTTGTGAGCCTTGCATTCTTGGAAAACTGACCAACTCTCCATTTAGTGGAACTGGAGAGAGAGCCACTGAGTTGTTGGAACTCATACATAGTGATGTATGTGGACCCATGTCAACTCATGCCATTGGAGGTTACTCCTACTTCATTACATTTACTGATGATTTCTCAAGGTATGGATATGTGTACTTAATGAAGTACAAGTCCGAGGCCTTTGAGAAATTCAGAGAGTATAAGAATGAGGTGAAAAACCAGACTGGAAAGAGTATCAAAACTCTTCGATCAGATCGAGGAGGTGAGTACTTAAGTACAGAGTTCACTCAGTTCCTCAAGGACCATGGGATATTATCCCAATGGACACCTCCTTATACACCTCAGCTCAATGGTGTCTCTGAAAGGAGAAATCGTACATTATTAGATATGGTACGGTCCATGATGAGTTTCGCTGACCTACCCATCTCATTCTGGGGATATGCCATAGAAACTGCAGCTTACCTTCTGAACAGAGTTCCAACTAAGTTGGTAGTGTCTACACCATATGAGATATGGAAAGGGAAGAAGCCTGATCTTAAGGTTGTTAAGATTTGGGGCTGCCCTGCACATGTTAAAAGACACAACCCCGATAAGTTAGAATCAAGGACAGAGCGATGCAAATTTGTGGGATACCCCAAGGAAACTTGTGGGTATTATTTCTATCATCTCGAGGACCAAAAGGTCTTTATAGCTAAGAGAGCAGTATTCCTTGAGAAGGAACGCATTCTTGGCGGAGATAGTGGGAGAATGATAGAATTGAGCGAGGTTGGAGAACCAAGCTCAAGCACCACTCTACAGCCCGAGTCTGTTCAGGTACCTAATACACAAGTTTCAACTTTACGCAGATCTAATAGAGTATCCCATCCTCCTGAGAGATATGTGGGACATATTAGAGAAGATGATGCAGAGGATATTGATCCTCAGACCTACGAGGAGGCTATTATGAGTATAGACTCCGGGAAGTGGCAAGAAGCCATGAATTCTGAGATGGATTCTATGTACTCCAATAAGGTTTGGAACCTAGTTGATGCGTCCGAAGGTATTGTACCCATCAGTTACAAGTGGATCTTTAAGAAAAAGATCGGAGTAGATGGAAATGTAGAGACCTATAAAGTAAGGCTAGTGGCTAAGGGGTATCGTCAAAGGCAAGGTGTTGACTATGACGAAACCTTCTCACCCGTAGCAATGCTAAAATCCATCAAATTCTATTGGCTATTGCAGCACACTATGATTATAAGATCTGGCAGATGGATGTGAAAACTGCATTCCTCAATGGGAACCTAAAGGAGGAGGTGTATATGATACAACCTGAGGGATACATGTACAAGAACTGTCCAGATAAGGTGTGTAGGTTGCTTAGATCCATTTATGGATTAAAGCAAGCTTCCCGAAGTTGGAACATAAGATTTGATGAGGCAATCAGATCTTATGACTTCGTTAAGAACGAAGATGAGCCTTGTGTATACAGAAAGGTAAGTGGGAGCGCTATCACCTTTTTGGTGTTGTATGTGGATGACATCCTGATCATTGGGAATGACGTAGGAATGCTATCCACAGTAAAGGCTTGGTTATCTAGACACTTCTCAATGAAGGATTTAGGGGAAGCATCCTATATTTTGGGGATTAGAATCTATAGAGATAGATCCAAGAGGATGCTTGGCTTATCCTAGTCCAGGTACATAGAAACCATTATCAAAAGGTTTGACATGGAAAATTCTAAGAGAGGTCTCATACCGATGAGACATGGGATATCGCTTTCTACGAGTATGTCCCCAAAGACTCCAGAAGAAAAGGCGAACATGGATATGATACCTTATGCCTCAGCAATAGGGTCTATCATGTATGCCATGCTATGTACTAGGCCTGATATAGCACATGCTCTGAGTGTCACGAGCAGGTATCAGGTGGATCCAGGCTTGGAGCACTGGAAAGCAGTAAAGTGTATCCTTAAGTACTTGAGAAGGACTAAGGATCTTTTACTTGTATATGGAGGTAATAGCCTTAAGGTTAAAGGCTACACTGACTCAAGTTTTTAGTCTGATATCGATGATAGCAAGTCAAATTCAGGGTATGTGTACACCTTGAATGGAGGAGCAGTGTGCTGGAAGAGTTCCAAGCAAGATACCACTGTTGACCCGACCACAGAGGCGGAGTACATTGCTGCATCAAATGCAGCAAAGGAGGGAGTTTGGGTGAAGAAGTTCATCATAGATTTGGGAGTCGTGCCGGGTAGCGAAGAGTCGATCTCCCTATATTGTGACAACAACGGGGCGATTGCTCAAGCAAAGGAACATAGGTCTCATCAGAAATCTAAGCATATTCTGAGGAGGTTCCACCATATCAGAGAGATCGTGACCCGAGGAGATGTAGTAGTGGAAAGAGTTTCATCCGAAGATAACATTGCAGATCCACTAACAAAGCAATTGTCTCATATTTGTTTTGAGCGTCACAGGGGTTTGATGGGGATCAGACACATAGGTGATTAGCTTTAGGTCAAGAGGGAGATTGCTAGTCATAGGTGCCCAGCAAGCCAATCACGTGAGTGATGGCACGTGTGACTTAATATAAAATTTTTTTGCTTATTATATTTTGGCATATATCACTTTATATAAATGCATACATATATTGTAATGTCCTTGGATTTGTGCAATGGGAATCGGATCGTGATGAGATCACGATAGTGAGATCGATTCACCTTTAAACACATATCCTAAATAATCCCGGTCATATGTTACTCGAGAGGGATATCGTGATAACCGGACAGACTAGTGTGCTGTATACCCGTCCATATGATGGATGCAGCTGGTCTCATAGCTGCTTGTGGAGGGACACTATGGATACAGTACAGGTGCTCATTGGAGAATAAGTTCATTAATTGATCCGCTTACAGAATGCTGGATGGTTGATGATGCCTTATAGTCAGACAGCGATTTCGTAGTCCTAGTGGTGTATCTGGTCCTTAGACTTGAGACACCAAGGATGTCCTGTATGAGTCCTCCACTCTTTGATACCAGACTTATAGGTTTGGTTGTCCCAGATATAGTACAGCTGGTCATTGGGAGTGGTAGTCGACCTTACGAGGGCTATTGAGTGTCGATAGAGGATCATCCACTCTCGGCGTAATGAGAGGAATATCTTATGTGTTCTTGCTCAGACAAATCCCTGGCCAGGGTCATTCGGGTTGAGAAAGAAAGAGTTCTCCGGGAGAATCCGATTAGAGCGAGACTCAAGTAGAAACCGTATGGGTCTGACAACACCATGCTCGATATACGGTCTCTGGTATATTAGATGGATGAGGGACTATAGGTACACGGTAAATGAGGACAAACAAGTCCAATGGATTGGATTCCCCTGTATCGTTTGGGGACTACGGCGTAGTGGCCTAGTACGTTCGTAGTCGATGAGTCGAGTGAATTATTACAGAGATAATAATTCACTGAGTTAGAAGGAGTTCTGACAGGTATGACTCACGGCCAGCTCGATATTGGGCCTAGAGGGTCACACATATATGGTAGGCATTGCGATGAATAGGGGTTCGGATATGAGATATCTAACGGAGCCCTTGTCTTATTGGATGCAGATCCAATACCCATTAGGGTTTGACAGGGGACCTCTATAAATAGGAGGGATTTAGAGCCCCATGGGCTAGAGAGCTTTTGTTTGCCTTTTCCTATTCTCCTCTCCATCTCCACCTCAGAGTAGGTCTGGAGTTTTGAGGAGCGTCGTTGAAACCCTGCTGTGTGGATCACCGCTAGAGAGGAGGACGCTTGACCTCCTTCACCCTCTCCTAAGGATCTGCAAGGAAACAGGGATATACGATCTCCCTAGGTAACACAATCTACTCTATACGCAGTTTCATGTTTCGCGGATTTTTGCGTACCAATCTTCACACGACGATGAACATCTCTTTGGGAATCGGGGATTTTGTTTTTCTTGTTCTTTCGCTGCGCATATGATGTCGCCCCTAAGGATTTCCCAACAAAATACCCCTCTTACAATCTTTTACAAGTGGTTCACTCTCTTGCAAATTTTCAAAGAGAAAGAAGGAGGTGAACACTCAAGCAATTGAAAATAAGACTTGCTAAGACTTTACTAAGGCTCTTATCTCAATCTATTGCTTTGCAAAAGTTGTAATCTCAACTGAGAATTGAGGGGTATTTATAGGCCCCAAGAGGATTTAAATTTGGGCTTCAAATTTTGAATTCTCTTGGGTTTCCGAGACTGGCAGTGCCACCGCTTGTCGGTGGCAGTGCCACCGCCGGACCTCTCGGGTGCTGGGCGATGCCACCACTCAGTCCAACGGTGCCACCACTTAGTTCTCGGGTTCTGGGCGGTGCCACCGCCTACACTATTTCAGCTCACTGGTTGGGCTCCAAACTTGGCCCAAACTAGTCCGAACTCGAGCCCAATTGGTCCCTACTTGGATTATAGGATTAACAACTAATCCTAACCCTAATTAATATACTAACTATGAATTTAAAGACATTTCCTAAGCTATTACAAAGTCTGCAAGTCAAGACTTCTTCCGGCGAGCTTCCGGCGAACTTTCGATAGTCTTTCGATACACTCTCGGAAACCATTCTGCGGACTCCCAGCAAGCTCCTAGACTTCACGATTTGATCTTGGCGAGTTCCAACGAGCTTCTTCGGCAAGCTCCGATCTTTCTCGGTGAGCTCTGCGAACTTCCAACGAACTTTCCGATGAGCTTCCGAAAAATCCTTCGGCAAGCTCCCTACTCATTCTCGGCTAGTTCCGGCAGTATTTCCGATGAACCGTCGAACTTCCGTGGAACTCTCAAACTCGCAACGAATCCTTCGTGCTTGACTCTGACACTTTGTTTCGCTTTATGTCTTCGTCGTTATCGTAGTTAATCCTGCACACACAAGTCAAAACTCTACTCCGATCTAGACAATTATTATAATGCAAATTGACATTCTGTTGCCCGGCATGTCATTGGTTGGCACTTCGTCTGATTCTTCAGTGCATCGTCCTCTCTTGTGGCTTGTTGCCCAATCGGTGGTTGACCTCCGTAACCCCGATATCCTATTAGGACTCGAGCTAGGAGAGTCCTAATTGAGAGGGACATTCATGTAAAACCTACCTAAGCCGACCCCTATTAAAGAGATGAAGAGGCCGACTAGGGTTAGGAGATTATTTCTTATAGATGAATTAGGAGTTGTAAAGGATTGAGTAGAAGTCCTATTAGGAGTTGGTTAGAAATAGGAGTCTTGAGTAGGAGTCTTATTAGGAGTTAGTGTTTAGAAACCCTATAAATAGCCATGTATTCCTCCTCTTTTGATAAGCAATAGATGAATCTTTTCTGCAGCCTTTGAGCAGCAACTTGGAGAGAGGAACCCCTATAGAGTTCCAAGGAGGCCGATCCCCTAAAGAGATCAACCCCAAGTTTAGAATCTGCAAGGGTTCTAACACCTGGTATCAGAGCAGCATTCTTGGCATCTCGCTGCCCTTCCACAGCCATCCATCAACCCTCCACAACCACCCAAAGCAATTCCCACAATTGCTTAAGAGATCGTTGCCAAATTCCGCCATCATCTACACCACCACGGATCATCCTTTGATCTCCCCGTGAATTGCAACAGGTTCTGGTTTTCTACCTTACTACTGCTGCAATTTAGTTATCCTTATTTGAAAATCCCAAAAAAATTATTCCTATATTGCTGCATATACTTTTTGTTATAAAGTTTTCATCTTTACGACGAAAGATACATTGCAGAATTCCAACCATATAGCACATTCTGTTTGATCTTGCTACTGTATTTTTTCTATCCAAATTTCTATGAAATTTTTATGACATATTTGACACTTCCTGACAGTGGATTTCCCTTTGGTTTTATTGAAAAATTCTCAATATAAACTACTGATCTTTTATGTCCAATTTGCTACACTTGAAAATCTATGCTGCAGAAAATTTCAGCAGCATATTGTTGTCTTAACCCATCTATTTGCAATCTTTTTTTAATGAAATTTCTTATACACTTTATAGATCATCTTGGCTTCTATATAAGATTAATTTATTGAGAAATTCATCTCTAAAAATGATTTTGTGTTGCTGCAAATTTTCGTCGTAGACCGCTGAAATTTTTCGACGAGAATTCTGCAATCGCAACTTGCACCAATTTCCTTACTGTTATACTGCTGAAATTTTCTTGATTAAATTAGACATCCTTGCTGTCATATAAACTGTGATTTTGCTATCAATTCCCTCCTCAATTCTCTCAAGTTTTTGGTGGAAATTACGTCGAGAAACCTTTGTTTCTTCAACGACAATTCTACTCTTACAAGATAGCACATACTTGCTGTAACTTCCACTTATTTCTATCAAACCTTTGCTACCATCTACCATTGATCCAAAACTTTCATCCATAGCCCAAAAACCCGACTAAACCACATCCTTAAACTGCACCCAAAACAGCCACAAAACAAGCCTAAACCGCAACCTACATCTATCAATCCACCAACCCTTTCGACCATCACCTCTCTCAACCTATACACGCCTTTAACTCGACAACAAAAGAGAGATCTTAACATCATAGATTTGGGGGCATATACTATGGCATCTAAGGAGGCAATCAATACTAAATTCGAAGCCTTGGAGGCGCGAATGGAGGATAAGATTCGGACGCTCTTTACCGAACTCAGATTGGGCCGACCATTAAGCCCGAAGAAATCATATCAAAGAGAGAGCTTTACCCAATCGCACCAAGCCCGAAGAGATGACTTCCAAGGGAGGGGAGGCTCTATGACCAACCCTAACTATCCATGCATGAGAGTGGACTTCCCTAGATGGGAAGAAGGAGACCCGATTGGTTGGATCTCGCGCGCGGAGCGATATTTTCGGTACCACAAAACCGCGGATGCATCTATGGTGAAAATTGTAGCTATACATCTTGAAGGGGATGCTATACAGTGGTTTGACTGGTTTGAACATACTTATGGAGTCCTTTCATGGCGACAATTCAAAGAAGGACTGTTGATCCGCTTCAGACCAACTGATTACGAGAATATTGACGGACAACTAGCAAAAATCCGACAAACCTCCACCAGTCAAGAGTACCAAACTAGGTTTGAAAGGTTATCTAATCAAACTCATGATTGGTCTCAAAAATAGCTATTGAGGACCTTCATTAAGGGCTTAAAGATGGAGATCCGGGGAGAAGTTAAAGCGCGACAACCGTACATGCTTATGGCAGCCATCTCTTTCGCACGACATCAAGAGGAGCGATTGAATCATGAAGCTTGGAGGACTAGAGTTGCTCCTCAACTAGAAATACTGAAGCCCTCAACCCCCCTACTGTCGATCGAGTCCCTGCACTAAAGAAGTTGACAAGAGAAGAGCTTCGGGAGCAATCTACGATGCGGTTATGTTGGCATTGCGACGAGCCGTGGAGTTACAAGCATTGCTATAGAAAAGGGAGACTTCTTTTAATTGAACCAGTGGAAGAAGAGGTCATTGAGCATTCAAAAGAGAGCCTTAAACATAATGAAGAAGATGCGGAAGAAGAGCCACAACCGACCGACGTTACAATACACACACTAGCTGGCTACTCAAACCCGCAAACGATGAAAGTTGGAGGCCTTCTCAAACAACAACTAATCACTGTTCTCATCAACACGGGCAGTACTACTAACTTCCTAAATAGTAAGCTTGCTGTTCGGATAGCATTACCTATCGAGAATCATTGCAGGTTTGATGTTAAGGTCACGGACGGACGGATTTTGAATTGTGATCGTAGGCGCCCGCAGGAGAAACTATTGCTGCAGGACCAAGAGATAATTGCAGATTTCTTCCTTCTCCCTCTTTACAATCATGAGGCCATGCTTAGAATTAAATGGTTGACGACATTAGGTGATATTTCCTGGAATTTTATGAAACTAATTATGAAATTTTACAGTAAGGAGAAACAGGTGACATTGCACGGGAAACGTGGGGGCGACATAACAACGATTTGCACATAACAAATGGAGAAGGTTTTGCATAAAGCATGCAGCGGCTTTTTGGCACAACTTGAGCAGCAAACTAAGGGAGAGCCAACAGAATTTGAAGATCAAAATCTACTTCCTTTGCTTGCTGAATTTTTAAATATATTTGACGAACCGTGCAACCTACCTCTTACCCGTCGGCATGATCATTGTATAACGATCCTTCCAGGCAAATCTTCAGCAAATACTCAGCCATATCAATATCCACATCTATAGAAGGATGAAATAAAAAGGATTGTAAAAGAGATGCTCGAAACAGGAGTTATTCGGCCAAGTTGCAACCTCTACTCTTCACCGGTGCTACTTGTACGCAAGAAGGACGGAACAAGGCGAATATGTGTTGATTACCGAGCTCTCAATGGCAAAACCATCAAGGACAAATACCTTATTCCAATAACAGATGAATTGCTAGATGAAAGGGAGTACAAATCTTCACAAAGCTGGACCTTTGATCCGGGTATCATCAAATATGAGTGTGCGAAGAAGACATACCGAAAACCACCTATTGAACACACAACAACCACTACGAATTTTTGGTTTCTTCAACAGAAGGTGGAATATCTTGGGCATATCATATCAGAGGAAGGTGTGACAGTGGACCCCTTCAAAATTGAAGCAATGCAAAACTGGCCTACCCCGAGGAACATAAAATTGCTACATGGCTTTCTGGGTTTAACAGGCTACTATCGTAAGTTCGTGAAAAACTATGGAAAGATCAATGCACCACTTACTTTCTTACTAGAAAAAGATGTCTTCCAATGGTTAGACAGAGCCTCCGCTGCTTTCGACAAACTTAAGGCAGCCATGACGACGACCCCAGTGCTAACACTACCAGATTTCAACCGACCCTTCATTATTGAGGCTGACGCATTTGGAGTCAGAATTGGAGCCATTCTCATGCAAGATGGTCAACCACTCGTATACACTAGCAAGGCATTATCTCCCTCCCATCAAAATAAGTCAATATATGATAAAGAGATGCTCACCATTGTGCGCGCAGCAACGAGGTGGAGACCCTACTTGATTGGTCGACGATTTCAAATTAAAACCGACCATAAAAGCCTCAAGTACTTTTTGGAGCGAAAGATATCATCCCCTGAGCAACAAAAATGGGTAACAAAACTTCTTGGATTTGATTATGAAATAACTTACAAAAAGGGGAAAGAGAATATTCTTGCATATGCGCTTTCACAACTACCCGAGCAAGCTGAAGTTTCGGCCATTTCACTTCCAACTATTGAATCTCGTATTTTGATGATGAAACTACTTGATATATGTTTATGATTTAATCTGCATTTTGAGTGACACAGGATGCTTCGATCAGGATGAGACAATTAAAGCAGGAAAATCATGTTGTGCCGAAGGAACATGTCAAAAGATTGGACGTCGGGCCGGTGGATCGGTCGACGTATCGACAAAAGGTTTCGAGCCGTGGAATCGGGCATCGGGCCAAGAAGAGCGAGTATTGTGCCAAGGATATCAGAGTTGCGGAGTCAACTGGCCGATTGGGCAATAGGCTGCAGGAGAGGACGATGCGCCGAAGAATCGGACGAAGCGTCGAGGGACCAATGACATGCCAGACAACTTGGTTAATTGCTTAGGACTAATTGTCTCGATCGAAGTTTTGTTTTAAGTGTGCAGGATTAACTACGATGGAAGAAAGACATGCAGCAGGAGTTGCGCCGGAGTCAAGTTAGTGATCACGTTGGGAGTTCGAGAGTTCGACGGAAGTTCGGACTGTCGTCAGAGGTTCTGCGGGAACAAATCCGAGAAGTCCAGAAGCTTGCCAAGCGAAGCTCATCGGAACTCGCCAAGTGGATCATCGCAAGTCCAGGAGTTTGCCGGAAGTCCGCAGGAGCATCACCGAGGGTTCATCGGATGATCGACGGAAGTTCGCCGGAAGAAGCGATTGATGCACCAAAGCAAAGCTGCAGGAATTGTCTTAGAATTAATCGTAGTTAGCATATTGGTTAAGTTGGAAATGAGAGGTGATCCCATTAGCTTAATCTTGGGGCAATTGGGCCCCTAAAAAATCGAAATTGGGCCGAATGGAGCTACCCATTCGGACCCTGATTACTGTGGGAGGTGCAACCGCCCAAGCCAGGAGGTAGCACCGCCTGGGCTAAGTCTCCCAGGGAGACTGGGCGGTGCAACCGCCCCAGCCAGGAGGTGGCACCGCCTAGGCTCCATCTCCGAGCGAGACTGGGCGGTGCAACCTCCCCTGACAGAGAGGTAGCACCGCCTGAGCTCGGTCTTCGAGCTCTGGCAGGCGGTGCAACCGCCTCAGTCAGGAGGTGGCACCGCCTGGGGCTTAGTCTCTGAGCCAGACTCAGGCGGTGCAATCGCCCCTGACAGAGAGGTGCAACCGCCTAGGCTCAGTCTTCGAGCTCTGCCAGGCGGTGCAACCGCTCCAATCAGGAGGTGCAATCGCCTGATCCCGAAATTCCGGGATTTGATAGTTTTGATCTCCAAATTTGAACTGGGTTGGAGCCTATAAATACCCCACCCATTCAGCACTGAAGAGATACAGACACACACCGAATTCTTGATCTTTTCTGTGATTCTAAGAGCTCAAATTTGTTGTAAAGCCCAAAAGTTCTCCTCCCTCTGTTCTTCAAGTTTTGAGTTGTAAAGAGAGGAGAGAAAAGTTTTGTAAGGGTTATCTCCTGAGCCCGTCAAAAAGAGTGAAACTGTAAAAGGGCAGTTGGCCTTCGCCTATTGAAGGAAGGCCTCTAGTTGACGTCGGTGACCTCGTCGGTGGAGGAAGCCAAAAGTGGAGTAGGTCAAGACTGACCGAACCACTCTAAATCTCTGGTTTGCATTTACTTTGAGCACTTTATCATTACTGCAAACATCCTAAATAGCTACTGCCCTTTGCGCTTTTACAAACGAGTTTCTAAGTTCAGATCTTTCCGAATCTGCATTTAGACGTAAATTGGTACTTTCGTACGATCATTACATTACAGTTTACATTTTCGTTTTGACTCCAATTATAACTGCAAACTGTCTTCTGCGGATTTACAAAACATATCTCTAAGTTCAGATCTTTCCGAATCTGCGTTTAGACGTAAATCGGCGTTTTCGTACGATCACTACATTTCAGTTTACGTTACGTTTTAACTCCAATCATAACTGCAAACTGCCTTCTGTGCATTTACAAAACATATTTCAAAGTTCAGTATCTTCAAAGTTGACATTTAGACGTAAACCGGTTTTATCGTACGAACGTCGGATTTCAGTTTGCGCTTACATTCTGTTTTTTATCATAAACTGCAAACTGCCTCTATAGATCTACTCTAACTTCATCTCGCTTAATCTTAAGCCAAAGTAGTCTTAGAATTGGATTTTACATCGAAATCATTTTTGTCGTTCGAACGCAGCTTTTGATTTTAATCGCAGAAAGTTTTCCGCTGCACTAATTCACCCCCCCTCTTAGTGCTCTTGATCCTAACACCAACCAGCGACTTCCTTAAGGATATTAAGATGGAATGGCAAAAAGATTCAGAGACTAGTAAGGTTATAAAAAATTTGGAGGAAGCACCAAACTCCGTGGCTCATTACAATTGGGACTCAAAAAAATTACACTATAAAGGACGCATTGTGCTTATGATAAATTCTACTTGCATCTTCACGAGCAGATTTTGGACAAAATTATTCCATATGCAGGGTACTAAATTGAAAAGGAGTACGACATATCACGCACAAATCAACGGTCAGACAAAAGTTGTAAATATGTGCTTGGAGACAACCCAAAGCCACCCACCAAATATGACTATCCAAGAAGAACTCCTGACCCAGTCAAGTGCCATTATTGATCGACGGATCGTGACTCGACGATGACGACCCACTACTAAAGTGCTAATACAGTGGGTGAACCTACCAACAGAAGATTCTACTTGGGAGAACTATGACAACTTGAAGATCAAATTCCCAAAATTCATGAATCGTCAGCCTCGAGGACAAGGCTGATTTGAAGAGGGCGGGTTTGTTAGGACTCTAGCTAGGAGAGTCCTAATTGAGAGGGACATTCATGTAAAACCTACCTAAGCTGACCCCTATTAAAGAGGTGAAGAGGCCGGCTAGGGTTAGGAGATTATTTCTTAGAGATGAATTAGGAGTTGTAAAGGAATAGGAGTCTTGAGTAGAAGTCCTATTAGGAGTTGGTTAGAAATAGGAGTCTTGAGTAGGAGTCCTATTAGGAGTTAGTGTTTAGAAACCCTATAAATAGCCATGTATTCCTCCTCTTTTGATAAGCAATAGATGAATCTTTTCTGCAGCCTTTGAGCAGCAACTTGGAGGGAGGAACCCCTATAGAGTTCCAAGGTGGCCGATCCCCTAAAGAGATCAACCCAAAGTTTAGAATCTGCAAGGGTTCTAACATATCCTTGATGCAATTCCGCTCTCCTTGGCCTGATGCCTGACGTCCGAAGTGTTATGCCGTCCAATATCCTGACGTAATCTCCTCCAACGCAACATCAATTCCTCCTGCTTTAATTGTCTCATCCTGATCGAAGCATCCTGCATCACTCAAAACGTAGATTAAATCATAAACACATATCAAGTGGTTTCATTATCAAAATACGAGATTCAACATGGACGGTACTACCGCTCAGTCTGGGCGATACTACTGCCTGACAACACTCGAAGACCGAGCTCTAGTAGTATCACCGCCTGACAGGGGCAGTACCACCACTGGCAGTAATAACTATCGGTAGTACTACCGCCTGATAGGGGTGGTACTACCACCCAGAACTCTTGGGAGATCGAGTCTCCCAGGTGGTGCCACCACCGGCCAAGATTTCAGAGACCGAATGGGCCATTCTATTCGGCCCAATTTGGGTCTATTAAGGGCCTCGTTGGCCCCTGATTAAGTTAGTGGGATCACCTCCCAATTGTAACTTAATCTATACTCTAACTACGACAATTAATACATCATTACTACAATTCGTGTTTTGATGCATCAATCGCTTCCTCCGGCGAACTTCCAGCGAACATCCGACGAACCCTCGGTGATGCTCCGGCGGACTCCCGGTAAGCTCCTGGACTTTGGGACGATCTTCTTGGTGAGTTCCGACGAGCTTCTATGGCAAGCTCCTAGACTTCTCGGTTGGTTCTCGTAGAACTTCCGATGAACGTCCGGACTTCCGACGAACTCTCGAACTCCCAACGTGATCTTGATCTTGACTCTGGCATAATACCTGCTACATACCTTACTGCCATCATAGTTAATCATGCACACTTTTCTCAACATATAGATTAGATAAACAAATGACAATTGACTTTATCATTAAAATTCGAGATTCAACACTTCCTTCAGTAGGCGAAGACCAACTACCTTTTACAACTCTTTCTCCTTTTAACAGGTTTAGGAGATAACCCTTATAAGCTTCACTTCTCTTTCTTATATGTTTACAAAGATAAGAGAGGGGAGGACTCTTTCTCATTAGGTACCGCCCAACACCTGACATTGGGTGGTACCACCACTTGATAAAGCTCGAAAATCGAGCTCTAGCGATACTACCGCTTGACAAGGGTGGTACCATAGCTGGAAGCATTAATTGTCAACGGTACCACCGCCCAGTTTATGCAGTACCATCACCCAAAACACCAGGGAGATCAAGTCCCCAGGCGGTGGCAACGTTGGCCATGATTTCAAGTGCTAAATGAGCTATTCAATTCGGCCTAATTCAGTCATGTTAAGAGCCAAGTTGACTCCTAACTAAGTTAGTGGGATTACCTTCCAATCCTAACTCAATTTATGGTCTAACTATAATAATTAGGACATTTGACAAAGCATTCTTACTCCGGTATGTTAATTGTTCTTTCGGCGAGCTTCCAACGATCTTTCGACGATCTCACGGTAATGTTCCAACGAACTCTCGGCAAGCTCCTGGACTTTATAATGAGATTCTTAGTGAGTTCTGACGAGCTTATTTGGAAAGCTCCTGAACTTCTCGGTCAGTTCCGACAGAACTACCGACGAACTTTCGAACTCCCGACGAAGTCTCGATTTTGATTTCAACACAACACCTACTTTATGTCTTTCTTGTATCGTAGTTATCCTGTATACTTTTCTCAAACATATAGATTATATCAAACAATTTACTAAATAATTTCATCATCAAAATTAGATTCAAGATTCAACAGCTACTTTATTAAAAAAATCCTCCCTCGTGCATAAATAGAAAACACCATATCAAATACAGCTATTATCCTCGTTTCATTTCTATTCTTAACACTCCCATCTGGGTAAGAATATGAGAACTAGCCCCGTGTCAACAACACCGGAAGAGGCTAAGACAAGCCAAGTACTGTGCAGTACACAAGAGGCTTTCCTGGAAGAAGAAGAAGAAACGGAATCTTGTGCATGTGATGAAAGCCAATCAAAGAAGTAAGAAAATACGAGGAAAGCAGAAAGGAGGCAGGCAGCTCCTTGCGATGGAAGATTGGAAGCCTTTGACATTGGGATATCATGAGAGATAAAAGCCTCAAAGGTGTGGGTGGAACTTGGTGGCTACGGATGGAGAGGACAACAAAAGTAGCTGCACTGTGAACTGCTGTTGCTACGACAACTGTTAGCACTCCAACAGAGAATATATATATATATATATATATATATATATATATATATATATATATATATATATATATATATATATATATATATATATGAATTTTGAGATTGTTTTATATAAGTAGAGTTTTTTTTTTCATATTTCCTAAGTCTAGTCTTCATCTTTTATAATTTTTGAAATACCTCATGACATAAAATGATATTACAATTTTCTTTTTGATTGAGTGAGTCCATCAAATGAATCGATCCATCGATTTTAGAGGTTCATAGGATAGGATGAACCGATCCAATACCTCAGTTATCCTATTTTTTAATAGGATATAATATTTTTTAAAAACATCATAAACCTATTCAAAAAATAATAAAATTGATATAAAAGTATCTTTATCTATTTATTCTTATTCCTAAACCAAAAAAAGATAAATATTTGACTCTTTTTTTATTCCTAAACTAATATGCATGTATTATGTAATATTTTTATATAAAAAAACTTGAATTAACAGTGTTGAATCTCGTATATTGATGATGAAACCACTTGATATGTGTTTATATTTTAATATGTGTTTTGAGTAACGTAGGATGCTTCAATCAGGATGCGACAATTAAAACAGGAAAAATCATGTTGTGCCGGAGAAACATGTCAGAAGATTGGACGTCGGGCCGGTGGATCGGTCGACGTATCAACAGAAGGCTTCGGGCCGTGGACTCGAGCATTGGGCCAAGAAGAGCGGGTATTATGCCAAGGATATCGGAGTTGCGGAGTCAACTGGCCGATTGGGCAATAGGCCGCATGAGAGGACGATGCGCCGAAGAATCGGATGAAGCGTCGAGGGACCAATGGCATGCCGGACAACTTGGTTAATTGCTTAGGATTAATTGTCTCGATCGAAGTTTTGTTTTACATGTGCAGGATTAACTACGATGGAAAGTAAGACAAGCAGCAGGAGTTGCGTCGGAGTCAAGACTATGATCACGTTAGGAGCTCGAGAGCTTGATGGAAGTCCGGACGGTCGTCGGAGGTTCTATGGAAACAAATCCAAGAAGTCCAGGAGCTTGTCAAAAGAAGCTCATCGGAATTCGCCAAGTGGATCATCGCAATTCCAGGAGTTTGCCGAAAGTTCGCAGGAGCATCGCCGGAGGTCCGTCGGATGTTCGCCGGAAGCTCGCTGGAAGATGCGATTGACGCACCGGAGCAAGCTATAGTAAAAGTCTTAAGAATTATCATAGTTAGCACAATGATTAAGTTAGAAATAGGAGGTAATCCCATTACTTAATCCAGGGGCAATTGGGCCCTTAAAAGAACCACATTGGGACCGAATGGATCAACCCATTTGGACCCAGATCTCTCGCCCAGAGGTGGCACCGCCTGGGTCAGCGATGGCACCACCCAGGGCTCAGTCTCCGAGTTCTGGTTGGGCGGTGCAACCGCCTCTAACAGCGGTGCAACCGCCTGAGCTCGGTCTCCGAGCTCTGGCTCGGCGGTGCAACCGCCCCAGTCAAGCAGTGGCACCGCCTGAGCTCTCTCTCCAAGCTCTGCCAAGTGGTGCAACCGCCCCTGACAAGCAGTGGCACCGCCCATAGGCTCAGTCTTTAAGCTCTGTCAGGCGGTGCAACCGCCCTAGTCAGGTGGTACAACCGCCATACCCCGAAATTTCGAAAAATGACACTTTTGAGCTCCAAATTCAAATTGGTTTGGGGCCTATAAATACCCCACTCTTTCAGCAATGAAAGAACAACGAAAAACCACCAAAATATTGATCTTACTTTGTGATTTTTAGAGCTCAAAAGTGTTGTATAAGCTAAAGGTTCTTCTCCCTCTTCTCTTCCAAGTTCTGATCTTTCAAGAGAGGAGAGAAAAGTTTGTAAGGGTTGTCTCCTAAGCCCGTCAAAAGGAGTGAATCTGTAAAAGGGTGGTTGGCCTTCGCCTATTGAAGGAAGGCCTCTAGTGGACGTCGGTGACCTCATCAGTGGAGGAAGCCAGAAGTGGATGTAGGTCAAGATTGACCGAACCACTCTAAAATCGCTCTGCTCTCTGATTGCATTTACTTTGAGTTTATTATCCTTACTGCAAACCTCCTTCATAGCTTACTACCTTCTGCGCTTTTACGATTGCGTTTCCAAGCTCAGTATTTTATGAATCGGTGTTTAGACATAAATCGCTTTTCTCATACGAACATCTTATTTCAATTTGCGCTTACATTCTGATTTCCATCACAATTGCAAACTGCCTTCATAGATTCGTTTTAACTGCTTCTTGCCTAATCATAAGTTAAAGTGATTTACGAATCGGCTTTTCTACTGAAATTGCTTTTACTGTACGAACATTGTATTTCAGTTTGCGCTTACATTCTGATTTCCATCATAATTGCAAACTGCCTTTATAGATTTGTTTTAACTGCTTCTTACCTGATCTCAAGTTAAAGTAATTTACTAATCGGCTTTTCTACCGAAATTGCTCTTGTCGTACGAACGCAGTTTTAAACGTCGAAAGTTTTCCGCTGCACTAATTCACCCCTTAGTGCTCTTGATCCTAACAATTGGTATCAAAGCCCGGTATTTCTCATTTCGGATTTACACCTGAGAGAAATGGCTCTTCATGGCTTTAAACAGGGTTTTTCGGTTGTTCGTCCACCGTTATTTAATGGATTAGACTACACTTATTGGAAAACTCGAATGAGAGTTTTCTTGATTTTTATGAATTTGGATTTATGAAATATTATTAAAAATAGTTTTCAACTTCCCTTTAAACCGAAGAACGAATGGTCGGATTTAGAGAAGTATTTTTCTTTAAACGCAAAGGCTATGAATGCCTCGTTTTGTGCACTTGACAAAAATGAATTTAATCGCGTTTCGATGTGTGATTCGGCTTTTGATATTTAGAGAACTCTTGAGGTCACTCATGAAGGCACTAGTCGAGTGAAAGAGTCCAAAATCAACATTCTCGTGCATTCTTACGAACTTTTTCGAATGAAGCCTTACGAAACCATTGTTGACATGTACACCCATTTCACGGATGTCGTCAATGGTTTAAGAGCTCTTGGCAAATGTTTTTCAGATTTTGAACTCGTAAACAAGATTTTATGTTCTCTTTCTAAGAAGTGGGATTCAAAAGTAACTGCAATACAAGAAGCTAAAAACCTAAACAACTTACCACTTGAAGAACTAATTAGTTCGTTGATGACATATGAAATGGTGCACAATAACATGATGAACATGATGAATAAAACAACCTTCCAAAGAACATTAAGGATTTGGAACCTTGGACAAATGAATACCACTTGAGCGATGACTCAAGTGATGAGGACAATGATGAACTTGAACTTCAAACACTAAATCTTAATAAGTTTATTAAACAAAAATCTAAAATAAATAATGAACTTGAACGGAGGAAGAAGCCAAAGAAGAAGAACATAAAGTGGGATGAATCAAGCTACTCCGAATAGGAGAAGAAAATCAAGAAAGGCGAGGTGGCAAACTACGCCTTAACCGATTTCAATGATAAGGTAATCGAAATCCCCCTAATTTATTTTAAAATTACTTGATGATTTCATGATGTATTTTCTTTTTTAGTCTAGAATTAATTTTCTTAAAAATTACATATTTAAAAATAAAAATACAAAAATTATGATCATGCTAGTAATTTCGAAAATGATAATATTGCATATTTTATGATAAACAAATAAAATGATTTTGATTGAAAATATGAAATCATGGTTAAGAAGTAATAATGTATATCATATTTGATTAATATTGTTGAATGAAATCATGTTTGATTTGAAGAAATACATGATGTAATGAAAATATTAAATGTTTTTGATACAATGGTTGACAATTTTATGCATGAGATTTTAAGTTATACATGATGATAAGCATGTGTTATTTTCATGAGTGTATATGGCAAAACCATGTCTGAATGCATGAAAGTGTTAAATTTCATTTTTGGATTTTCTTGACCATAACAATTCATTTTTGAAAATCTATTGATCTTGATGGTTCTATGACGAAATTCATTTTTCGATCATAAATGTTGATACATGTTTTTATTTAACATAAATGAAAAGGCATGCTAACATGAAATCAAATACTTAAAAAAGGGGGAAAATATATTATCAATCAAATCATGAATCTACCTATATTATGAATTTTGTGAACCATAAAAGTGATTTTGATGATTTAAATTTGAAATGAGTTTTATCAAAATTATGATATTGATTTCTTGGAATAATATGATATTACCTTTGATGATCATTTTGTTTCATGGAATTTTGGATTCATGACTTGGTCTTACATTTGTTTATGAGATGGTTGAAATATTCGTACCTTTGAATTCTTTCCTTCTCCTTTTAATTTTTGAATTTATGCATGTTATATGTTGAAGATTTGTATCATGCATATCTAAGAAATATTAATGTGACAAATTGAATGAGTTGAAAATGAATGATGATTTTTCTCTTAAATATAACTTGTGATATTTTTTTATATAAATCATCATTTTGATTTCTCGACATTCGATACATGAGATTTTATTATAAATCAAAATTTCTCATTAATCGATCTTCTATGATTTTACTTGATATTCTCTTGAGAGGAGATTTTCTAAATGAATCATGATTTTTCCTTGTGAGTTCTTGGAGTTATTACTTGATTTTCTTTTAAAACAAGATCTCTTCTTTGTACTCCTATGATTTTTCTTGATATTTTATTTAAAAAAGATATTTACTATATGAATGATGTCTTTTGGTATTCAAATGATTTTATCCTTCATGACATGATTTCTTTGTATTTATGGCTTGCATGGCTTGAAATGTTTTGATATAATGCATGCAATGATGAAATATTCATGAAGTTAAAATGATGTATGCAATACTTATGATAATGATATACATGATGTATTGCATATGATGTGTATCATGAATGCTTTAAATGATGAATGTTTGGTATCATGATCAATATGTTGATAAATACTTAAAAATTTTAATGTTTGAGTATCATGTATGATATGCCCATTAATGATGATTGATTTATTTTTCGGTATCATGCATGAAAAATAAGGCTTTTAAAATTGTGTATGTTTTAATTTGAATATATAATGATGCACAAATAAGATTGATACTTACCTTTGTCATAATATGAAAATTGATATAAGGGTCTTCCCTTGTTTTTGACAATGACAAAGGGGGAGCAAGAATTTCTAGCGTGGACATCATGAAAAGCGGTAAACTAGCTAGCTTGCATAATTCAAGATGAAAGCAAAATTTTCACTTCTCAAAAGAGAAATGCAAATGTAACATTTGCCAAATTGTTTGCTTGCCTCATGTAAAACATTATCTCTTGCCAGTTTGGCATTTTGCTAGCTTGCACTTTGCAAAGAAAGCAAAAATGGTACTTCTCAAAAGAGAAGAAAGAGCTTGTCATCTTGAACATCACAAGCCTGCCTACCTTAAGAAACAAAAATTACAAAAGTGCTAGCTTGCCTATCTCAAAAAGCAAAACTTGCAACTTGCACATTGCAATAGGAAGCAAGAATCATGAGCTTACACAAGAAAGTTATCTTGCATTTGCTTTCGAAGTTTTTGCTAGCTTGTATATTGTGAAACTTGTATATCATAAAAATTGCTAGCTTGTAGTCTAAAGAGAAGCAAAAAGTTGCTATCTCAAAAGAAGCAAATGTGCTATCTTGCCTATCTGAAGAGGCAAAAATGCTAACTTGCACATCAAGCAAAACTTGACAAATTTGCATATCTCAAGATGCAAGAGTTGCTTTCTTGAATATCTCAAAACTGATAGCTTGCATCTTCTAAAATGTTATAATATTGCTAACTTGCATGATGTAGAACTTGCTATCTTAAACATTACCAAAAGTGCTATCTTGTATGCTATAAAACTTACATATCTGAAACTTGATAGCTTAAATGTTCTAAGCATGATGTAATACTTGCTAAATTTTCTGACTTCAAAACTGCATGATGATAAAACTTGATATTATGTTTTTCATGCAATAAGTTGAACTAATATTCCAAACACTTGATTGTGGTACTTCTCCTTTTTGTTAATGATAAAGGGGGAGAAGTATGTTGATGACATGACATGTTATGCATAAGTTTATGCATAAGTTCATGATGATGTGTTGCAAGTACTCATGATGAATATTGTAATGACTTGAATTCAATTTGAATTCAAGGTTCTATCAATATGGCATATTGATAGGGGGAGTTTGTTTAAACTCCAGGAGTTAAGGTTAACTCCGTCATCAAGTGGTTGTCATCATAAAAAAGGGGGAGATTGTTGAATCTCATATTTTGATGATGAAACCACTTGATATATGTTTATGTTTTAATCTGTGTTTTGAGTAATGCAGGATGCTTCGATCAGGATGAAACAATTAAAGCAGGAAAAATCATGTTGTCTTGGGAGAAACATATCGAAGATTGACGTCGGTCGGTGGATCTACGACGATCGACCGAAAGGCTTCGGCCGTGGACTCGAAAGCATTGGGCCAAGAAGAGCGGGTATTGTGCCAAGGATATCGAGTTCTTGGAGTCAACCGGTCGATTGGACAATAAGTCGTAGGGAGAGGACGATCTTGCGCCAAGAATCGCATCGAAGCGTCGAGGGACCAATGACATGCCTGACAACTTAGTTAATTGCTTAGGATTAATTGTCTCGATCGAAGTTTTTGTTTTACATGTGCAGGATTAACTACGATGAAAAATAAGACATGCGAGGGAGTTCTTGGAAGTCAAGACTATGATCACGTTAGGAGTTCGAGAGCTTGATGGAAGTCCCACGGTCGTGTCGGAGGTTCTACGAATAAATCCGGAAGTCCGTGAGCTTGCCAAAAGAAGCTTCGTCTGAACTTCGCCAAGTGGATCGTCGCAAGTTCGAGAGTTTTGCCTAAGTCCGCAAAAGAGCATCGCCGGAGGTCTATCGGATGTTAAGCGAAGTTAAGCGAAGTTCGCGAAGCTTCGCCGGAAGAAGCGATTGATGCAACGGAGTAAGTCGTAGTAAAAGTCTTAAGAATTGTCGTAGTTAGCACGATGATTAAGTTAGAAAAGGAGATGATCCCATTAACTTAATCCGGGGGCTATTGGGCCCTTGAAAAAAACCAAATTGGGCGAATGGATCAACCCATTCTACCCGGATCTCACCTAGAGGTAGCACCGCTCGGTCGGCCGTGTGGCACCGCCGGTATTTAGTCTCCGAAGTTACAGCCGGCGGTGCAACCGCCTCTAACAACTGGTGAACAACCTTTGAGCTCGGTCTCCTGAAGCTCTGGTCAAAAGCGGTGCAAATCCCGATCAAGCGGTGGCATTGCTGAGCTCGATCTCAGAGCTCGCCGGTGGTGCCAACGCCCCGACAAGCGGTGGCACCACCCAGAGGCTCAGTCTTCAAGCTTTGTCAGGCGGTGCAACCGCTAGACCCTAGAATTTCAGAAAATGATAGTTTTGAGCTCAAAAGTCAAACTGGTTTGGGGCCTATAAATACCCCACTCTTTCAGCAATGAAAGAACAACGAAAAACCACCAAAATCCTGATCTTACTCTGTGATTTTTAGAGCTCAAAAGTGTTGTATAAGCTAAAGGTTCTTCTCCCTCTTTTCTTCCAAGTTCTGATCTTTCAAGAGAGGAGAGAAAAGTTTATAAGGGTTGTTTCCTAAGCCTGTCAAAAGGAGTGAATTTGTAAAAGGGTGGTTAGCCTTCGCCTATTAAAGGAAGGCCTCTAGTGGACGTCAGTGACCTCATCGGTGGAGGAAGCCAGAAGTGGATGTAGGTCAAGATTGATCGAACCACTCTAAAATCGCGCTGCTATCTGGTTTGCATTACTTTGAGCTTATTATCCTTACTGCAAACCTCCTTCATAGTTTATTGTCTTCTGCGCTTTTACGATTGCATTTCCAAGCTCAGTATTTTCCGAATCGGTGTTTAGACGTAAATCACTTTTCTCGTACGAACATCGTATTTCAATTTACGCTTACATTCTGATTTCCATCACAATTGCAAACTGCCTTTATAGATTCGTTTTAACTGCTTCTTGCCTAATCATAAGTTAAAGTGATTTACGATTCGGCTTTTCTACTGAAATCGCTTTTACCGTACGAACATCGTATTTCAGTTTGCGCTTACATTCTGATTTCCATTATAACTGCAAACTGCCTTTATAGATTTGTTTTAACTACTTCTTACCTGATCTCAAGTTAAAGTAATTTACGAATTGGCTTTTCTACCGAAATTGCTCTTGTCGTACAAACGCACTTTTAAACGTCGAAAGTTTTTTTTGCACTAATTCAACCCCTCTTAGGGTTCTTGATCCTAACAAACATTTTTATATTTCACTTCAACTAAAAATTAGTGTATCGAATCAAAGTAGGATAAGAGTAGTCGGTTTATATTAAACTTTAACATTTCCTCTCACTTGATTTTACACATAAAATTAAATTCAAGTATATTATGCAAGACTAAATGAAGAATATGTATTATATAAATATTCTAATTAAAAAATGGACAAAACAAAGAGAAATATATAAAAATTTCAAACTCAACTTGTTTTGGTACGATGATTAATGTTTTGATTGACTTACCACAGATCCCAAAAGTTTTATTTATTAGCAAAGGAATCAATTTATATTATGATTTAATGGTATTTGGAGTGTATCAATCCCATAAGACGTTAGATATTACTTTATTAGGGAAGTTAATTAATCACGATGATACAACATTTCATCTCCAAGGAGGCATAAATAAAGGATTTGGTCCAAAATGGTGGTGAAAATTCTAGTAATTCAAAAGGTGTCAGTGTTTGGGACATGATGATGGTACACTCACTCAATGTACTTACTGTTTGGTTAATTAGAGAGTATATAAGGAACTTATTTTCTCATAATTTGCCAAGTAGTTTTCTACCTAGTCACCACTATATATTAATACATGTAACCAGCAGGTCATTGTATTCCTATCTATGCTTAAAAGAATAGTTTTATCTTGAATTAAAAAATGATAGCAAAATAAGATATTTTCTATATCAATGGTATTCTATTAGAGGAAAGTGGAAGAGCAAATAGTTTTATCATTATTAAAACTTATAATTTTGTGTGCACTTATTATTATTATGAAATAAATTTATTTTAGTAAAAAAGAAAATAAGAAAAGGACAAATGTTAGATAAGGGTTGTGGGAGACAGCACAAACAAACGATAAAAGTCATAGAAGGCCCTCCACCAGGATAAGATTCACAGCCACCTGTTGCTCCTCTTTAGGTCCCATCTTGATCTATATCCAGATTTCATTGCCCTCCATCACTGGAGCCTTCTCCCACAAGCACCACTCACATCACTATCTCCTCCACATCCCCATCTTTTCCGTTGGAAGTTCCCAAAACATTATATGTTCCTCTCTCTCCACCAGCCCCACCACGTCGGCCACTCCACCCACACATCTCCCTATCACATCAGAAACCTGTGTCTCATTTGGATCACTACTTCATTGGAGGTTCACATATACAGAGAGGAAGCGAAAAATGAAGCATGTAAACGACCCGCGCACTTCCCCACCTCCTTGTTCGATATTCATTATTGTATAGCACGGTAAGCGGGAAAAAGCAGTAGAGTAGCAAAAACAAAGGTGGACGGGAAAAGTCCTCACGTGACCACATACCTCCAATGGACATGTACTATAGCAGCAATGAACACCCACACTTGAAGACACGTAATTCTCCACAAATTGATCAGGTTCGGATGCAGGTGATGGTGGTGGGCCAAACCATCAGGTGATGGAGGAGGAGGAGGAGGAGGAGGAGGAATTGGAAGCGTTCATTGGGTTGTCGTCAGGGCGCGGTGGAGGACATGGACGAAGGAGGCGGGGGCGCTGAGGTGGGGGAGGTGGCCCTCGTCGTGGAGGAGCTCCAGGGTGGTGCGGCCGCCGAGGTGGGCCTTGAGGTACGCGGCGACGGAAGGCGGCACCGACACGTCGTTGGCGGTCTGGATCACCACGCAGGGGGCGCGCACCAGCCCCAGCACCCCCCGCAGATCGCTGTTGAACACCGTCCGCGACACGAACAGCGATATGTCCGGCCGCATGTTGAACAGCGTCCGGCTGAACTCCCTCACCGCCGCCGGCACGTCCGCCCCCACCGCCAGCGGCGCGAACCCGCGCACCCACGCCTCGTAGTTCGCCTCCATCGCTGCGAACACCTCTTCGGTCTCCTCCCTCTCGAACCCCCCATGGTAATCCCCATCGTTCAGAAACCTGGCTCCCACCAAGACCTTGTCACACACACACAGACCACGAGAGCACATGTGCATATGTAAAAGAAGCAGTAAACCGCACACCTTGGGGATGCTCCGACGAGGATGAGTTTTAGGAAGAGAAGAGGGCGGCGGATGGCGGCGAGGATGCCGATCATGGCCGATACGGAGTGGCCGACGAAGTAGCACCGGTCGACGCCGAGGGCGTCGAGCACGGCGAGAAGGTCGTCGACGTAGGCGTCGAGGGTGGTGTAGCGGTGGAAGTCGAAGTGGTCGGGGTTGACGCTGCCGGCACAGACCAGATCGTAGAGCACCACCCTGTAATCACGCAGGAAGTAAGGGAGCACGCGGTTCCACGCCGACTGATCGGTGCCGAAGCCGTGGGACAGCACCAGGACTCGACAGCCAGCGCCGACCATCCTCACGTTGAGGATCTCCAGCAGCTTGCGGCCCTTGGTGGCCGTATCATCGCTGCTGCCAAAACCCATCGTCGTCGATCTCTCTACGATCAGAGTACTGGTCTGTTATGGCATAGGAGTGTGTGCTCCTCGGATGTCGGGAGCTCGGAACAGTACATAACAATCAGGGACTGAGGAGGAGGTGCTGCTGCTACTCTCACAACAATTTGTTCGTCTGCCCTTTCAGCTTCAGCTTTTGAAGGCCAATTAAATACGCCACTCTTATCTGTCTTATCTTTGTCGTTTCCAATCTGCACCAGAGGTCTCTGGGAACCCTCTCGACTTGTTCTCCTTTTGAGTCTTTGACCGCTACCGGTGTGAGTGGGATGCCAATTGAAGGGTGTGCAAAATGAACCCATCAGGCCGAGCGATTTGGTCCGGTTTACTTTTGTCTAATGGGTTTAAGGGTTATCTAACATTTTGGAAAACCAAACAGATTCCAATTTGGTTTGAGTTACAGCTTAAAAAGAAGGTCACGTCAGTAAATATGTAGTAGTACACATATAACGTGGGAATTAAACTATTTGGATACGTACATTTGATGTTTAAGATGCATAAATAAATCTACAATTTTTGTCAACCAACCAAAGTTGTTGACGGCAGAACCAAAAGAGGCCCCGCGGCACAATTGACTGCCATGTGAATTGTGATCGGAGGCTGCTGCGGGGCATAGCAAGATGTTGCTGGTTGACGATGGACGGTTCGGATGTTGCGATGGAGCGACTTCCGTGCTACTGCTACAGATCGTCGAAGAGGGTCGACGGAAATGGATGGGTGGTGGTGGAGGAGGTGGGAAGGGGAATCCGCCACCATTTGATACTTCTCTCGTTACTGTCTCAAGATCATTCTACCCCATGGTAATAATAACGATTAGACTCGGGGTTGACGACAACTACCCCATATGACGCCACGCGACTCTGTTAATTTGACAGCACCTGATCAATACGGATCGAAACGCCGACCGAGGCACATTAACATCCTACGCGAGCCCGGCCTTGCATGCCATGTCAACCGGTGTCAGACGCTACCAGGAGTACGATCCTGCCCCCTGCAAGCGGGCATATCAGGTAATGGTAACCTCTCCTATAAATACCCTCGTGTTCATCAGAGAAAGAGGAGGAGGAAAAAGGTAGACAAAAATCCACTAACCACTATCAACTAACTTGATCGTCGGAGGGGTCGGGCCAAACTCCCCGACCCGACCTGTGTGCAGGTGCGAAGACGGAGGCCTCCCACTAAACGCCCAGGCAAGGAGCCCCCTCCCGGAGGAAACGGTGACCCCTTCACGATCGGACCCCTGCAGTCGACCACCTCAGCAGTCTCAAGGGTCATCCCCAAAAGATCCCCTTCATTCGGACCCGAACCAAGCTGCGTCGGTCCCGAGGCCACGGCTTAAAGTTGTTTACACTAATATTTTGGCACTAAAGGAAGGACCTGAATATCGAGGGATCGCCCGATCGACTCAGACGAGTCAACTGCTGAGGGGCCACACACGATCGGAGCTCCGGGGGAACAACCCCCGCATGGAGAACCACGAGACGAACACCCCGCAGTGATCTCAGAGCACTATTGGTGGATACTCAATGACCCGGGCTTGTCGCCACCCGACGGTGCCCCAGCCGACCCGTCGCCCATGTCGTTCGAAGCCTTTCAGGATCTTACTCATCAAGTCCGAACACTGACCAGTATGATGCAGTCCATTATCCCGCTCGTTTCTCGTCCACTGCACCCGCCTGCGATCCAACCGCTGTGGCAATAGGAGTCGCCCACTTCGCCTCGGGTCCGATCAGCCCCACTCGAGGACCGAGTGATGGCTCTTAGGATCGGAGCAGCACTAAGAGGGGGGGGTGAATTAGTGTAGCGGTAAAGTACAATAAACTTTCGACGATTTAAACACTTTCGGAAACTTCGTACGATAAAAGCAATATCGATGAAAATCGATTTTGGAAGCTTAATAACTTAGAAGCGTATGGAAGCGTAGTGACTAAGTAAGTAGTTTGCAGTATATAAATGGCAAGAATGAAATGCAAACCAGATAACACAGCAGTTTTAGAGTGGTTCGGTCAAAATGACCTATATCCACTTGCGAAGCCTTCTTCGAAGAGGCTCTCAACTTCCACTAGCAAATCACTTTGAAGGGGAAGGACTAATACCCCTCTTACAACCTTTACAAGTGGTTCACACTCTTATAATTTTTCAACAAGAAGGAAGGAGGTGAACACTCAATCAATTTGAAAACAAGATTTGCTAAGACTTTGCTAAGGCTCTTATCTCAAACTATTGCTTTGCAAAAGTTGTATTCTACTGAGAATTGAGTGGTATTTATAGGCCCCAAGAGGATTCAAATTTGGGCTCCAAATTTTGAATTTCTCTTGGGTTTTCGAGACTGGCTGTGCCACCGCCTGTCGGTGGCGGTGTCATCGTTTGTCAATGTCTGTCAGACGGTATACTAGCGGTGCCACCGCCTGTCGGTGGCTATGCCACCGCCTGATCTCGGGTGCTGGGCGGTGCCACCGCCTGACACTTCGGGCTTTGGGCAGTGCCACCACCCAGTCCGGCAGTTCCACCGCCCGTCCTTACAGATCTCTGGTTGGGCTTCACGTCCGTCCCAAACCAGGTCACTTTTGGGCCCAGTTGGCCCCTAACCAAGATATAGGATTGTCCCTTAATCCTAACCCTAATTACATGTGAACTACATACCTAAAAATATAATCCTAAGCAAGTTTTTAACTGGCCAATGTCGAGTTTTGTTTCGGTGAGCTTTCCTGCGATCTTCCGGTGGGCTTCCGATACGCCCTCGGGTTTCTTCCGGCGGACTCCCAGCAGGCTCCCAATCTTGTGACGAATTTAATGAGTAGCCGAGCCTTCTCGGTGATCTCTGCGAACCTTTGACGATCTCTTCGGTAGACTTCCGAAAGTTCCGACACGTCTCCGATCTTTCTTGGTTGGTTCCGACAGCATCTCCGATGAATCTTCGGACTCTCAAACGTCCATCGAACTTGACTCCGGTATCCTTGCTTTATGTTTTTAGGCTGTCGTAGTTAATCCTGCGTACTTAACTTCAATAATATGGATTAGATCAATTAACCCATCAATTGATTTCATCATCAAAATCTGAGATTCAACAATCTCCCCCTTTTTGATGATGACAATCAATTGATGACGGAGTTAAATATAACTCCCCCTATCTATATGCCATATTGTGAGAAGATAAAACCACTTGAATTCCATCCCTTTGAATTCAAGCATAAATCGATAAGTTCTAACCGTTGAACTTATCGTTGTCTTATTAAGCATGAGCAAATACGAAACTTTGTATTTCTTATAATTTTCAGCTATTGAAAATCATTTTCAGGTCAAATGATAAGAGACAATTTTCACTTTGACGAGAGAAAAAATTTTCAATATGATAAAGATTTTCAACATGAATTTCATGATATAAATGTGAGGAATGATTTCATATGATCAACCAATCTTACGATATACTCAAAGATTTTGCAAGACATATAAGACAAGCTTTTGCAATTCAAATAAGTCATGCTATTGATGCGCATAAGACAAGCTTTTGCAATTCATATGATCAACCAATCTTGTGATATATTCAAAGATTTTGCAAGGCATATAAGACAAGCAAGGCATATAAGACAAGCTTTTGTAATTAATATAAGTCATGCTATCGATGCGCATAAGTCATACAAGTCATCACTAAGTCATACAAGTCATCACTTCTCCCCCTTTGTCATCAACAAAAAAAAAAAAAAAAAGATGAGACTTGAAGCACACAGTTTGTGATCATAAAATCAAAAGAATTCATAAATTCAGCATTAAGATTAATCATACGAAATTCATCATTCAAAATTAATCTCGCAAGAAATATTTATCCAGATTCCAAACCAAATCAGTAATTATCCAGAATTTAACAATGGAAAAATTTTATGATCAACAAGAATTTCAGATTTTACCTTATTGTTGAATCTCTTGGAAGATGGAGAGCTTGGACCAACAAGAATCCCTCTCCAAGGCTTCTAAATGCTGGAATAAAGATTTAGAGAGGTTGTGGGAGAGCTTGAGGCAGTTTCTCACGGGTTGGGGGCGGTGTCACTGTCGGCCCTAACCCCTCGGCTTATAAAGGGGCTCTCGGGCGGTGCCACCGCAAAAACGAGTGGTGCCACCGCCTAGCGCCCGAGCGCACAGGCAGTGCTACCGTCGGTTCTAGCGGTGCCACCGCTGGCATGCTGCGAAAGAGAAGAAAGAATTCTTTCATCCTGTCTTTTGTTTTCTCAAAAGTGTTTGGTTCAAGATAGGTTGAGATATTGGGTTATACTTTAATATATCATTTGGAATCGAAAGAGAATGATGAAATCAAATCCACAAAAGAACGAAACAAGGATGAGACTTTTTTAAAAAATACATTCAAACAAGCTTATTTTCAGGGACAATTTAACATGCCTAGTTCCCTTCTAATGAATTCAAATTGGTCTTCATTTAAGGCTTTTGTAAAAATGTCTGCTAATTAATGCTTTGTGTCAATAAATTCTAGAACAACATTATTGTTAAGGACATGATCGCATATGAAATGATGCCTAATATCTATATGCTTAGTTCTAGAGTGTTGAATCGGATTTTTAGTAAGACATATGACACTTGTATTATCACATTTTATGGGAATGTTTTTCAAGTGAATTCCATAGTCTTCTAATGTATTTTTCATCCAAACAACTTGTGCACAGCATGCACTTGCAGCAATGTATTCAGCTTCCACCGTAGATAGTGCAACTGAATTTTGTTTCTTGAAAGTCCAAGAAACAAGTGCATGTCCTAAAAATTGGCATATTCCGGATGTACTTTTTATATCTATCCTGCATCCTCCAAAATCGACATCTGCATAAGCTATTAAATCGAATTTATCAGATTTTGGATACCAAAATCCTAAATCTAGAGTTCCTTTAAGATATCTAAATATTCTTTTAACACTCTTAAGATAAGATAATTTAGGATTAGATTGAAACCTAGCGCAAAGTCCTACACTAAACATGATGTCCGGTCTAGTTGCGGTGAGGTAGAGTAGACTACCTATCATTCCCCTATATATTTTTTGATCGAAATTTTCACTATTTTCATCCATATCTAACTTAGTCGAAGTACTCATAGGGGTCTTTATCGCTTTTGAATTATTCATATTAAATCATTTTAACAATTCTAATGTATATTTAGATTGGTTAAGAAATATACCATCACTAAGTTGTTTGATTTGTAATCCTAGGAAGAAGGTTAATTCACCCATTAAACTCATTTCAAATTCATGACTCGTACATTTGGCAAATGATTCATATAGCGATTCATCCGAAGAACCAAAAATAATATCGTCAACATAAATTTGTACAATAAGAAAATTGTTTTCAAAGTGTTTTATAAACAATGTAGTATCAACCTTGCCTTTGGTAAAATTATTTAAAATAAGAAAGGAACTAAGCCTTTCATACCAAGCTCTAGGAGCTTGTTTCAAGCCATAGAGAGCCTTAGTCAATTTGAATACATGATTAGGAAGAAGAGAGTTTTCAAATCTGGGAGGTTATTCAACATATACTTTTTCAGAAATAAAACCATTCAAGAAGGCACTTTTGACATCCATTTGAAATAGTTTAAAATTATTACTACTAGCATAGGCAAGGAGCATCCTAATGGCTTCTAATCTTGCCACAGGAGCGAAGGTTTCTTCATAGTCGATAACTTCTTCTTGGTTGAAACCTTTAGCCACTAATCTAGCGTTGTTTCTAACCACGATACCGCATTCGTCTTGCTTGTTTCTAAAGACCCATTTAGTACCAATGACTAAATGGTCACTAGGTCTAGAAACAAGCTTCCATACCTCATTCCTCTCAAATTGGTTCAATTCCTCTTGTATCGCAATGACCCAAAAATCATCTTTTAAGGCCTAGTCAATGCATTTTGGTTCGATTTGAGAAAGGAATGCGGCGTTAGCACAAAAATTCTTGAAAGAAGAACGAGTTTGAACCCTTTTTGATGTATCTCATATAATTAGCTCATTTGGATGAGCATTCATATACTTCCATTCCTTGGGTAAGAAAATTTCGGAAGAAGATGCATTCAAGTTGCTATTTTGAGGAGGGGGTTCATTTAAATTCAAATTACCAAAACCAAGATCATCATCAAAATCATTTTTCTTTAAATCAGAAATTTTATTAAAAACTACATGAATAAACTCTTCTATAACTAAGGTTCTCTTGTTAAAAATACGAAAAGCCTTAGAAATGGAAGAGTAACCAAGAAAGATGCCTTCATCGGATTTAGCATCAAATTTTCCTAAGGCATCCTTTTCATTCAAAATAAAGCATTTGCAACCGAAAACTTTAAAATAAGAAATATTTGGTTTTTTGTTATTCTATAATTCATAGGGAGTTTTTGATGAAGACGGTCTTATTAGAACCCTATTCATGATGTAGCAAGTCGTATTCACAACTTCGGCCCAAAAATATTTGGGTAGACTATGTTCATTTAACATAGTTCTTGCCATTTCTTGTAGGTTTCTATTTTTTCTTTCAACTACTCCATTTTGTTGAGGATTTCTTGGAGTGGAGAAGTTGTGATTGTATCCATTAACTTCACAAAGATTTTGGAAATCACGGTTTTGAAATTCGCCACTATGATCACTCCGAATTGATAAAATCATGAAGCTTTTTTCGTTTTGAGTGAGTTTACAAAATTTTGAGAAACACTTGAAACAATCACTTTTATGAACTAAGAAATAGGGCAAGTGTACCTAGTATAGTCATCCACAATTACAAAAGCATATTCGCTTCCTCCTATACTTGTTGTGTCAATTGGTCCAAATAAGTCTAAATGGATCAATTGTAGTGGTCTAGTGATGCTAATTTGATTTTTTTGTTTGAAACTAGTTTTTATTTGTTTACCTAGTTGACATGTATCGCATACTTTGTCCTTAATAAATTTCATATTTGGAATCCCTCGTACTAATTCTCAAGATGAGATCTTAGATATTAGTTTCATGCTTGCATGGCCTAATCTCCTATGCCAAAGCCAAGCATGATCATTTAGAGCAGAGAAGCACATTTCATTACTTAGTTCATCAAGGTTAATGGTGTAGACATTATTTTGTTTTAATACAATCATAGTCATATTATTGTTTGGTTTTTCAATAATACACATATTTGATTCAAATCTAATGATATAACCTTTATCGCATAATTGACTAATACTCAAGAGATTATGTTTCAATCCATCAACTAGTAAAACATCATCAATAAAAAAACTTAATTTGTTACCTATAGTTCCCTTGCCAATGATTTTACCTTTGTTGTTGTCTCCGAAGGTAACGTACCCTTCTTCTTTGCTAGTGAGCATAGAGAAATGAGATGGATCTCCAGTCATATGTCTTGAGCATCCACTATCGAGATATCATCTCTTGCTCCTAGCTTGTGGGTTTGTCTACAAAAGAGGATGATTTTTAGGTACCCATTTGATTTTGGGTGCCTCAAAAATTGATCCACTAATTTTGTTATTCATTATTAAATCATTTATAGTCCCTTTAGGAACCTATATTAATTTATGTGGACTAATTTTCCTAAATGGACATTTGTAGGCAATATGTCCGGATTTACAACAAAAGTTACATTTCATATAAGATGAAACATATAATGTAGGTCCTTTTATGAAAGTGGTAGGATTTTGATGTGATCCTTTTACAAATCCAATTCCACTTCTATTTGTGACCTGACCCTTGTTTGCAAGGATCATATCTAATCAAACCTTAAACTTTAAGAAGCAAATTTTCATTTTTTATTGCTTCTAAATGCTCACACTTAGAGCATGGAGGAGTTTGAAGACTATCAAACTTATTTTGTAGTAAAACATACTCTTTCTTTAAGATATTTAACTTCTTACTAATAGTTCTACATTCATCAAATAATTCATGAAAAGCGATAGAAAGTTTTTCAAAAGATAAATCTTCATTAATTAAATCACATACCTCTTCTCCTAAAGCCATTAGCGCGAAGTTTGCCTCATCTTTGTTGCTAGCTTCTTCACTTTCGGAATCACTTGAATCGTCCCAAGTTGCTTTTAGAGCTTTCTTCTTCTTTGGTTGCTTCTTCTTGGCTTGGGGGAATTTATTTTTGAAATGCCCTGGCTTCTTGCATTCATAGCATATCACTTGGTCCTTTTTATATTCAAGTCTGTTTTTGGTGTTATTTTTAAATTTGTTTTTTCTTAAAAAAATTTTAAATTTTTGAGTCAAGAGTGCAATGTCATTTTCACTGTCCTCATTGCTTGATGTTCCTTTCAAGTGATCTTCTTGTGATGTGAGTGTCATATCCTTCCTGTTCTTTGGAAGGGGGTTCTCGAGTTCGTCATGATCTTAACACGTCATTTTGTAGGTCATTAGAGACCCAATAAGTTCTTCAAGAGGGAATGTTTTAAGGTCCTTGGCCTCTTGTATGTCCGTAACTTTTGGATCCCAACTTTAGGAAGAGATCTTAAGATTTTATTTACTAGTTCAAAGTTAGAAAAATCTTTACCCAGAGCTTTGAGTCCATTGATGACATCGGTGAAACAGGTGTATATGTCTCCGATGGACTCACTTGGTTTCATTCGGAAAAGTTCATAAGAGTGCACAAGGATGTTGATTTTAGACTCTTTCATTCGGCTAGTGCCTTCATGAGTGACCTCAAGAGTTTTCCAAATATCAAAAGCCGAATCACAAATTGAAACACGATTAAACTCATTTTTGTCTAGTGCATAAAACAAGGCATTCATAGCCTTTGCGTTTAAAGCAAAAACCTTCTTCTCCGATTCATTCCATTCGCTCATCGGAAGAGAAGATTTTTGAAATCCGTTTTTGACAATAGTCCAAAGCTCGAAATCCATGGAAATGAGGAAGATCCTCATACGGGTCTTCCAATACGTGTAATCCGATTCATTAAACATAAGTGGACGTGTGATAGAATGACCCTCATGCATGCCGGAGTAAACCATCTCTCTTGGGTATTAAACCAAAAATGAGAGTGAGCCTTGCTCCGATACCAATTGTTAGGATCGGAGTGGCACTAAGAGGGAGGGGGTGAATTAGTGCAGCGGTAAAGTACGATAAACTTTCGACGATTTAAACACTTTCGGAAACTTCGTACGATAAAAGCAATATCGATGAAAACCGATTTTGGAAGCTTAATAACTTAGAAGCGTATGGAAGCGTAGTGACTAAGTAAAGTAGTTTGCAGTATGTAAATGGTAAGAATGAAATGCAAACCAGAGAACACAGCAGTTTTAGAGTGGTTCGGTCAAAATGACCTACATCCACTTGCAAAGCCTTCTTCGAAGAGGCTCCCAACTTCCACTAGCAAATCACTTTGAAGGGGAAGGACTAATACCCCTCTTACAATCTTTACAAGTGGTTCACACTCTTACAATTTTTCAACAAGAAGGGAGGAGGTGAACACTCAATTAATTTGAAAACAAGACTTGCTAAGACTTTGCTAAGGCTCTTATCTCAAACTATTGCTTTGCAAAAGTTGTATTCTCTGTCGAGAATTGAGGGGTATTTATAAGCCCCAAGAGGATTCAAATTTGGGCTCCAAATTTTAAATTTCTCTTGGGTTTCCGAGACTGGCGGTGCCACTGCCTGTCAATGTCTGTCAGACGGTGTACTGGCGGTGCCACCGCTTGATCTCGGGTGCTAGGCGGTGCCATCGCCTAGTCTGGCGGTGCCACCGCCCGACACTTCGGGCTCTGGGTGGTGCCACCGCCCAGTCCGGCGGTTCCACCGCCCGTCCTTACAAATCTCTGGTTGGGCTTCACGTCCGTCCCAAACCAGGTCACTTTTGTGCCCAGTTGGCCCCTAACCAAGATATAGGATTGTCCCTTAATCCTAACCCTAATTGCATGTGAACTATATACCTAAAAACATAATCCTAAGAAAGTTTTTAACTAGCCAATGTCGAGTTTTGTTTCGGCGAGCTTTCCTGCGATCTTCCGGTGGACTTCCGATATGCCCTCGGGTTTCTTCCGGCGGACTCCGAGCAGGCTCCCGATCTTGTGACGAATTCAACGAGTAGCCGAGCCTTCTCGGTGATCTCTGGGAACCTTTGACGATCTCTTCGGCAGACTTCCGAAAGTTCCGACAAGTCTCCAATCTTTCTTGGTTGGTTCCGACAGCATCTCCGACGAATCTTCGGACTCTCAAACGTTCATCGAACTTGACTCTGGTATCCTTGCTTTGTGTTTTTAGGCTATCGTAGTTAATCCTGCACACTTAACTTCAATAATATGGATTAGATCAATTAACCCATCAATTGATTTCATCATCAAAATCCGAGATTCAACAATGGCAAACCCAAGCGGGCGCCTGGAACCCGAGGCATTATCTTCGGATTTAGTGGACTCCCTGCGAGCCCAATTACGTTTTGTTAGTCAGTGGCTCGATGAAGTGCAGAAGGAGGTTCGCATGTCAAAGGGAGAGCTCGGGGAGGATGCCCACCAAGGGTCCCCGTTCGCGCCTGAGATACAAGATCAGGCAATCCCCCCGAACTTCCGCCTCCCCTCCCTTGACACGTATGACGGCGCAACCGATCCAGTGGACCATGTAGTCGCCTTCCGTGCCCAAATGGCGCTTTACGGAACCTCGGTCGCCCTGATATGCAAGGCGTTCCCCATGACTCTGAGGGGGCCAGCTTGTGCATAGTATAGCAGTCTGAAGCTCGGGGTGATCACTTCTTTCGATCAACTCTCCAGGGACTTTGAGCTTAACTTCCTAGCCTACGCCCAGCCGAAGCCATCCGTTGCACTGCTCCTCGGACTCAACCAAAGGGAGGATGAGCCCCTCTCACATTTCGTGGATCGCTTTGCCACGCAAATCTGGGGTTTGTCGGACGTTCATCCCTCTCTGTTAATGCAGGCATTTATGAGAGGCTTGCGACCTTCCAGATTGTCCTGGTCCCTCGCGGAGCGACCCCCCATCGCGGTACCGGAGATGCTCTAGCGGGCTAACCAGTACATCACGGCAGAGGCTTGGATGGCCGTGAGAAGGTGAAGCGACTTCTGGCAGCGGGCTTCATAGAAGAGGAGTGTGCCCGAGGACCAAGAGCACATGGCCTTCCTCACCGAATAGACTGCCCGCCTATGCCGTACTCCTCAGCTGTATGTTGCCCGAGACCACGCTTGCGCAGCCTGCCCGCCTGTGCCGTGCTCCTCGGCTGCATGTTGCCCGAGACCACGCTTGCGCGGCCCGCCCACCTGTGCCGTGCTCCTCGACTACGTGTTGCCCGAGACCACGCCTGCGTGGCCCGCTCGCCTGTGCCGTGCTCCTCGGCTGCATGTTGCCCGAGACCACGCCTACGCGACCCGCCCGCCTATGCCGTGCTCCTTGGCTGCGTGTTGCCCGAGACCACGCTTGCACGGCTCGCCCACCTGTGTCGTGCTCCTCGGCTGCATGTTGCCCGAGACCACGCTTGCGCGGCTTGCCCGCCTGCATCGTGCTCCTCGGTTGCATGTTGCCCGAGACCACGCCTGCGCGGCCTGCCCGCTTATGCAGTACTCCTCGGCTGCATATTGCCCGAGACCACACCTGCGTAGCCCACCCGCCTGTACCGTGCTCCTCGACTGCGTGTTGCCCAAGACCACACCTGCGCGGCCCGCCCACCTGTGCCGTGCTCCTCGGCTGCATGTTGCTCGAGACCACGCTTGTGTGGCCCGCCCGCCTATGCCATGCTCTTTGGCTGCGTGTTGCCCGAGACCACGCCTGCGCGGCCAGCCCGACTGAGTCGTGCTTCTCGGCTGTATGTTGCCCGAGACCACAACCTCTGCTCGGCCTACCCGACTAAGTTGTGCTCCTCGGCTGCATGTTGCTCGAGGCCACAACCTCTGCTCGGCCTGCCCGACTGAGTTGTGCTCCTCGGCTGCATGTTGCCCGAGACCACAACCTCTGCGTGGCCCGCCCACCTGGGTCATGCTCCTCGGCTGCATGTTGCTCGAGACCACAACCTCTGCTCGGCCAGCCCGACTAAGTCGTGCTCCTTGACTGCATGTTGCCCAAGACCACCGCTGCATGCCCAGCCCTCTTTATTTCCTAAACTCCACAATTTCTTAAAGCTGAAGTCATGCCTCGGACTCCCCTTTACAACAACCGACGCATAGCTTCCTTCGGGGGGGGGGGATATGATGAGGGTAATAATGGTGATTAGACTCGGGTTGACGATAGCTGCCCCAGATGACGCCACGCGACTCTGTTAACCTGACAGCACCTGGTCAACATGGACCAGAACGCCGACCGAGTTACATTAACATCCTGCGCGAGCTCGGCCCTCACGCCACGCCAACCGGTGTCAGATGCTACCAGGAGTACGATTCTGCCTCCTACAAGCGGGCACATCAGGTAACGGTAATGTCCCCTATAAATACCCTCGCGTTCATCAGAGAAAGGGGAGGAGGAAAAAGGTAGACAAAAAACCCCTAACCACTATCAACTAACTTGATCGTCGGAGGGGTCGGACCGAACTCCCCGACCCAACCTGTGTACAGGTGCGAAACGGTGACCCTTTCGCGATCGGACCCCCGCAGTCGAGCACCTCAGAGGTCTCAAGAGTCGTCCCCGAAAGATCTCCTTCATTCGGACCCGAACCAAGCTGCATCGGTCTTGAGGCCACGGCTTAAAGTTGTTTACACCAACACCCAATAAGGTCTAGTCCTCATCGCCGCAACCGTCACTGTCTTTACACTTCTTTACGCGGGTCATTCCCCCTCCATCCATTTACTTTCATCTCCACCGATCGATGGTTGATCTTCGATCTCACTCTTGGTTAGGGTTTCCTTTCAAAATTTTGGTCGACGGATGGGTTGATTATTTCCCTCTTTCTCTTATTTTCTTTTTGTTTCAATCATTGCGGAAATGAAGTTGTTTCCTCTCCTTCGGCTTAATTCACAATTCTGGTATATTCAGGGCAAAATGCGATGATTTAGCCGTTTCCTTTTCTTTCCCCTTTTGATAGCGAGATGGAGCCTCGTCGGCGATGGTGAATCGTACGCTTCTACCAAGGTTTGATTCATTCATCCCCGTTCCATTTATTTCATCTTATTACTTCAGGTAGGGTGTGGCCAGTAGATCAGGGGAATAAAAAGGAAAAACTAAGGGAAGCAAATCTTAATCGATTACACTTATGGAAGCATGGCATAACAAAGGTGAGGATTGTGCACTGTTATCGTTTTCAGTCGATTGTTCTTAGTGGTTATTGCAAATGCATTAGTCAACCAACTAGAATGATAGCTGTATGTTTCTACTTAACCCTTGATTCCAATTTTCTGTTTTCCTTCCTCATTCTCCTCTTCACTTAATCTGCATTTAATCTATTGCAAGACAGGAATCGAATCATTCAGTGCAAATTTTGCTGGTAATTTAATTCCAGAAACACGAAGCTGATCACAGAATTGAATTTTGGTATGGTTTCATTGTTCATATTGAAATTAATGACTGGTACATACCTTTTGATGTTTAAGTATGCTCCTACTTTATCAACTGAATTCAATTTATTCCTTCACTTTGAACAGTATTATTAGTGATTTTCATATGTGCAATAGGTTAGAGTAACTACTGGATACTCCCAGACTTGTATTCTTCTGATTCCAGATACGTCATTGTCGATTGGGCTACCAGTGAATTAACTAATGAGTTAAAATTGAAGAAAATTATATGGGGTTTTACCGTTCTGTCAGACCAATCACTACCTCACCTCAACTGTATCTCCTTTCGTTATATAAAATAGTCTAGGATGATTTATTTATAAACCATTAAATCCAAAACAAAATTCTATGAAATAAAAAAAAAATTGATTCTAAATTATATTGATAATTTAAAAAAAAATTATTAATTCTAGGATGACCGTAATCACATCAAATATTTAAGTTATGAATTGATTTTCTTTCCTTACTTGTTATTATAATTTAAGAAAATCTTAATCTACTTCCTTATTTTTTTTATATGAATTAAGGAAATAACTATTAAGTATTCCAAATAATATCATATTTGTTAGTATATTAAATGAAAATAATTTATATTAAATAAATATAAAAATTAAAATGAATTTCCCTAGGCTCACCTCCTCCTATTTAAAGAGAGGGATTTCTCTCCTTCGTTCCTTACCTAGTCGAGCCTGGCAACGGGAGGAACGAGGAGTTACACCCTGTTGATAAGAGGTAGGTTTCCCTACCTTTCTTAAATTTAAAAGTTTTACCTTTTATTTTGATTCTTTAAATGTTGAAAGTTTTATAATTTAAAAAATATGTATCATTTTTTTAAATATCAAAATTTTTACATTAAAGTAATTAGTTAAAGTTTTCATAATATTTTTTGACCCATGATTAAGGTTTTTATTGTAGATTAAATATATTAAAAATATATTTATTTTATATGATATTTCCTGTATTATATTTTATCTTTAATCTTATTTGGATTAAAATTTTGTTAGATTAGAATATGTTATCTAAAATCCTTTTTGATATTCTTTGATTTGAAATTTAAAATATATTATTCTGAATGATTTAAAATATGATTAGAATATGTTGAAATTTTATATGTGTTGAAAATATGATTTTTATTTGAATTTAGAAGGTTATTTCCTTGTATTAAAACTTATCTCACGGTCTCTCTTTTAATATCTTATGATTTCTAGTTAAATTTAGAATGTTATTTCTTTGTATTAAAGCTTTTTTCCTCATCTATCTTTTAATGCATTATTATGTTTTTATTTATATTGTTAATGGGTATATGCTATGATATGAAATTGGATATTAATTGGAATGAAATTGCTCACAGGCCAAGCCCAACCCACGGTCAGGCCTTGGCCCGTAGGCTACCCCAGTCCAACCATTATGGGCGGTTACATGCGACGCACATAACTAGTCCATGGGCCAGGGCTGGGCCAGTTTTGTGTAATGCATGTTCAATCATGTATAATGCACATGACCAGTAGATGGACTGGCTCAATCTAGCCCAATATTATTGTTGAACTTGAGCCCAAATATTGATTGAACTAAACTAGACTTGATTAGTCTAGATCAATTCAGGGTGATTCCGAATTGATTGACTTATTCAAGTTAGTTTAACCTAAATTGAACTTAATCTAGTCTAAATTATACTAGTCTAGGGTGGTTCCAGACCAGTTAAATAAGGATTAGAGATCAGTTCAATTAGGCTCTAGTAAATCGAGTTCAATTGAATCGATTAAACTAGAGTTCAAGTCAATTGAGGACTAATTTATATTACTTGATATTGATGATATTTGAAAGAGACATTTTAAATATGTTATTTCATCCCGAAATGGATATGACCAGTATGATATTATATTATTTTCCTGCCGAGAGCAGGTACGACGATTCCCTTCGGGGATTAGTGGGTCGTCAGACGTGGCGACTTGACGGTTCCTCCATCCGCTGTTGGTAGGAACGTGTCCTCACTTTGGCGGGTGTGGGACACCACTCCATCCGCTATTGGGAGTGCGATATGAGTTTGCCTCCATCCGCTGTTGGGAGAACAGAAACTCATCCCGTAGGGTAAAGCCTCTCCATCCGCTGTTAGGGGAGTGCTCCTTCGGGTATTTGATATACGCCAATGGGATGATTGATTGAATTTTGATCATGTATACATTTTGAGTTAACTTTTGGGGTTCCTACTCAGCGTTACTGAATTTTCTTTGTTTTTTATTTTCAGAACAACCTCCCTCTAGTACTAAATCGGATTCCAGTGGAGAGCGCACCTTCCTCTACCGCTAGGTAGAGCCACTTGGATGATTCTTGAAGTTAACATCACCATGTTTACTTTTCTATTTATGATTCGATGAATAAATGGATTGTAATAAATGAATTATAATAAATATTTATGAATGATGAATAAAGTGATGTTTATCTATTTGGCCTAAATGTGTGAAAAGATTAAAAAAAAAAAATCTAGGATATGACAATGACAGTTGGGTGATACCCTTATCGTTTAGTGATTCAAGACATCATTCTTAGACCGTAGGGATTCAACTTCTCTTAGGATTACTTTAAAAATCGTTGATTATAGATAATCAATAAGCCCAAAAGAAATTCTTTCTAGATCGATGCCCACCCGGAGTAGGTGGCTAAGGCAAGGGATATTTAGGGTATTATAAAAAATACCAAATGAGAAAAATAAAAACTATAATAACCTTATGGAAAAACCCAAAGAAAGAAAGAAGAATCGAGGAAATCATATATATATATATATATATATATATATATATATATATATATATACCTTATAGTTGTTTTTTATTTGGGCATTCTTTTTTCATCAACTTGATGAAAATATCCCTCCCCTGTATTTGTCGCCCCCGACCAATGTCACCTCCACCGCCCTCGACTATTGTCGCCTTTGTTGTTGTTGTTGTCCCCCTTATTCCCATCACGTGTGATGCCTCCTCCTTTGTCGCTCCCCTTGCTCTGTCACTGCTTCCCTCTCCACTTGTGCCTTCTCATTCCCTCGTTCCTCTCCTTCCCTTCCTCCTTTTTCCCCTCCGCCGCATGCACCTCCCCCCTCTCAACAATGTGCGTGGGTGATCGAATTATTGGAGTTCTTCATCGAGAGCAACTCTTTAGAGATATTGTAGACGGAGAAATAGATAACATAGGTGAGGTTAGCATTGAGACTCATTGCGCGAGTCCAAGGGGCCCCTCTGCCTAGAGAATAAAGTGAATAGCATGACAAAGACCAAGTGACGAGTGGAAGGACGAGGAGCTAGCTTGCATCTTGGTCTTGAGGGTTTCAATGAGGAATATAAAGGTTTGCTCAATTACTCCCATAGCAAATCCAACCACCATGAACTATAAAAAAGAGGAGGACGAGGATAATAGGGAGAGGAGAAGAGGGAAGAGAGGAGGCAGCATCATACGGGCGGGGATGATGATGATAGTTAGGGACAATTATAGTGGTCAATGAAGGTTGATGGAGGAAGAGATATTTTCATCAAATTAATAAAAAAAACCTATAGGTTAAAATCAAAGGGATCATTTGGTAAAAAATCGACAGAGGACATTTTTAAATTATTTATATAATTATTTTTTTGAAAGGATATTTACATAACATTAAAATGTATTGGAGTACATATATTATTCTCATTGGCTTGATAGATATAAGAACTTTTTCAATGTAGTTGAAATGAAATAATTTTTACTATGTTATATTTTTCCCATGTTTCTCTTTAATTTTATTTTTTAAATAGAAAAAAAAACATTACGGCTACTTACGAAATGATTACACTTAATTCCCAAAAGATATGTCTATTATAATCTAATAAGGATGACCTAATGTACATGACTCGGACATGAAGAGATTTAGCATATGACACGATATTAATTTTTATTAAAATTTATATGAGAACACTCATAATTTATATCCGATGTAAGACACTTCCCATTGCACCTGCAAGACATAATTTCATGCCATTTGGGCTTTAGAACTATAATAATTATAAAATGCTCAAACTTCAATATTTTTATCCCAAAAAAAACATTTCTTTCTCTCATGTTTTCATACATACGGAAAAAAGAAAACCAACCAAACAGTAAATACATTAATCAATATGAAAATACATGAACAATTATGAGAGAGGGGGAAAAAAGACTTGGGCAATAAAAAACAAATACATAGATAAAATACATGAATAAACACGAAAGATAAGAGCAAAATATCTCATTTTAAGAAGATTCGTATATACACGAACACGCGTTTAAATAAGATAAGAGGAAAGCAAAAGTTCATAACAACCTAAACAGATAGACGCTTTGTTCCCTCTTCCATCCTCCTGCTGCTTCCCATGGCGTTCCGATCCGTGTTCGACGGCGGAGCCCTGCGGACCGAATTCGAGAGCGCCGGCATCAGTCCCCACTTCGTCCCCCTCATCTGGAAGTAACTAATCAACAACTTCCTCTCTCCCTTGCTCAACGCCTCCTAATTTGCCTTCTTAGGGTTTTGTTTCTTCTTCGACCATCATCGTTTGATCTCTTTCTGCTGTGAATTTGAGCAGGTACGTCCTCCGCAACCCGGGCTGCGATCTAAGCGACGTGTCCTCGCTTCCTTCGGCGGCGTACCCTCTACTCAGCTCCAAGTTCCGGCCACTCACCTCCTTTCTCTCCTCCGCCCTCGACTCCAACGACCGACTCACAACCAAGCTCCTCATCCGTCTACAGGTCTCGCATCTTTCTCTCTCTTGTTCGATCTGGGGCTGACAGATTGGATTCTGATGTTCCCCGTTTGATTTCACTTGTTCCTTGAGATTGCTGTGGCTCTGCCTATTGTGTGCTGATAGAATGAATTCTAATGTCAATTGCTAGGTTGAGCTGTGGACCTCGGGCTTATTGGTTTTATGTCAATTTCTACTTTTGTTTTGTTGTAGATAGTTTGATTTGGTCAAACTTTAGATTTCGCTCGCCCTTCATCCCATTTGTGATTGTGGTGCTTCGTAGACAGAAAAATGGAATGCATTAGAGTTAGGGGTCTGATGAGAAGCCATGTTAGCTATGCTTTTGGTGAACGATGCTCTGGTCCTGGTTTTCAATACGATACTAGCCTTTCAGGTCACCTATATCATTTTTTCACCGTAAACAAATAATTTTTTATTTTATTTTCACACCTTTCTCTTTACATTCAAATTGTCTTGCTTTCGAGATTCATGATGGTAACTAAAATTGAACCACTAGGAGCATTACTTAACGCGACAATAAGTATCTGTAGCTTTACCTTTCATAAGTTCTAGTCGTTTGCGCTTCAAAAATGTGCTTGACAAGAACCAAGTAGATGGATTGGGAGATAAGGGATTAGGAAGAATGCCCCTTCTCCTCACATAGCTAATTTCCCACCTAAGGTAAGGTATAAAGTGTTATTTTTCAATATTTGACTTTATAAATCTTTTAATGGTTGTCTAACTTATTCCATATACAGAATGATTAAATAATTAATATTATTCAAAGATAATATTGAATTAAAAGAATAAATTGTGTTCAGCTAGTGCGTAGTTTGATTTGTTGATTTGTCACTGCAGCCCTACCTAAATGGAATCTAGTCCCAAGCCATCTCAACCCATTATCACACCTCTGTGTATGCACCATAAACGTAGCTTGTCTGAACTACGAGAAGATTCGAAAGCTCCGTTTGAAATTTTGAAGCTCTAGCACTGCCAGATTAATCTACTCAGTTACTGAGAACAAGTATAAAGGTATTATTTTCGAAGAAAAAAAGGCTTTAAATTTTATAAAGGACAGACGACTGAATGATGTCAAACCTTTTATTATTAATTAGACTTGTCCTAAGAAGACTTTATGATCTTACAGAAGACAGATGAGTGAATGATGATAAAAAAATTATTATTAATTAGACTTGTCCTATGAAGACTTTATGATCTTTTTATAGAACAGCTTAAGTGTTATCTTGCTAAAGAAATGGATATTATTGTTGTTTTTATTTTTTTTATTATCAGAATGGCAACTCTGTGGAGGCTGTAATTATGAGATATGACACACGACAAGGAAAATATGATGGAAAACCTCGTTCTGGGGGTCCTAGATCAACCTTGTGTGTCTCATCCCAGGTGCGACCATTCTGTTTGCTCTGGTGTAATAGCCATATTCTGGTTTATGACAAATAATCTTAGCTAGACTATTGAATGCCATGTTTCTGGTTAAGATTCTGCAGTTATTCTTTTTTCAAGAGCTTTGAGTTCCATAACCAGCTTGTTTTCAGGTGGGCTGCAAAATGGGTTGTAAATTCTGTGCTACTGGGACAATGGGTTTTAAGAACAATCTTTCATCAGGAGAGATTGTGGAACAATTGGTGCATGCATCTCGCATCACACATATACGGAATGTTGTTTTCATGGTAATATATGTGTTAGCATCTCTTGTTCTGAAACTTGTTTTGTCTTGTTACACATATCATGAATGTTGCTTTAGCATGCATTAGTGTCAATTTGCTTTGTTGACATTGAATAAGTTTTGTGAATAATCTTTCGATAGGAGAGATTGTGGAACAATTGTTGCATGTATCTCACTTTACTCATATGCAGAATTCTGTTTTCATGGTAATATATGTGTTAGCATCTTTTGTCTATAACTTATTGTCTTGTTGCACATGTCAATAGTGTTGCTTTAGAATTCATTAGGGTCGATTAAGTGAAGTCATCAGATGCCTGAGCGCTCGCCTTGGCACCCAAGCGAGGTGAGAGCGCTTGATAAGTAGGCTAGGCGAGCGACTTCAATCAGGCGTGGCCCAGGCGTTGGGTGGACCAAGCGCCTACCTGATTCAACTTAGGCTGGGTTGAGCCTAAGTCGAGCCAATTTGGTTCAATTGAACCAGATGAATGGTCTCACTCAAATAGCTACTTGCTACCCTCCCAACCCCTTATTTCCTTCTGCATACTTCTTCCACCTCTCCTTATGTTTCTTTCTCTTGTAATCATGTAATGTTAATCATTATTAATAATGGTCCATAGTCTACGAATTTGATGGTCATTGACTTTCTTGAGGGAAATTGTTAAATTTTTAACATTAATCTTCTTTTTCTTTTAGCAGTTTTATTATTAGATTTGGACAATATAATACTTTGGTATTTTAAATGAATGCAGTTTGATGTTTTGATGGTGATATTTAAGTACCTAGCTTTGCTAGGGCGTTTTGGCACCTTGATGCCTTTTAGCGTCTAGCGTTTTTTACTACACTGGGTATTGTTGACTATGGATAGGCATTGGTTGATTATGCTTACAGTTGTTTTGATCTGTTCTAAATCTTAAACCAGATTGATAAAAGGGAAATATAAATGTGCAACAATTTGAAAGTATTCACAACCTTTCAAAACTATTTGGCATGTGATGCAGGTGAACTTTTAATTTTGGTTCTTCTCTGCTTTAGCTCTAAATATATTTGTGTTTTGCAACACACTTATCTCAAGCATCTTCTTATTGTACACAGAGCTTCTCTATTTTGCCATTGAGAATAGCTAGTGAATTTTGTATTCTATACCTAGATGACTCCTTGGCCTTATTGATGGTTGTACTTACACAGGGCATGGGGGAACCATTAAACAACTATGCAGCTTTAGTGGAAGCTATCCAGATCATGACAGGATTTCCATTTCAGCTATCACCTAAAAAAATTACTGTATCAACTGTAGGTACTAACTGCTAATGCATTTTTTAAAATATTATTGGTGGATTTATTACGTCCTTTCCTTCATGTGTACTTGCTTTCATCCATTTTGTTTTCTGAGTTTGAAATGTATCAACCTCATCAAACCTTGCTTCCCATTGTGCATTTCTTGGTGGAACAATTATCTAAATTTTATTGTCAAAATATTTGACAATTTTCCATGTCAGGCATTTATTTATATTTTGGTTTGCTTTTCAATTCTGTCTAGGGCTAAAGCCATTTAAGCTGTCATCCAAACAGGTTACAACCCCAGTGTGTTTGTCATGTCTATCAAGGGCTATATTCCTATTATTGAGTTGTGGCCTAAATATCTCTCAGTAAGGATGCTTATCTTGTTTCCTGTAAGCCGTACAATAGCATAAACAGTTATGTTGGAGCATGTTCTACATTGTAATAGGATGTTTGATACTTAGTATTCACTAAAGCTTGACTCTTATATGGCCTTTCTCAGTCTAATTAGATAAGGGTTTCCTGTAGATTTCAATATAATTTATATTGGTGAACACCGCAGAGGACATTTGTTTGGTTATGGATTTGTTTGTGAATATTAATTTGTATTATATATCATAATTTCTTGATGGAACCTGTTCAAATTTAATCTGATACTTGGCTTTCATCTTTCATAGTCTTCATCATTTCCAAAAGATTATTTATTTTCCCTTTCACAATAATCACTTAAATGTGTTTCTTGTACTTCCTTTTTTTTCTTGTTTGGGTATTGACATCTTATTTCTGTTGATCCTCTTTATGTTTTATTTCTTTTTTGTCTACTTTAAAGTTGTCTTTATATTGATGTGATCACTTTCATTAATGCTATCTCTACCCATTTACTTGTTTCTTCTAGTTCTTGATTTTTCTGTTTGGGTTTTTCATCTTGTTTCTGTTGATCCTCTTGTGTTGTTTCTCTTCTGTGTGCTTAATAGAATTGTTCTTGTATTGATATGATCACTAACATTGATGCAGTATTGCATCTCGACTTAAGTACAACATGCCTATTACAACTTCAGATTAGCTTTTATCTTTACATCTCATAGCCACACTTTTATTTTCTTGTTAATTCAAAGTAAAGGAGCCTTTAATATATGATTATGGTTTATTGTCTAAACATGAACAACACTTTTGTGTGAATTGCAACATACATATATTAATAACATCAGAAAAAAATTTAATAAAAAAATATACATATCAGTTTTTTGTTAATAAGCCATTTTGTCACCATTTTGTGCAAACAAAATCAATAAGGCACATTGCAGTATCTTTCCATTCTGTTTAAAATGAAATGAATATCTTTTTGCTACTAAATTAACATGTATGCATCTTAAATTCATCTGCAGTTGTTTATTTATCTATTATTAGCCAAGTTTCATAGACAGTCACTGTTAATAGTTCACAAAATGATAATATTTCTGTTATACATTCTGTAGGTTGGGATAATTCATGCCATCAACAAGCTGCCTATTGACCTTCCAACTGTGAATCTAGCTGTGTCATTGCATGCACCAGATCAGGATATTCGTTGCCAGATAATGCCAGCAGCACGAGCTTTTCCTTTGGGAAAACTTATGGATGCATTACAGACCTATCAAAATAACACGTGAGAACTAGGAAACTGTGCCCATATGCTGAATATGTTGTCTTTATTATTTTCAAGTTTAGTCAAATATTTTTATGACCCTTGATTGCAGTCAGCAGAAAGTCTTTGTAGAGTACATCATGCTTGATGGAGTCAATGATCACGAGCAGCATGCTCACCAACTGGGCAAATTACTAGTAACATTTAAAGTGGTGAGCTTATCGTCTAAAATATTGTTTGCTGTCCACTTTTGAAACTGATTAACTTCTTATGGCCATTTAATGAAAAGCATTTGTTTGTTTGAACAAGCACAGAAATGAAAAAAGGTAGTAACATTTTGATATGCTGTGATGTACTGACTTAAGACGCCTTTACAAGATATGAAAAACATCCCATCAGAAATATGAATCTTTTGGCTACAAAAATTAGACTTTATAGTTTAATTACTGAAGGTCGTAGTTGTTGGGTACAACATATGAATCTTTATCTTGTTGACTACAAGATATGAATTGTTTTGGCTACACATTTCATCAGAAATATTTTTTTATAGTTAATTATTGAAGGGTTTTTTGGTCTTGTCCTATCTAATCATGCTAGATTGTTTCCTTGTTTTCCTGTAATAAGCAAAATTGATTTTAGTTCTAGATTGAGAAGTTATATTTGGCAGCAAATGTCATGATAAATGAGCTAAAATAGTTTTTGATATATTTTGTTTTTCTGATAATTTGAAGCAAAAACATTACTATGTCAATAGCTGTCTTACTGCTATTTTTGTTGTGTGTGTCAAATGAGCTGGCCACTTTCACCAGAAAAATGTTATCCTAATAGCTGCATACTATCACATGGATTCATCGAGTTAGGAATTCAAAAGCTTTGTCCATGTGTTGTTGAAGAATATTGTCTATTTGAATGGAGGTTTGTTTTGTTTGAAAATGGATCAAAATTAGGTATAAACAGTTTGGAGTTGGTCCACAGGCCATGGTCTTTATATTATGACAATTATCCATTGTGAGGTCAGTGTTGGTCTTCACTGACTTCAGTTTGAGATGTTAAATTTACGTGTCATATTTTTTAGAAATGTTCATAAAAGAGACTGCCTTAATGTCTCTGCAGCTTAGCTGTTCACAAGTGCCATTCCTATAAACTGTCAGATCGCCAATATAGCCTTGATGTCATCCATCATCTGTACTTTAGGAACTAATTAGTTCAGGAAATTCTTCATCTCAATATTGGATGTGCAAGCTGCACAAGAAATTTGTACAATGCCCGATCCAGTTTCTAACAGTTTTTAGTTGGAGACAGGTGGTAAACTTGATACCTTTCAATCCGATTGGTAATTCGAGTTGTTTCAGGACTAGCAGTGAAGAGAATGTGAGAACATTCCAAAAAGTTCTTAGAGGTGTATACAATATCCGGACAACAATTCGTCAAGAGATGGGCCAAGACATCAGTGGTGCCTGTGGGCAGCTGGTGGTGAATCTTGCAGAACAAAGATCAGCTGGTGGTGCAAGTATCTTGAAGGACATCGAGGATCTCCATATCTGATATCAATGATCTTCACAAGTAACTAGTCCTCCTCCTTCATGGTAGCGCTATGTTTTCCATGCTTTCTCCGCTTCTGCCATCAAATCAAATATCCAAGTCCTTTTTATGGTTCTGCCTGCGCATGAGATGGTTTTTGAGTTTGTTCAGTATGATTGGCGCAACTATTATGTAAATGCTACCAATCAGACATTTCACAATTCAAGTGCCTCCAAAAACACTTGAACACAGACCTAATTTTCTTAGGGATCAAGTTTTTTCATGAATTAACTTGCTAAATCACTATAACAAAGGGTTTTTGCACTAATGTAAATAATGCATTGTTTGGAAACGAAGGTTTTTTGTTCTTTCCTGGCTCAGCAATACTAGCGTCTTTTGCCACTCTAAATGACAATCGTATGCGTCTTCTACATCATTGTATTGACATGATCATATTATGCAACAAATCAATTCTCTTGATAGTTCATTTGATCATATACCTTAAATTAAATTTTGTTTTCAGTTACTACAGATCACTGTGGGCCTGAGACGATGAGAGCTACTGCTTATTCTTCATGGTCGTATTAACCAGAATGTCTTGGTTTATTCTGTTGCGCGGCCCACCCTGTGGAAACGCCCTCTGGAGTTTCCCAAAAGTTATCGAGCTTTAAATACATGTTGGATTGTGTTAGTGTAAACAACTTCTAGCCGCAGTCTCGGGGTCGTCACGGCTTAGTTCGGGTCCGAATGATAGGGGATATCCTTGGGACATTTCCCTAAACTGCTGAGGCGGTTGATTGCGTGGGTCTGGTCGAGACGGGGTAGCAGTTTCCACCGGGGGAGGACTCCTCGCCTGCGTGTTTGGTGGACGACTTCCGGCGATTACCTGCACAAAGGTCGGGTCGGGAAGCTCGACCCGACCCCTCCGACGATCAAGTTAGTAGATAGTCGTAGGGGGTTTCTTTAGCTAAGTTGACTCTTTTTTTTCCCCTCTATCCCTCTCATGCGTGAGGGTTTTTATAATGAGAATTATCATTGTATGATGTGCTTGCCCGCAGGGAGTAGGATCGTACTTCTGGTTGCGTCTGACATTGCCGTTGGCGTGGCGTGGGAGATCAAGCCTGAGTAGGGTGTTAATGTGCCTCGGCAAGCGTTCTGGTTTGCGTTGACCGGGTGCCTCATCAAGTTGATAGAGGCGTGATGCGTCACCTGGTGCAGTTGATGTCGCGTGAGTCTTATCGCAATTATTACCCTTATCATATTCCTCCCCGGAAGGAAGCTATGCGTCGGTAGTTGCAATGGGAGTCTGATGCATGGCTTCGACTTTGAGAAACTGTCTCTGTCGGGCGTTTGCCAATTCGTTGCCAGGGGTGGAGCTTAGTAATCAAGGAGGGTTGCGTGCGCAGCGGTGACCCTGGGTAGTGTGCGGTCGAGGAGTACAACTCAGTCGAATAGGCCGAGCAGAGGCTATGGTCTTGAGCGACACATAATCGAGGGGCATGACTCAGGCGGGCAGGCTGCGCAGAGGCAGTGGTCTCGGGCGACATGCGACCGAGGAGCACGGCTCAAGCGGGCAGGCCGCGTAGAGGTAGTGGTCTCGGGCAGCATGGAGCCGACGCAGGCTGCACAGGTGTGGTCTCGGGCAGCATGGAGTCGAGAAGCGACTTGGTTTTGATCAGCAATCCATTGCTTAGTTGCGTGCAGGCGCGAGTGGCCAGGTTACTTCCCTCCTAGGGAAGCCCAAGGGATCGTCACTTTCGGGAGTCGTTGGCTTTCGAGGCTGATAAGATCAGCGCTTCAGCATTCGCACCGCGCGCCAGTTGGCTGCCACGTCAGGCCACATTTATGGCGAAGTGACGTTTGGTCTGGCTGACGCAACGTGCTTCAAGAGAGGAAGGGTCACCGTTTTGGCGGGATTTGGTCTATAAATAGCGTGCAGTTGGCTTCCTGCACGTCTTGTTACTTACATTTGTTTGATTTTTTCTCCAGACGACTTTGTTTCGCACCCATCGGTCGTCCCACTTCCCCTTCCAAGATTTGGTAAGGATGGCTTCTCCTCCTTCTTTGCCCTTGTCTTCCTCGCCTTCCACCTCCGGTAATGTCGAAGAGAGGACGTTGCCAACGAGCCCCCACTCGTCGTCCGACGAGAAGGCTACTCGAGCCCTCGAGTCGTTAATGTGGTCGCATGATCTCGACTCAACCGTGAGCGAGTCGTTGCTCGGCTACCTCCAGGGTCGCTACGGTATCCCGGAGGAATTTTCGCTCATTGCCCTTGAGCTGGGGCAACGGGCGTACGACCCTATCCCAAGGGGTTACGCCCTAACCTTAGACGCCTTCGATGTTGGGTTGTGCCTCCCTCTTCACCCAATCATAAGTTCTTGCGTCTCGTGGTGGCGCATTTCTCCCTCTCAGATGGCACCGAACTTCTGGCGCTATCTGGTGGCGTTCCTAGGGGAATGTCACTACGCCAATGTTACCTCGAGCCGGTCCCTTTTCCTCTCCTGCTTCCGTCTTTCCAGGGGGTCGGGGGGTTACTATCTATCCGCCCGACCGGGCTTCCGGGTTAGCGGGGCTCCTTCCAGCAACAAAGGGTGGAAGGAGCGTTTCTTCTACGTATGCCATCCAGAGGGCTGGAGCTTCGGGCTCCGGTGGGTGGCGCGCGCGGTTGACAATACCGCCCCGGCCCTGAACGACGAGGAGCGCCAGGCCCTTCGAAGACTTAAGGAGATTCTTTTGGCCTCACGAGTCATCCGAAAGATGACCGAGGCGTGGCTGGTCAAGGCGGGTTTGAGCCCGGTGCCTTGAGGTATGCCTTTAGCGAGTAGTGGCAGGGTTTTGTGTTTTCGGCATTCTGACCGATGTCGATGTTTACATGCAGAGATGGTGAATCTCGTTGCTGTGCGCGGGGGGCGCTCTTCGTCAACCACGTCATCGCGCCCTCCGGCTGACCCGAGTATAGGCTCGAAGGAGGTGCCGGTGGAGCTTGAGGCTGGTCGTCCCCGGAAAAAGGCCAAGACCATCGTCTCGAAGAAACCAAACCCGCCGGCGACTCGGGCAAGTGAGGTCATTGTTGAACCGAGCATGCGCGACCAGCGACGGGGCCTTGGTCGGGGGGAGGTCAGGCCGAGCAACGAGGGGGTAGGGAAGCGCCCCGGGAGCCTTCCATCTGCGATTTGTGTCGCCTCCCCATGGGGGCGCAGAACGAGTCTTACCAGGCCCGTGTGATGGGCGAGCTTTCAGAGGGCCGACCCTCCGATCCGTTGGTGGCCCGATGGGTGGGACTGACCCGCGGGACCCGGGTATGGGCTGACGAGGAGGCTGCGACCGTGTTTGCCCGAGGCAGGCTTCACCCTGACATGGCTCGGGAGCTGTACACCATGCCCTCGGATGTTTTGCTTGGTAAATCCGCTAAATCGTTGCTGTGGGTAAGTGTCTCACCATCTGACCCCCACTTATACCCGGGCGGCGTTTGTCCTGACTTTTTTCCTTGCAGGGCCAACATTATACTATGGCGTTGGTGGACCGCGCGCGCGATGCAGGTCGGGCCCTCGGCATTCTGTGCGGCCGAAATGCCGAGCTGCGCAAGCAGATCGAGGAGGTCCGCAGGAGCGGCTCCGGAGGCGGTCGTAGTAGCCGAGCAGCGCTCCTCGGAGTTGGAGGCGGAGGTGACGCGCCTCAAGTCTGAGGCGATGGCGGCCGATCAGCGTACCTCGGCGCTGGAGGCGGAGGTCCTACGCCTCAAGTCTGAGGCAAAGGCGGCTGAAGAGCAAAACAAAGAGCTTCAGGGGCTCCTAAGGGTGACTCGGACCGAGGCACGTTTGGCCCGGCACGAGGCGGTCACCCTTAAGCAAAAACTGGAGGGGGCCCTAGCCGAGGCGAAGGGGGGCTTCTGAGGCCCTGACTGTTGAGTGGGTTCTACGGCCAGAGAAAGATAAGAAGCTAATCGAGGACTACAAATAGTCCTCGGGCTTCCAGCTCGGGCTGGTTCGATCGGGGCAGGTTAACTATGAATATGGGTACCGGATTGCCCTGGGCTGATTTAGAATGTGCCACCCCGGACTGGAGGTCGAGGAGGATCCCTTCACCTCGTTTCTCGAGGACCTAAACGTAGACATGCCGGACGAAGTCCCCTTTGACGATAGTGTCGGGGGCTCCGACGGTTAGGGTAGAAACATGTAATAATCTAGGGGGTTGGTTTGGTCCTGTAACTTGACTTCAATTTAAATGGAAAATTTGTTCAGTCTTCTATTTCGCTTTCGACTATACAAAAAACTTCTTAAGATTTTGCATGTTCCACGTCCTCGGCAAAGGGTGGCCCTCCATGGTTGCAAGCCGATACGTGCCGAGCCGGATGACGTCGGTAACTCGGTAACGCTCCTCCTGAGTCCGTCCAGAATAGATCGGTTGGTCACCTCGGCCAACCCGTTGGTCTGGGGGTGGGCTACTGAACTGAATCTCAACTGAATCCCATAGTTCGCACAGAACTCTCGAAACCTTGCGCTGGCGAACTGGGATCCGTTGTCTGTGACGATGGTTTTGGGCAAGCCGAACCGAGTCACGATGTTTTTCCAGACAAACTTCTCCACTTGTCGTTTTGCGATCGTTGCTAGCGGCTTGGCCTCCGGCCACCTAGTGAAGTAGTCTACTCCCACGACAATATACTACCGTTGCCCTAAAGCCGGTGGGAAAGGGCCGAGGAGGTCCAATCCCCATTGCGCGAATGGCCACGTGCAGTCAATGGGTGCGAGTGGGACTGTAGGCCGCCGGGGCGTTCGGGCGTGCCTCTGGCACGGGGCACACCGCTGTACGTAAGATTTCGCGTCTTGGGACATGGTGGGCCAATAGTATCCTTGGCGGAGGACTTTGTAAGCCAAGGTCCGTCCAGCGACATGCTCCCTACAAATCCCCTCATGGACCTCGGCCAGGACCGTCTGAGCCTCTTCAGGCTCGAGGCACCGTAGTAGAGGATGCGAGAAGGACTGCTTGTAGAGCCGTCTGTTCACCTCGGAGTACCATGCCTGTGTTCGGCGGATGCGTCGAGCCGCAGCCTCGTTGGCGGGAAGAATCCCGTCGCGCCTGAAGCGCAACATCTCCTGCACCCATGTGGTACGAGCATCGGCTGAAGACACAGCCGAGACCGAGATGGCGCGAAAGGGAAGCCTTTCGATCTCGAGCTGGGTTCTGGAGTCCGACTTTGAGGCCAGCTTAGCCAGATCGTCGGCTTGCTCATTCTGGCTTCTTGGCACCCTAGATACCGTGAAGTGAGAGAAATTTGAGGCTAGGCTTTTTACCTCCGCCAGGTACTTTGCCATGGTTGGTTCCCTGGCCTCGTATCCGCCGCTGAGTTGCTCGGCTACCAGCTGCGAGTCGGTGAGGACGTGGATGGCGTCTACCTGCATCTCGCGGGACAGTCTGAGTCCTGCCAGGAGTGCCTCGTATTCGGCTTCGTTGTTGGTCGCCTGGAACCCGAAGCAGAGGGAGCGTTCGAACGAACGCCCGTCAGGGGCCGATAGCACTAGTCCCGCGCCGGCACCACTCGAGGTGGACGAGCCGTCCACGTGTAGGACCCACGCTTCCTCGGTTTGGCCGAGAACCTAGTCCTCAGTCTGGACGAGTTCTGAGATGAAGTCGGCTACCGACTGTGCTTTGATGGCCGTCCTTGGTGCGTAATGTATGTCGAACCCTCCAAGCTATACCGACCACTTGAGGAGCCGACCTGCTACGTCGAATTTAGAAAAAACCTGTCTGAGTGGTTGGTCGGTGATTACCTTAATCGAGTGGGCTTGGAAGTAGGGACGCAACTTCCCGGCCGCAAGTACGAGCGCCAGAGCAAGCTTCTCAATTGCCAGGTATCGCTCCTCGGGACCATTCAGGACATGGCTGATGTAGTAGATCGGTAGTTGTTCACCGGAGGCTTCTTTGATCAGGACGGAGATGACCGCATGCCGGGAGGCAACCAAGTAAATACTGAGTTTTTCCCCCAAAGAGACCGAGGCAAGGCGGGGGAGGTTGGCCAAGTGTTGTTTGACTTGTCCGAAAGCTTCCTCACACTGCGCCGTCCATTGGAAGTCCTCCGGGTTCTTCAATGCCCGGAAGAAAGGGAGGCAACGATCGCCCGATCGAGATAGAAACCGAGACAAGGCAGCGAGCCTTCCGTTCAGTCGCTGCATGTTTGCCGAGGTGTTTGCATATCGATGATTGCCTGGACCTTCTCTGGGTTGACGTCGAATCCTCTTTCGTGTACGATGAACCCGAGGAACTTACCCGAGTTGACACCGAAGACATACTTTGTTGGGTTGAGTCGCAGACCGTACCTCCGCAGCGTGGCGAATGTTTCGGTCAAGTCGGTCAGGTGATCTGCCGCCGCACGGCTCTTCACGATCATGTCATCCACGTAGACCTCGACGTTTCGCCCGATCTGTTGGGCAAACATCTTGTTCACGGCTCTTTGATAGGTTGCACCCGTGTTCTTTAGCCCGAACGACATTACTTTGTAGAAATACACCCCTAGATCGGTGAGGAAAGCCGTGTGTTCTTGGTCCTCGGGCGCCATTCTGATCTGGTTGTAGCCGGAGAAGGCGTCCATGAACGAAAGGCGGGCATGCCCGGCAGTTGCGTCGACCAGCTGGTCGATCCTCGGGAGGGGATAACAGTCCTTTGGGCATGCGCGATTGAGACTGGTGTAGTCAACACACATCCTCCAGCTCCCATTATGTTTCTTCACCAAAACTACATTAGATAGCCATCACGGGTACTTGACTTCCTCTATGAAGCCAGCTGCCAAGAGTCGCTCCACCTCTTTGCGGACGGCCTACTGTTTGTCTGGGGCTTGGCATCGTGGTTTCTACTTCACTGGCCGAGCATCGGGTGATATGTTCAGGTGATGTTGGGCGGTTTTTGGATCGACGCTCGTCATATCAGATGGCGACCAAGCGAAGTCATCGGCGTTCTCCTGTAAGAAGCCGACGAGCTACTCCCGCTCCTGCTCAAGGAGTTTCGACCCGACCTTGATCGTCCGGTCTGGGCGATCCTTCATCAACAGTATGTCATAGGTGGGGACCGTCGGCTCAGGATGCGGGGTCGGTCGGTCTTTGCCCTCTTGTGTAGCGAAACCGCCGTCAAGTAGCACTGTTTGGACTCCCGAGGGCTCCCCCAGACCTCCCCGCATGGGTCGGGAACTTCACCGTCTGGTGGTAGGTGGAGACTACGACCCTGATCTTATTGAGGGTGGGGCGCCCGAGGATGGCATTGTACGCTGTAGGAAGATCCACCACTAGGAAGGTGGACATCACCGTCTTTGTTCTGGGCGGTGCTCCCAGAGTCAGGGGCAAGGTGACGGTTCCCAACGGTGAGATTGAGTTGCTGGTGAATCTAGTGATCGCCGAGCAGATAGGCTCCAAGGCCTCTTTGGCTAACCCCAGTTTCTGGAAAGCGTCAAGATATAGCACGTCAGCTGAGCTCCCCGTGTCGATCATGATTCTCCTCACCTGGGCGTTGGCGATTCGAGCCGTTATCACGAGTGCATCGTCGTGCTCTGGTCGCTCAACGCCCTCGGGGGGAAACGCGACCTCGGGGTCAGGGCCGCGTCGGGGAGCATCGTCCCTAGCTGAACGTGCGTACGCCTTCCTTCCGGACATACTGATCCCATCGGACGCTGGGCCGCTCGTGATGACATCGATGTGGTGCTCAACGGGGCCCTCCGGATGGGGCGATAATCCCTCATTTTGTCGGACGTACCGGCTGAGGTGTCCTCTGCGGACGAGCTCCTCGATTTGCCGCTTCAGCTCGCGGCACTCTTCAGTATCGTGTCCGCTTTGCCGGTGGAAGCGACAATACTTGGACTGGTCAGCGGGCTCCCGTGGGTTCTTCATCGGGACGGGGGCCCTAAGTAGCCCTTTTTCCCTTATTTGGAGAAATATCTTCGTTCGAGATGCACCCAAAGAGGGTACAAGAGATCTTAGCACGGGCGGGTCAGGTCGGTCCAGCCTGTGCCTCGGCGCGGCAGACTATTGTCCCCGAGCCGGCTCTGGCCTGCCCCTCTTGTGCTCTTCCTGCTTCCCGGCCATCCAGGCCTCGACCGCGATGAACTGGTTCGCGCGTTGGAGCATCTCGGGCACCGCGGTGGGTGGTCGCTCCACAAGAGACCAGAAGAACTTGGAAGGACACAGGCCTATCATAAACGCCTGCATCAATAGAGAAGGATGAGCGTCCGTTAATCCCCGGATCTGCGTTGATTCACAAAATGGGAGAGGGGCTCGTCCTCCCTCTGGTTGAGTCCGAGGAGAAGCGCCACGGAAGGCTTCGACTGTGCATAGGCCACGAAGTGGAGCTCGAAGTCCTTGACGAGCTGGTCGAAGGAAGCAATCGTTCCGGTCTTCAAGCCGTTGTACCACACGTGAGCCGACCCTCTTAGAGTGGTGGTAAACGCTCTGCACATGAGAGCATCAGAGGTCCCGTATAGCGTCATCTGGGCGCGAAAAGCGGTTACATGGTCCGTTGGGTCGGTGGAGCCGTCGTAAGCGTCCAGGGAGGGGAGTCAGAAGTTCAGGGGGACTATCTGGTCCCGTATCTCGGGCGTAAACGGAGATCCCTGGTGCATTCTGCACCTCGTCGAGTCGCTGATTGACGAAGCGCAACTGGGCTCGCAGGGAATCCGTAGAATCCGAAGATAATGCCTCGGGTTTCGGGTGGCCTCTTGGGTTGGCCGCCACCTGACCCCCGGGTGGGGGTGACGGGACCCGAGGCGAAGCGGGGAGCTCCCGAGGCGATGTGCGAGCCTGATTGGGTGGCTCTTGTTGTCGCAGTGGTTAGACGGCCGAGGAGCGCAATGGACGAGAAACAAGGGGAATAATGGATTGCACCATACCAGTCAGAGTTCGGACTTGATGGGTGAGGTCGTGGAAGGCCTCGGATGACACGAGCGATGGGTCGGCGGGGGCATCGTCGGGCGACGACAGGCCCGGGTCGTTGAATATCCGCCAATAGCGCTCTGAGGTCGTGGTGGGGTGTTCGTCACGAAGATCTCCGTGCGAGGGATGCTCCCCTAAAGCTCCAATCGGATGTGACCCCTCAACCGCAAGTTCGTCCAAGTCAATCGGGTGATCCCTCGACATTCCGGCCCTCTTTCTAGCGCCAAAAATGTTAGTGTAAACAACTTCGAGCCGTGGCCTTGGGGCCGTCGCGGCTTAGTTCGGGTCCGGATGATAGGGGATCTCCCTGGGACGTTTCCCTAGACCGCTGAGGCGGCCGATTGCGTGGGTTCGGTCGGGACGGGGTAGCAGTTTCCACCGGGGGAGGACTCCTCGCCTGCGCGTTTGGTGGACGACCTCCGACGATTACCTGCATAAAGGTCGGGTCGAGGAGCTCAACCCGACCCCTCCAACGATCAAGTTAGTGGATAGTCGCAGGGGGTTTCTTTAGCTAAGTTGACCCTTTTTTTCCCTCTTTATCCCTCTCATGCGAGAGGGTTTTTATAGTGAGAATTACCGTTGTATGATGTGCCTGCCCGCAGGGAGCAGCAGGATTGTACTTTTGGTTACGTCTGACATTGTCGTTGGCGTGGCGTGGGGGATCGAGCTTGAGCAGGGTGTTAATGTGCCTCGGCAGGCGTTCGTGTTGACCGGGTGCCTCATCAAGTTGACAGAGGCGTGATGCGTCACCTGGTGCGCGTGAGTCTTATCGTAATTATTACCCTCATCATATTGCATGTACTTAATCAATTGATCTGGTCCAGATGTCATCTAATGGCGTTCGATAGGAAATTGGTAATCGAGGCTCATTTCAACAAATCTAATTCTTACCTTAACTGAGATTCATGGAGAGGTTGATACTAGAAGCATCCACATACGTATTTGGGCGTCATCCCCCTGGATCCAAAATCCGCACGATTTGTAGAGAGAAATATACACCAAGGTTTCATTTAGTTTAGCGGCACATTTGAAACGAGAATATGATTATAAACCTATATAGGATTATATGGACTTGTGATCGGATGCCATGAATAATGCTATAAAATTATCAACAGGCAGAGTACAAAGATGAAGCGCACGCATTTGGAGCATTGTGCTATGCATGCTGCCTTTTTTTGCCCTTCTTAAATTTCCTTTTATTGTAAGAAGAAGACGAAGGCCGTCATTTTGGTTTACCCTCGTATCTCATGCATTCTCACGGCATCGTATGTAAGCGATAACTGATCGGATTCGTTTGGTATGTTCGTTCCCACCAACTAGTCGTTCGTTCGGTGCGCCCCACGCCCACAATTGCCATTAGCAGCCGGAGAGGAAGAGGTGGGGCCGTAGCTAACGCTTCATGGGGTGAGCGAGCGAGTGACGTCTATCCGTGTTGAGTGAAGCGTTCCCGTCCCCGTGCCCCAGGATTCTGTTCTTGGTAACACGTACCTCTGCCCATCTACTCCTCACCTGGCCATTGGCTCGTGTGGAGTCGCTGGGTGGGGGGCCCGTCGTTCGCGTCGAGCTTAGATGAGTGGCCAAGTCAGAGCGGTCACGAAAAGTATTATTATTATTGTTAATTTCTTTTTTATTTTTATTCTACTCCCCCCTGTTCCCAGGCCAGTAGGGTCTGCCTCTTTACATCATCTGTAGCAGAACTCCGTCTCTTCTCGTCCGCAGCCATGAAAGGACCGGGGCTATTCTCCGACATCGGCAGGACGGCCAAAGGTATCTCATCTTTTCCCAATCTCTCTTTTTCCTCGAAACTTGAAGTTTTCTGTTTTTTTTTTTGTTCGGCAACTCAGATCTGCTGATCAAGGACTACACCTGCGACCAGAAGCTAACCATCTCCACCTCCAGCGCCTCCGGTGTGGTAATCGTCCTCTACGGCTCTCCCCGTTACCCTTACTTTGCTCTTGTCGATTTCTGATGAATTTGGAATCTTTGATGACGAGCTTATTTTCTAGGTTTGGCAATTTCAATGTCGAATCATGTTGATTGGCTCCGTAATCTAATAGTTGCTGCCGATCTGATTGACGTTCGTTTCTTTTTCTTTGTGAAGATTTAGGATGGTCCCATTTGTAGCGCTTGTTGCTCCGAGGAGATCAGGAATAACTTCTGCGTGTGTATCTGGAATTATGGGCATTTCTTTTTTCCGCTTAATTTGTGGATTTGCAAGTGGTTGATTGGTTTCTGTCATTTCTGGAATTTGGGGTGGCTTAAATAGTCTGCCCCGATTTAATGCCCTTTTATGCGGTTCTTCATGTCTGTGGTTCACAGTTTCCTAGTGTTGGATGTGGTTTTATTTGTTCTGTTAACTGTTAACTGCACATTTGATTTTTCCTATTATATGTAGTTATACTTTTTGTTCTGTTGATTGGGTATTTCAATGTGGCCACGTGTTGTCCTTGTGTGCGCTCATGCTGTGTCTTGCTAGCTTTCCTTTGTATATGATTCCCTGAAAATTGATTCTGTCATATATTTATTTCTGAGTTTTGGATTTCTTTTGCCTTCTGGAATTTTGCTTCTTCCATGCCCTCTTTGTCTATGAAAACCTCATTCATTTATTATCATTTTATATTTCTCAAATGATGTGAATAACTGCCCTTTCTTATACTGTTCTCTGAATCTACGTTTTTATCTTTTTTTTTTTCGATTTACATTTACTATTAGGTTGATATGATGTTTCTTGATATAGCTTTGACTCTTTGGACTATTAAATTCGTCTGAAATTTTCAACTTTTCTTTGTTTGTTTGTTTCTTTTGTATTTGAATATGCTGTATTCTTTCTCTTGATTTCGTGACCCTATGGTGTCAGAAATCAAATTTTAGAGGTACTTTTTTATAATTGAAGCTCTACTGTATTCTTGAATGTATTGACTTTGGATAGAAAGTTGCTTTGCCATAGTTAGTCCAAATTAGTATACCACCTTATCAGGTGGTTCAAACACGGTTTTTCATTGCAAAGCATTTTTCAAGGAAGATTGCAAGCAAAAGAAGTATCTTTGCAGTTAGAAAACATATTATCAAGGTTATTGTAAGAAAAGCTATAGTAGGCTGTCTGATTCCATGCATCAAATATTACCAAAGACCCATTCCTAGAAGAAAGAAGTATTGCTGATCATCTCCATTTGAGATGTTGGGTTCAGGGGAGAAAACCAACAGAAATACAGCGTTGACTGATTTAAAAAAGATGGCATGATGTTCAAATATTAAGAAGGCACATATCAGAAACTTGTGCTGTTGTACTCATAATATTTGTAGCAGGTTTCCCAACAGAATGGTAAGTGCTGCCTGAAATATGTGGCACAAATTGATACGGATGGCGTAAAAGTGAGATAGGTGAGCAACAATGTTTGTTATGTTTTTATCAAGATCTATAAGGAGGATCTCTAGTATCTGTTATAACAGTTTCTTACATTCGGTCATGTTAATATTAATTGTGGCATAAAGGAACAGAGTGACAGTAATTAGAAATTCAGCTCTTAATCGATGCTGATGTATCTGAGCATTCTGTCCGAGTTGCATCACAGCAGAACTGCATTAGTGTGTATAAAGGATCCAAATGCTGGTGGTGGTTGGGCCCTGAATTCCAACAATCCAATCTATTTGAAGGCGCATCTTTTATTACAATGTGTAGCAAGAGTCCGAGGTTGGTTCCTTGTGGTTAGAATGAGTTTAGATCAGATTTTATAGGCAAAGTCAATTGGCAGGGTTAGTTTGTGAGTTTCTTAGTGCATGTTAAGAGTCCCAGGTTGGTTCCTAGTGGTGAGTCTGATTCTAGTCATATATTTGATTGGTCTGATCATTGGTTTAACCCTATAATTAGAGTCAGTTTGGATCAGATTTTATAGGCAAAGTCAATTGGCTGGGTTAGTTAGTGAGTTGCTTAGTGCATGATAATGTCTGATAACAGCGGCTAACAGCTAGTGAGAATCTTCTTTAACTGAGGTCTATCTGGACTCGAAGTTCTTAATTCATGACAATGATTGATCAGATCTTGGAGTCATAATATTTAATCACGTTAGTCCTTTTCCAAGTTGGAAAGAGCTCTGTTACAGAGATGAGGCAGGTAAAACATACTCGTTTAAGTAATTTGTTCTAAAGAAGAAAATTTTGATATCAACCTTTCCCTTCTCTTTCCCATTCTTTAATAATATTTTGTTTACTCTCTTTCTTCATTAGTAATTTACTTTCTCAGTCCTCATTACTATCAATTCCAAAGAGAATCTTATTTCTTTTTTAAACATATGATGTGCTTTTTAAAACATATTATGTGGATCCTTTGCCCTTGTTTCTAATTCACACCTGTAAGCTATCTATATTTCCATGTAATGTATCATCAAGTAAGATTCGAAAGCTTGTTTTAGTGTCCAGATAATGGTAATGAGTGGAAAAAGAGTGTTTGCCTCTTTTTGCTGTGTCGTTACTCCCATTAGCATTGACAAATGACTTCCATCTTTCTGTGGCAATAATGGTGACACTGATACATTGTATAAAAGGTGTACCCACCTGTTTTGTGACTAGTTTTGATGTTAATCTATTGGAGTGGTTCATATGACCTGAATCTTATTTCATTAAATGTGCAAATTTTGCATCTTGATCATGTGGGTACTTAATATTGAAGGTGCAGAAATAGCCATCATAGTTGTGATATATTATTTTGTATATTTTTCTTATTTACCTGAGATTGCATCCTCTTGGAAGAACAAATATTTCTAGAATCTTGTTTTCTATTTAACAAAAGAAGTTGTAACAATACTGAAACAATTCCTATGTGGTGTTCTCAAGACTCGATGGAATCTGCAATAGGGCCGAGGTCTGGTCATTTCATATACTACTATGGTCTTTTTGGGAGTTCAATATGTTGTGGATGGGTTCCACAAAGTCAGGAGAAATCTGAACGGTCTTTATATTGGCTGTAAACAGCTAATAATGCATAGAGTATGTATTTTGTTATTATCTGATATTCTTATCCTTATCGTTTTTGCTGCTGTGTCAATGGGTTCTACATAATCAGGAGAAATCTGGTTAAGGTTCTTTGTGGGGTGTAAACTGCTAATAATTCTTGGTGCACCATTGATGACCAGAAACTAAAAAAGTATTGTCTTGGCCAATGGTCGTCTGCCCACTTTTTTTTTTTGTCTTTCAATTTAATTTCTTTGAAATGACTACCGAGTCTTTTCCTGATTATTTCTATTGCCATATTAAAAACATTCATTGTTGCCCTCTTTCTTGAAATTGCATCAATCATCACCCATTACTCAGTCTCTCTCTCCAAATTAATCAATCTCCTGTTTCTTTCCTTCAAGCACCAGATACTACAACCTTGATCCAATAACCTCCACCACACTACAAGTCTAATCTGTTTCCCCTAACAGAACCCTGGGCACTTTTGCTCAGAATGTGATAATTTTCAGAGACAAATTTGAAGAAAATTCTGTCGCAGTTTTGAAGTAGCACTTACATAATTTGTAGAGTCTTCTTTTGTTGTTTGCATCTTTCTAGTGATCCTTATGTTCTGATATTTTAGTAAAATTGATGCTCATGACTTGATCTCAAACTATGTTAATTGCTAGCTGTGGATGTCTGAAGTTATTTGTTCCAGAAGTTATGTTATCATGTATTTTCTTCTGGTTTCTTGTCTTGAGATATTCTTTTTCTGCATTTAACCGACTCCAAACTGTTTCTGATTCAATCTACAGGCACTTACTTCTGCTGCTGTCAAGAAAGGAGGGCTTTACTCTTTTGATGTTGGTACACAGTATAAGTACAAGAATACCCTCATTAATGTCAAAATCGATACCGATTCGAATGTGTGTGTCGCCCCATTATCTTCTTGTCAGACACGAATTAGTAAGCAACGAAGAGGTTATAATTTTTTTTTCTCTGCGTTTTCTACCAGATTTCTACCACTCTGACCATGGCAGAAATCTTACCATCCACAAAGACTATTGCTTCTATCAAGCTGCCCGATTATAACTCAGGAAAGGTAACAAGGTTTGATGGCAGTAATAATTATGACCTGACGAGCCTGGAGACTGAAATCGATTTTTTACTCCATTCAGCTGGAGGTGCAATATCTCCATCATCATGCAAGTGTTGCCTCCGTGGTGGCTCTGAAGCAGAACCCTTTAGTTGAACTTTCTGGGACAGTTGGTGCCCAAGGCATTGCATTTGGTGCAGAGGCTGGCTTTGATACTGCCTCTGGAACTTTCATCAAATATACGGCTGGGATTGGCCTGAAGAAACCAGAATATAATGCTTCCATCATTCTGTAAGCATCTTTGTTGTTTATCGCAAACCTCTTCTTCCATTTTCCATGGAATCTTTACCAGTAACACTCTTCTTGTCATCAGGGCGGATAAGGGAGACACTCTTAGAGCTTCGTACGTGTACCATTTGGATGAGATGAAGAAGAGCTCTGTGGTCGCAGAGATCGTTAGAAGGTTCTCTACCAACGAGAACACGATGACTGTTGGAGGACAACATGCACTGGATCCCCAGACAACAGTGAAGGCAAGGCTCAACAACTCTGGCAAGCTCGGGGCTCTTCTCCAGCATGAGCTGAAGCCGAAATCCATTCTAACGATATCCGGTGAGTTCGACACCAAGGCCTTGGAAAGGACTCCCAAGTTTGGTTTGACTCTTGCTCTCAAGCCTTGACCATTAAATGTCGGAATGAATTGTGCATTTAGTGGTTGGATGGTGGAGGATTTTGTACAATAAACACAATCCACAGACATATATTTTTGAAGTTTTGGATGCTGTGGGAACCAATTGTTTTGTTGGGATTTAGATTATTCACACTCTTATTATTGGAGGCGTTCTCATCTCACTAGTGCCAACTTGTAATGCTGCTTGTTTTTTGGGTGCCACCCTCAAAAAGTGTTGCATCTTAGTTTGCAGAATTATCATCGGAAGTTCTCACAAACTTTTGTTGCTTTGATATGCTCGTCATTTTCGACAAAATCGTTTCATAATGGACTCGTGCAACTTTGAAAGGTGCTGAGGAAAAGGATTCGTGGTTGGCAGACAAAGTCTAATGAAATCAACCACACGTCGTACTAATTTTCAGGGATTTGGTGTATCAGTCTCATGATCGCATTGAATGAGATTGGTGAGGATTTTAAACCTGAGAACATGTTGAAGAATTACATTGATTTATTGCTTGCTCTCAAACTGAAAGTAATCTCGACTAGCCGAGTTTAATTGATCTCAAGAAAGTCGACCAACTAATAATCTCTTTTTTAAAATTTATCGGATGAGGATTCAAATTTTTAACCTCCATCAAATGATTACATTGATAAAACTCCTTTTAACAAATTATGTTCGGATCGAGTAACAGAGAGTATCAATAAAAATTTTATTTACTTACTTTTCTTATTTATTTATGTTCTAACAATCTAAGATGAATCTCTGTCACATTTTATTTCTGTCAAATTTAATTTCACATTGTATTTGATCGATCAGTCGTGCATCATTTTATAGATTTTGTTATTAAATTAGGCTGCTTTTATTCGTACATCATTTACAGTTATTTGTTTGTTGATATTCCGCTAAATGTTAGATTTTTCTTTCATTGTGGTAATAATAATAATAATAATCAATCCCTTATATTATTAACAACTCTCTGTTAATCTCTTGTTGATATTCTGCTATCAGTTAGTTATTTCCACTTTTTACAATTAATATTCTGCTACTAACTAACTCTCTTATTGTTAATATATTACTGATAGAAAGCAGCTCCAAATATATATATATTTTTTTTTTATTTTTCAATTTTAGTAACAATCACGAATTTTACTTTTTAAAATATATATATATAATTCCATCACCGAAAAAAACCTAAAATTATATTAGCCTTTGTGGTTAGAAGAAAGGCAGAGAAATAAAAGTAAAATTTGATGACAAGAAAAGAAATGGGTTAATATGGGTGTTGTAAGATGCTTGGATATGCTTAAAACCCATGTCCATATCTATACCTGGAAGTTTCATCCAACATAATTCAGATACAAATGCAAATATGTGACAACACATTCATGCGACCGAACACTAATTGGAAATGGAGTTGGATGGTTATTATCTGACATACTTTTGCCATACAACTTTCTCGATCTTGTAACGTGACAACCTTAAAACAAATTCAAGATTGGCAACTGTTTTGGTCGATCCTAGACACACTCGGGCATATGAACTTAATAAGCTTGCATTTGGTTCAAGTACACTTTGGGTAGATAGACGATCAAACAATGCTGCAAACCAGTGCATAAGATAATAGATCTAAGCTGTGTACGTACCTTCAGTAAGTTGAGTTTGCGCTTGCTTTGGTTGAATCTGCTGTTGCCATTGAAATTGTTGATATCTTTGCTGATGCTTTGGCTGCTCTAGAGGTACTTGATACCTACCAATGAAATCCAAAGCAGATATCCTAACAAAACTTGCCAAGTGGACTATATTGGAGATGAAGCATGAAAACTGACAAATGGTCTACCCAGGGGAGTTCTTGTTTAGCTCTCTGGCTGGCTGAGAAAGATATTGAAATCATTGAAACATGACGTGCCATCTCCTATTGGAATTAAACTTGTTCAAGTATCTATCGTAAAGAGGTTCATTTCATCAAAAGAAAAGGTTCATTGGATCAAGTGGGAAGAATCATTACGTCAAGAAGAAAAAATGGATTAAAAATCTATAGAAAAATAAATCAAATTGGTTATTGGTTCTTGAAAAGGTAGAAGGATAAGTCAAATTGGTTATTGGTTCTTGAAAGGATTTCTTGAAAGAGAATGATTCATCTTGAATACAATTAATATAATGTATTTTTGGAGACTATATAAACCCGGTCATGAGAGAGAAGAGAGTTTTTCTGAAATTATAAAAGTAATTTTCTTGAAAGAAATATAGAAGATTGAAAGCTTATCGTACTCTTCCTCTATTTGATATCTCTATCCTCTCTTCCTATCAAAATCAACACTCCAAACTAAACAATTAAACTTCAAAAGTTTAAGGAAACAAACCTCTTTAAAAAGATTATAAAAGTAGGTAATTATCTATGAACATCAAAGCCAGCGAGAACTTGACGGTACAAGACCCTTTTCGATAGGTTCCCACACATCAGCAATACTGACCGAACTGATTGCAGTATCTTGATACAACCCAGGAATCCTTTTCTGCAATCAAATTACATGGGAGCTGAAGATTAATACAACTTCAAACAAAATTAAGAAGGATTTTTTTTCTAAAACCAACCTTTACAATCTCGGCAATTGCCACTGCTTTGCTGATTGCCTTGCCCATTGCCTTTAAGACGATCTCTCCAACATGTTTTTCCTGCTTGAAAAACCATAATATAATATGAAATCATCAAAGAGAAGAACTCAGGGTTCACGTCTGCGTCACAACATGTAACATCCCATTAGTCCCATGGTTTCAAGGATCAAAATAGAGTTATTGGCCAGTTGACTCATCAAACCCGGGTCGTGACACAACGCTCACCATGCGTATAGTATAAAATGAAAAGAAACTTTTTATAATCAGATTACTTATTCAACTTTGAAGCAAACGAAATTAAAAGAGACACTATGCTTCCTGTAAATAGGTAAATATGTATTTCATACAGGGTCTTATTCTAGCAGCTAATTCTATTTGTGTTTATGAGATCATAATTGCTTCCTCTAGAAAACCTGTCATTTTGCCTTCTTCTAATTTTTCTTTTAACATGTTTAGAACAACTTTGGCATTAGTCCTTGGTTCAAGAACTTAACATTGAACCAAAAAGGTACAAGTTTCTACTTTTAAGTGGCTTTTAAGATTCAAATTTTAAGGCACAACCTTTCTCAAATATATTTTACAGGATAGAATTAGTACTAGCTTAAGAGGAGTAGTACCAGCTCGGTCACTTTTATCAAGACTTTGTTCACAAACTCTTCTTAACTCTTAGTTTAGCTCCAAAACTGATTAATGTCAAAAAAAGGATGCAACTAATGTTTATGTAAATGATTCATGCAAATAGAGAACTACATATAAATGAATGACTTGAAATATGAAACCCTCACGGACTAAGCCCACGAATGAAGCTCAAATTATTGAGCAATCACAATTAAAGCAGAAGCTAGACGCAAAAGTTTTAACTTTTCGACCCGTATCAGTCAGCATAGGCAAAACTTCTCATGCCTCCACAAGGTTTTCAGCAAAACCAAATGCATTTGATGATATGTACACTCCTAATTATATATGCTTGTCTCAGTTGAATATTTCTTTTCTTTTATGCAAGGAAAATAAAATATTTGCAGATAATTAAGCCAACAACCATTTTTCTTCTAGTTAAGTTAAAGAGGAAAACTTCTCTTATAATTAATTAGTTGTGATAATTATTTGTTTTAAGTGGACTCCATAAATAAAATAATTTAAGATGAAATCTTAACATATTTTGATTAAGGAATCAATGAAATTATTACTTAATTAGTAAAAAAAATTGTAAGGCGTCTTCGGTCGTACATCATTGCATCCACTTTACATAACATCCCATGAAATTTACTTATTTATATTTTGTATGTATACATACATACACCTAATGTTTTATTTAAATTGTAATTCCATTTCTATAATAGAGGATACTTTTTATTTTTTTACATGAAAAAATCGTTAGTTCCCATTTTTGGTTTCTCGAGTGAGTTTTTGGTCTCTTGAGTTATCACAAAATCGTTCTCTTGAGTTACATGAAAAAATCGTTCTCACAAAATCTTGATCGTTGACTTTCTTAATACACTTTTCTTAACGTTCGATTCGATGATGAGTCATAAATACTATTATGTTGGGTCCAGCCCATACGTGGGCTTGGACAATTGGGTTTATGTTCGATTCAATGAAGACGCACCCAGAGAAAAGAAGAGAGAGAGAAGATAAGGTTTCAGAGTTTTCTGTTTGACGATCGGTGGTCAAACGTTCTCAGTTTTGGCCCGAATTTTATATGAAGAATCCTTGCAGCAAACTCTACAATCCTAACGGTGTTGATCTATAGTTTACCATCTCTAAGGTACTTTCCTGCTATATCTATTTTGTGAGACTTAAAATTCTCTTACGAGGAGATATATGATCTTGATGTTATTGTGATCCTCTGATTATTCTAGAGAAGACCGATTATAAACCTGTTATCATTACTATTGGTAGTGAAAGTTTGAGGTGGACTACGATCCCGTGGTTTTTCCCATATTAGGTTTTCCACGTTAAAAAGATTTGGTCTCATTATGTGATTGATTTTTCTCTATTGTTTATGTTGTGGTGGTTGATATTTTTATTTGGATATCAAGTTGGTATTTTGATGAGGAACCCATTTTGATAGGGAAAAGAATATTCCGGTTTAACAGGTTTTTCCCAACTAGTGGTATCAGAGCATTAGGTTATTTGGTGCTAGTTTTTCTTGTGTGATTGAAATGGAACAGTCAGATGATATGATTAAATTGAACTCATCAAATTATTCCACTTGGAGACGTCTGATGGAAGATTTGCTTTATTGCAAAGATTTATATAAGTCCATCAAGGTTAAAGATAAACCTTCTACTATGGACGATGAAGAATGAGAAGTTCAACATAGAAAAACTATTGCCTATATTAGAAGATGGATGAATATAAACTTGCATGAGCATATTTCAAATAAAACCAGAGCTAATGTTGTTTGGCAAATGTTAGAAAATCTCTTTGTGAAAAAGACCGTGGGAAATAGAATTTCTCTCCTCAGAAGGCTTATAAATTTGAAGTATAAAGATGGTGGTGGTAACATTGTTGAGCACATAAGCCTATTTCAGAGTCTTGCAAACAAGTTGGTTGCTATGAAAATGAATATAAATGATGAGATGCAAGGATTATTACTTCTCAGCTCTTTACCAGAAAGTTGGGAAACGTATGTGGTGACTATTTACAACTCCACGCCAGAGGGAACTCTAACTATATATACGGTTAAAGACAGTTTGCTAAATGAAGATGCTAGAAGGAAAGAACAGGGTGAATCTTCTTCTGGGGCATTTGTTACTGAAAAACAAGAAAGACGTAGAAGAAGTCATAATAGAAATCCATATGGTTATAGAGGAAGATCCAAGTCTAGAAGAGATATCAAATGTTTTCACTGTAACAGGCCAGGTCACATGAAGAAAGAGTGTAGGTTTTAGAAGCGAGAACATAATGAAATGAAGAAAAATGAGAAAGAGACAAATACAGTTGGTACTGAAGGTAATATCACTATTGTCTATGATGAAGGTTATGTTAGTCTTGTAGCTCAGGACAGTAATTGGATAATTGACTCTGGTGCTTCATTTCATGTTACTTCTCATGGTGATTTCTTTAGATCTTACATTGCTGGTGATTTTGGTAATGTCAGAATGGGAAACAGTGGTACATCTAAGATTGTGGGTATTGGAGATATTTGCTTAGAGACCAGTATTGAGAGCAAATTGATACTCAAAGATATAAGACATGTTCCAGATATTCGTCTTAACTTGATATCTACAGGTCGACTTGATGATGAGGGCTTTGCACACTATTTTGTTGGGAAATCAAGGGGGCGACATCATATGCGCAGCGGAAGAACAAGAAAACAAAAATCCCCGATTCCCATTTATGTTCGTCGTCGTGCGAAGATTGGTGCGCAAAAATCCGTAAAACACAAAACTGCGTATAGAGATTGTGTTACCTAGGGAGATCGTATATCCCTGTTTCCTTGCAGATCCTTAGGAGAGGGTGAAGGAGGTCAAGCGTCCTCCTCTCTAGCGGTGATCCACACAAGTAGGGTTGCACGACCCTCCCCAAAAACTCCCAGGCCTCGAGGTGGAGAGGGAGAGGAGAATAGGAAAGGCAAGCAAAGACTCTAGCCTATGAGGTCAGGAATCCCTCCTATTTATAGAGATCCCGTGTCAAACCCTAATGGGTCCTTCCCTAGTGGGTATTGGATCTGCATCCAATAAGACAAGGGCTCCGGCCGGATATCTCATATCCAAACCTCTACCATCGCAATGCCTACCATATGTGTGTGACCCTCAGGCCCAATATCGAGCTGGCCGTGAGTCATACCGTCGAACTCCTTTCTAACTCAGTGAATTATTATCTACTGTAATAATTCACTTTCGACTCATCGACTACGGACGCATTTAGGGCCACTACGCCAGTAGTCCCCGCGATACTGGGGGAATCCAATCCATTGGACCTATTTGTCCTCGCCACCATGTACCCATAGTCCCTCATCCATCTAATATCCCAGACCGATATCGAGCATGGTGTTGTCGGACCCATACGGTTTCTACCGAAGTCGCTCTAAATCGATTCTCCCTGGAGAACTCTTTCTCTCTCAACCCGAATGACCCTCGCCAGGATTTGTCCGAAGAAGAACACATGGGATATTCCTCTCATGACGCCGAGAGTGGATGATCCTCTATCGACACTCAATAGCCCCTCGTGGAAGGTCGACTACCACTCCCCAATGACCACCAGTACTAGATCTGGGAGAGCCAAACCTATAAGTCTGGGTATCAAAGAGTGGAGCACTCATACAGACATCCTTGGTGTCTCAAGTCTAAGGACCGATACACCACTAGGACTACGGAATCGCCGTCCGACAATAAGGCATCATCAACCATCCAAAGATTCCGTAAAGCGGATCAATCGCTGAACTCATTCTCCAATGAGCACTGCATCGATCCCTAGTGTCCCTACACGAGCAGCTATGAGACCAGTTGCATCCATCATATGGACGAGTATACAAAGACACCGCCTATCCTTATCACGATGTCCCTCTCGAGTAACCTATGACCCTGATTATTTAGGATATGTGTTTAAAGGTGAATCGATCTCATTATCGGATCTCATCACGATCCATTCCCATTACACAAATCCAAGGACATCACAATATATATATGCATTTATACAATAGTTATAAAGTGATATACGCCAAAAATATAATAAGCAAAAAAAGATTCTCAGATCAAGTCACACATGCCATCACTCACGGATTGGCTTGTTGGCACCCATGACTAGCAATCTCCCACTTGACCTAAAGCCAATCACCTATGTGTCCGATCCCCATCGGACCCCTGTGGACGCCAAAAGACAAAATGAGACAACGGCTTTGTCGGTGGATTTGCAATGTTATCTTCGGATGGAACTCTTTTCCACTTCTACATCTCCTCAAGTTACGATCTTTCTTATAAGTTGGAACCTCCTCGGAACACTTCGATGAGACCCGGTTCCCTTATTTGAGTAATCACCCCATAGTTGTCGCAATATAAGGAAGTCGACTTGTCGCTATCTCAGACGACTCCCCAAATCTGTGATGAACTTCTTCACCCGACTCCCTCTTTGCTGCATCGTGATGCAGCAAAGAATGTACTCCTACCTGTGGTCGAAAAATCAAGTAGTGGTATCTTGCTTGGAACTCTTCCAAAGACACTCCCTCCATTCAAGGTGTACACATACCCCGAATTCGACTTGCTATCATCGACATCGACTGAAAACTTGAGTCGTGTAGCCTTCAACCTTAAGGCTATTACCTCCATATACTAGTAAAAGATCCTTAGTCCTTCTCAAGTACTTAATGATACACTTTTACTGCTTTCCAAAGCTCCAAGCCCGGATCCGCCGATACTTGCTCGTGACACTCGAGAGCATGCACTATATCGTGCCCAAGATATAGCATGACATACATGATAGACCCTATTGCTGTTGAGGCATAAGGTATCATATCCATGTTCGCCCTTTCTTCCGTAGTCTTTGGGGACATACTGGTAAAAGCGATATCCCATGTCTCATCGGTATGAGACCTCTCTTGGAATTTTCCATGCCAAACCTTTTGACAATAGTTTCTATGTACCTGACTGGGACAAGCCAAGCATCCTCTTGGATCTATCTCTATAGATTCTAATCCCCAAGATATAAGATGCTTCCCCTAAGTCCTTCATGGAGAAGTGTCTAGATAACCAAGCCTTTACTTGTGGATAGCATTCCTATGTCATTCCCAATGATGAGGATGTCATCCACATATAACACCAAAAAAGGTGATAGCGCCCCACTTACCTTTCTCAGTATACACAAGGCTCATCTTCGTTTAATCTAAGTCAAAAGATCCGATTGTCATATCAAATCTTATGTTCCAACTTTAAAGCTTGCTTTAGTCCATAAATGGATCTAAGCAACCTACACACCTTATCCGGGCAAAGTTCTTGGACACGAATCCCTTAGGTTGCATCATATACACCTCCTCCTCGAGGTTCCCGTTGAGGAATGCGGTTTTCACATCCATCTGCCAGATCTCATAATCATAGTGTGCTGCAATAGCCAATAGAATTCTGATGGATTTTAGCATTGCTATGGGTGAGAAAGTTTCGTCGTAGTCAACACCTTGCCTTTGACGATACCCCTTAGCCACTAGCCTTGCTTTATAGGTCTCTACATTTCCATCTACTCCCATCTTTTCTTTTAAAGATCCACTTGTAACCGATGGGTACAATACCTTCTGCATCAACTAGGTTCCAAACCTTATTGGAGTACATAGAGTCCATCTCGCATTCATGGCTTTTTTCCACTTCCGAGTCTATACTCATAATAGCCTCCTCGTGAGGTCCGAGGATCAATATCCTCTACATTCTCTGCTTCTAATATGTCCCACATATCTCTCAGAGGATGGGATACTCTATCAAACCTGCATAAAGTTGATACTTGTGTATTAGGTACCGAATGCATTCGGGTCAGAGTGGTGCTTGAGCTTGGTTCTCCAACCTCGCCCAATTCTATCATTCTCCCACCGCCTCCCGCCAAGAATGTGTTCCTTCTCAAGGAACACTGCTCTCTTAGCTACAAAGACCTTTTGGTCCTCGAGATGATAGAAATAATACCCACAAGTTTCCTTGGGGTATCCCACAAATTTGCATCGCTCCTGTCCTGATTCTAACTTATCGGGTTGTGTCTTCTAACATGGGTAGGGGCAGCCCCAGATCTTAACAACCTTAAGATCGCTTCTTCCCTTTCCATATCTCATATGGTGTAGACACTACCGACTTAGTTGGAACTCGTTCGTAAGGTAAGTCATGGTTTTCTAGGGCATATCCCCGTGAATGAGATGGGTAGGTCAAAACAAACTCATCATGGACCATACCATATCTAATAATGTACGATTTCTCCTTTCGAGAGACACCATTGAGCTGAGGTGTATAAGGAGGTATCCATTGGGATAATATCCCATGGTCCTTGAGGAACCGAGTAAACTCGTACTTAAGTATTCACCTCCTCGATCCGATCAAGAGTTTTGATACTCTTTTCCCAAATCGGTTCTCCACCTCATTCTTATACTCTCTCTCAATTTCTCAAAGGCCTCGACTTGTACTTCATTAAGTACACATATTCATACCTTGAGAAATCATCAAGAAATGTAATGAAGTAGGAGTAACCTCCAATAGCATGAGTTGACATGGGTCCACATACATCACTATGTATGAGTTCCAACAACTCATTGGCTCTCTCCGCCTTCTACTAAATGGCGATTTGGTCGGTTTTCCATCGAATGCAAGGCTCACAAGTCGCGATATGACACATAGTCAAATGGATCTAGATATCCATCATTTAGCAACTTTTGATCCTTCTTTCATGGATGTGACCTAGCCTACAATGCCACGTGTATGCACGTTCAACTCATCTCGTTTCCTTTTGGACATATTTACATTCATGATATGTGGAGTGGTGTCTAACATAAATAAACCATTATGCAATGTTCCTTTCGTGATGATCTTATCATCTAATAATATCGAACAACCATTGTTCTCAAAAACAAATTTATATCCACTAATCGTTAAACATGAAATGGAGATAATATTTTTGATAATAGATGGAACAAAATAACATGCATCTAATGCAATAAAAGCTCCACTAGGTAGATGTAGGGCTTACCTGCCCAACAGCCTAATACAACTTTTGCTCCATTACCCATCTTGAGGTTCATCTCGCCTCTCAGAAGTCTCCTAGGCCTTGCTTTAACCTCCAACGAATGCATATATGATAAGCACTACTGTATCCAATACCCATGTGTTATCATAAGAGTCCACAAATGGAGATCGATCATGAATGTACCCTAAGCTTCATCAAGCTTTTGTTTCTTTTCTGCAAGGTACTCTTTGCGCTTTCTCTTCCAATGCCCATCTTTACCACAATGGAAGCAATCGGCCTTTGTCCTTTGTTGGGTCTTTCTTAGCAACCTTTGCTTTACCTTGTTTGCCCTTGCCTTTTCCCTTCTTAAGGGACATTTACGCTTTTCTTTTCTTTTCTGGTCTCACCAAATGTAGAGAACTGGCTTCTCTTTCTTAATAGTACTCTCTTCCTCAACATATTGAGGAGCTCGAGAGTCACCTCAAACTTGTTCATATTAAAATTCATTATGAACTGAAAAGGAATCGTAGGGACCAAGCACAATGTCCACACAAGTTATCCTCTAGGACCATTCCTAGACCTGTGAGTTTCTATCCACTCAATCATCTTTAGGATATGGTTCTCAACCCAAGTCCCCTCACCATCCTAGCCGGAAAAGGCTCTTGGATATCTCATATCGTTGAGTCCTTCCCCTGTTCCTCAAACAATTTTCGACATGTAGGAGAATGGATCCGCATCCATCTTTTCATGTTGTCTCTCAGAACTCGAGTCATAGAGCCCAACATATAACACCGAGCAAGAGTGGAGTCATCAATGTACTTCACGTGAAGCGTGCATCTCATCCTCGCTTGCTTCTTTTCTTGGTAGGCATCATCAGATCAAGGACGCATACCATTTTCTCCGCCGGCCAGAGAACAATTCTCAAGTTACGGAGCCAACCGTATAATTTGGTCCAAGAAGGCGGTTGACATCAAGTATGCCACGTAAGGGATTTGAAAGCGACATTTTTTCTGAAAAAATAAAGATGTAGCGTAAATTAATAACATGCAGATTTTGCAAGAAATAAACTATCAAGATATGGACTTTTATCTTAATATGCTCCCACTATTTTACTAACGAAGTCACGCGACACCCTCAAAGACGCGAAACGGAAGTCTCCAAAGACTTCTAGTGGGGATCGATCCAATCAGCGTCTTAGTGTAACCTCGAGGGACTCGACCAATCACACTAAGCCTAAAAAGTAGGCAACTCTTGCCGATCACAACTCCTTGTGATTCCCGTCCTTTTCGGCCTCCGAATCACCATGGCCTCGAAGGACTCGACCAACCATGATGCTCGGTTAAGTCAACACCTTCGTTACAAGATTAGTCTGATTTGATAATATACCCTCGAGGGACTCGACCAAGCATACCATGTCCTCAGGTCACCGGTGACATCTCTATGTCGTAAGCAAGATAGTGAATCGCGATATAGGTGAGTCTCGAGGGACTCGACAAACTCAACCTACACCGGGAATCGGTTCCTACTCATAACGATGGAAGGCCACGTGGGTCAATCTAATTGCCTCACGTTTACCGACTTAATATTATCGAGAGATGTTTCTATAATTTGGTCTCCTAATATGACATGTCACACATATACATATTTAATATATATCTACATCGCATGCAAATATATATACATATCTAGTATGTATATAAGCAATCACATCAGATGATCATGGACCATAACCTAATATGATTAGGCCCTTGAGCCAAGGGCCCTAATCACTCACATCAAGATCTATGTGTGCAACGGTGCATCTCCATGCCCTCGCGATCGCCCATCTCGCCCCTCGCTTGCCTTCCGCCGACATCTTGATGCATCTCCATGCATCACGATCGTCCGCCTCGTGGGTCCCGCTTATCGCATCCACGCCCCGCCAAGCCTTCCTCATGTGATTACAACTTAATCATAGGCACGCAGGCCCGACAATAAACGAAATATAATGGAGGTTCGCAGACCTCAATAATAATAATCACAAGTACACACATCACACGGTCCATGATCATCCGTCCACACATCATACATCACATGTATAAATAATCATCATCATGTAGGACTACTAGATAATAATAAAAAATAATAATCAACTAAACCTTTTAATTAATTAATATTTTTTTGAAATCAGGGACATGTAGGGGATTTTGTCAATTCCTAAGGGTATTTTTGTAATTTGGACAAAGGATAGAAACCGAAATTTCTCAAATTCATAGGGGCAAAACTGTCCTTTTTGCCCAAAACCCTAATTCCCTCTATCTTCGCCGCCACCCGCCACCTGGCCGGCGGCGGCAGGGGGCGAGGGGTAGGGTAGTGCCCTCGCTTCAGAAGCGACGCCTGGGCGCCGCCGCCGCAGGGGCACCTCCACCCTCGGGCGCCGCCACTGGGCGGTTCTGCCTCGGAGGGCAACCGGGCCTCGAGGCGGTGTTTTCGCCGGCGGCCGGCTCCTCTGGGGTTTTTTGGGGGAAGGCGTGGCCACAGCGCCACGGTTCCATGCGCGGTCTCCCAAATGCTGTTCTCATGGCTGGCCCGCCCATGGGTCGGGCGGTCGCAGGCGCTTTCACCACGGGTCGCTAGCCTCACGGCTGCAAAGCCTCGCTATAAGCGGACCGGCCGTCCGGCTCGCTGCAGTACAGAGCGATTATGATGCGCCGCAAGATCGGGGAAAGCCCGGTCAGGGTCGCTACCGCCGCCGCGGTGGTCAGCAGCATGTAGATCGAGGGCAGCAACCGTTGCTGCCCTTCCTCGCTTTTATCCAACGATTTTGACGCCAATATTCTTCTTAAACACAACACACGCAGCTTCAAAACCAATCATTCTTACGAACAACCCGGCTCGATACCACATGTTGGGAAATCAAGGGGGACATCATATGCGCAAGCGGAAGAACAAGAAAACAAAAATCCCCATTCCCATTTATGTTCGCCGTCGTCGTGCTAAGATTGGTGCGCAAAAAATCCAAGAAAACACAAAAACTGCATATAGAGATTGTGTTACCTAGGAGATCAGATATCCATGTTTCTTTGCGATCCTTAGGAGAGGGTGAAGGAGGTCAAGCCGCCCTCCTCTCTAGCGGTGATCCATACACTAGGGTTGGCACGCACCCTCCTCAAAACTCCGTGCCTCTCGAGGTGGAGAGAGAGAGGAGAATAGGAAGGGCAAGCAAAGACTCTAGCCTATGAGGTCAGAATCCCTCCTATTTATAGAGATCCTGTCAAACCCTAATGGGTCCTTCCCTAGTGGGCATTGGATCTGCATCCAATAAGACAAGGGCTCACCTGGATATCTCATATCCCAACCTCTACTCATCGCAATGCCTACCATATGTGTGTGACCCTCTAGGCCCAATATCGAATGGGCCGTGAGTAATACCCGTCGAACTCCTTCTAACTCAAAGAATTATTATCTCTGTAATAATTCACTCGACTCATCGACTACGACGCGTATTAGGCCACTACGCCAGTCCCCGATTTGCAGTGGAATCCAATCCATTGGACGTGTTTGTCCTCGCCACCATGTACTTATAATCCCTCATCCATCTAATATCCCGAGACCGTATATCGAGCATGGTGTTGTCGGACTCATACGGTTTCTACTCGAAGTCTCGCTTAATCGGATTCTCTCTGAGAACTCTTTCTCTCAACCCAATTACCTCCCGGCCAAGGATTTGTCTCGAGCAAGAACACATGGGATATTCCTCTCATGACGCCGAGAGTGGATGATCCTCTATCGACACTCAATAGCCCTCGTAAGGTCGACTACCACTCCCAATGACCAACAGTACTAGATCTGGGGATTGCCAAACCTATAAGTTCGGTATCAAAGAGTGGAGCACTCATACAGACATCCTTGGTTTCTCAAGTCTAAGGACCAAATACACCATTAGGACTACTAATCGCCGTCCGACAATAAGGCATCATCAACCATCCAAAGATTCCGTAAGTTTTCAATCAAAGAACTCATTCTCCAATGAGCACCTGTATCAGATCCCTAGTGTCCCTACACGAAAGCTATGAGACCAACGCATCCATCATATGGACGAGTATACAAAGACACCGCCTATCCTGTTATCACGATGTCCCTCTCGAAAAACCTATGACCGGGATTATTTAGGATATGTGTTTAAAGGTGAATCGATCTCATTATCGATCTCATCGCGATCCGATTCCCATTACACAAATCCAAGGACATCACAATATATATATGCATTTATACAATAGTTATAAAGTAATATACGCCAAAAATATAATAAGCAAAAAAGATTCTCAGATTAAGTCACACATGCCATCACCACGGATTGGCTTGTCGGGCACCTATGACTAGCAATCTCCCACTTGACCTAAAGCCAATCACCTATGTGTTCATCCCCATCGACCCGTGATGCTCAAAGACAAAATAAGACAACGGCCTTTGTCGGATTCTGCTATGTTATCTTCGGATGGAACTCTTTCCACTGCTACATCTCCTCAAGTTACGATCTTTTTATAAGTCGAACCTCCTTAGAACACTTCATGAGACCCGGTTCCCTTTATTTGAGTAATCACCCCATAGTTGTCGTAATATAAGGTAGAAGTCGACTTGTCGCTATCTCAGATCGACTCCCAAATCTGTGATGAACTTCTTCACCCGCATTTCCTCCTTTGTTGCATCCGATGCAAAAGAATGTACTCCGCCTGTGGTCGAAGTCAAGAGTGGTATCTTGCTTGGAACTCTTCCAAAGACATCGCTCCTCCATTCAAGGTGTACACATACCTCCCTTTTCGACTTGCTATCATCGACATCGACTGAAAACTTTTGTTAGTGTAGCCTTCAACCTTAAGGCTATTACCTCCATATACTAGTAAAAGATCCTTAATCCTTCTCAAGTACTTAAGGATACACTTTTACTGCTTTCCAAAGGCTCAAGCTTGGATCCGCCTGATACTTGCTCGTGACACTCAGAGCATGCGCTATATCAGGCCCAGTATATAGCATGGCATACATGATAGACCCTATTGCTGAGGCATAAGGTATAATATCCATGTTCACCCTTTCTTCTGGAGTCTTTGGGGACATACTGTAGAAAGCGATATCCCATGTCTCATCTCCAGATGAGACCTCTCTTGAATTTTCCATGCCAAACCTTTTGACAATAGTTTCTATGTACTGGATCGGGACAAGCCAAGCATCCTCTTGGATCTATCTCTATAGATTCTAATCCCCAAGATATAAGATGCTTCCCCAAGTCCTTCATGGAGAAGTGTCTAGATAACCAAGCCTTTTATCAGGATAGCATTCCTATGTCATTTCCAATGATGAGGATGTCATCCACATATAACACCAAAAAAAGTGATAGCGCCCCCACTTACCTTTCTCAGATACACAAGGCTCATATTCGTTTAACGGTCATAAGATCTGATTGCCTCATCAAATCTTATGTTCCAACTTCGAAGCTTGCTTTTAGTCCATAAATGGATCTAAGCAACCTACACACCTTATATCCGGGCAGTTCTTGGACACGAATCCCTCAGTTGCATCATATACACCTCCTCCTCCTCGAGGTTCCCGCTGAGGAATGCGGTTTTCACATCCATCCGCCAGATCTCATAATCATAGTGTGCTGCAATAGCCAATAGAATTCTGATGGATTTTAGAATTGCTATGGGTGAGAAAGTTTCGTCGTAGTCAACACCTTGCCTTTGACGATACCCCTTAGCCACTAGCCTTGCTTTATAGGTCTCTACCTTTTCATCTACTCCGATCTTTTTCTTAAAGATCCACTTGCAACCGATGGGTACAATACCTTCGGGCACATCAACTAGGTTTCAAACCTTATTGGAGTACATAGAATCCATCTCGAATTCATGGCTTTTTTCCACTTCCTGAGTCTATACTCATAATAGCCCCTCAGTAGGTCCGAGGATCAATATCCTCTACATCCTCCTGCCTAATATGTCCCACATATCTCTCGGAGGGATGGGATACTCTATCGCACCTGCATAAAATTGATACTTGTGTATTAGGTACCCCAACGACTCTGTCAGAGTGGTGCTTGAGCTTGGTTCTCCAACCTCGCCAATTCTATCATTCTCCCACTGCTCCGGCCAAGAATGTGTTCCTTCTCAAGGAACACTGCTTCTTTTAGCTATAAAGACCTTTTTGGTCCTCGAGATGATAGAAATAATACCCACAAGTTTCCTTTGGGTATCCCACAAATTTGCATCGCCTCGTCCTTGATTCTAACTTATCTGGTTGTGTCTTCTAACATGGGCAGGCAGCCCCAGATCTTAACAACCTTAAGATCGCTTCTTCCCTTCCATATCTCATATGGTGTAGACACTACCGACTTAGTTGGAACTCGCTCTCGAAGGTAAGTCGCGGTTTAGGGCATATCCCCTGCAATGAGATGGGTAGGTCAAATAAACTCATCATGGACCGCACCATATCTAATAATGTACGATTTCTCCTTTCGAGAGACACCATTGAGCTGAGGTGTATAAGGGGTGTCCATTGGGATAATATCCCATGGTCCTTGAGGAACCGAGTAAACTCTGCATTTAAGTATTCACCTCCTCGACCGATCAAGAGTTTTAATACTCTTTTCCAGCCTGGTTCTCCACCTCATTCTTATACTCCTGAATTTCTCAAAGGCCTCGGACTTGTACTTCATTAAGTACACATATCCATACCTTGAGAAATCATCAAGAATGTAATGAAGTAGGAGTAACCTCCAATGGCATGAGTTGACATGGGTCCACATATATCACTATGTATGAGTTCCAACAACTCATTGGCTCTCTCCAGCCTCTACTAAATGGAGATTTGGTCAGTTTTCCACGAATGCAAGGCTCACAAGTTGTATATGACACACATAGTCAAATGGATCTAGATATCCATCATTTAGCAACTTTTGAATCCTTCTTTTCATGGATGTGACCTAGCCTACAATGCCACAGGTATGCACTGTTCAACTCATCTCGTTTCCTTTTGGACATATTTACATTCATGATATGTGGAGTGGTGTCTAACATAAATAAACCATTATGCAATGTTCCTTTCGTGATGATCTTATCATCTAATAATATCGAACAACCATTGTTCTCAAAAACAAATTTATATCCACTAACTGTTAAACATGAAATGGAGATAATATTTTTGATAATAGAAGGAACAAAATAACATGCATCTAATGCAATAAAAGCTCCACTAGGTAGATGTAGGGTGACCTCGCCAACAGCTAATACAGCAACTTTTGCTCCATTACCCATCTTGAGGTCCATCTCGCCTCTCTCAGAAGTCTCCTAGGCCTTGCTTTAAACCTGTAACGACTGCATATATGATAAGCACTACCGGTATCCAATACCCATGTGTTATCATAAGAGTCCCACAAATGGAGACCGATCATGAATGTACCCTAAGCTTCATCAAGCTTTTTTGTTTCACCCTTTCTCTGCAAGGTACTTTTTGCAGTTTCTTTCCAATGCCCATCTTTACCACAAAGGGAAGCACCGCCCTTTGTCCTTTGTTGGGTCTTTTCTTAGCAACCTTTGCTTTTACCTTGTTTGCCCTGCCCTTTTCCCTTCTTAAGGGACCTTTCGCTTTTTTTTTTCTTTTCTGGTCTCACCAAAGTAGAGAATTGGCTTCTTTTCTTAATAGTACTCTCTGCTCCTCAACATATTGAGGAGCTCGGGAGAGTCACCTCAAGCTTGTTCATATTAAAATTCATTATGAACTGTGAAAAGGAATCAGGGATCAAGCACAATGTCCACACACAAGTTATCCTCTAGGACCATTCCTAGACCTGTGAGAGTTTCTATCCACTCAATCATCTTTAGGACATGGTTCTGAACCTGTGTCCCCTCGGTCCATCCTAGCGCCGAAAAGGCTCTTGGATATCTCATATCGTTGAGTCCTTCCCCTGCTCTCAAACAATTTTCGACATGTAGGAGAATGGATCTGGCATCCATCTTTTCATGTTGTCTCTGAACTCGAGTCATAGAGCCCAACATATAGCACCGAGCAAGAGTGGAGTCATCAATGTACTTCACGAAGCGAAAGTGATCTCATCCTCGCTGCCCCTTCTTCTGGCGAGGCATCATCAGATCAAGGACGCATACACGATTTTTCTCCGCCAGAGAACAATTTCGTTACGGAGCCAACCCAGATAATTTGGACCAAGAAGGCGGCTGACATCAAGTATGCCACGAAGGGATTTGAAAGCTTACATTTTTGAAAATAAAGATGTAGCGTAAAATGAATAACATGCAGATTTTGCAAGAAATAAACTATCAAGATATGGACTTCTATCTTAATATGCTCCCACTATTTTACTAACGAAGTCACGCCGACACCCTCAAAGACGCGAAACGGAAGTCTCCAAAGAGACTTCTAGTGGGGATCAGATCCAATCAGCGCCTTAGTGTAACCTCGAGGGACTCACCAATCACACTAAGCCTAAAAGGTAGGCAACTCTTGCCGATCACAACTCCTTGTGATTCCCGCCCCGCTCGGCCCTCCAATCACCATGGCCTCGAGGGACTCGACCAACCATGATGCTCTGTTAAGTCAACACCTTCGCTACAAGATGAGTCCGATTTGATGATATACCCTCGAGGGACTCACCAAGCATACCATGTCCTCAAGTCACCGGACATCTCTATGTCGTAAGCAAGATAGCTTAATCGCGATATAGGTGAGTCTCGAGGGACTCACCAACTCAACCTACACCGAAATCTGCCTCCTACTATAACGATGGAAGGCCACGCGGGTCAATCTAATTGCCTCACGCTTACCGACTTTAATATTATCGAGAGATGTTTCTATAATTTGGTCTCCTAATATGATATGTCACACATATACATATTTAATATATATCTACATCGCATGCAAATATATATACATATCTAGTATGTGTATAAGCAATCACATCGATGATCATGGACCATAACCCAATATGATTAGGCCCGAGCCAAGAGGGCCTAATCACTCACATCAAGATCTATGTGTGCAACGGTGCATCTCCATGCCCTCGTGATCGCCCATCTCGCCCTCGCTTTGCCTGCCGACATCTTGATGCATCTCCATGCATCACGACGTCCGCCTCGTGGGTCCCGCTTATCGATCCACGCCCCCCATTGCGCCTCCTCATGTGATTACAACTTAATCATAGGCACGCAGTTCCCGACAATAAACGAAAAATATAATGGAGGTTCGCAGACCTCAATAATAATAATCACAAGTACACACATCATCACACGGCCCATGATCATCCGGCCCACATCATACATCACATGTATAAATAATCATCATCATGTAGGACTACTAGATAATAATAAAAAATAATAATCAACTAAACCTTTTAATTAATTAATATTTTTCTGAAATCAGGGACATGTAGGGAATTTCAATTCCTAAGGGTATTTTCGTAATTTGGACAAAAGATAGAAACCGAAATTTCTCAAATTCACAGGGGCAAAACTGTCCTTTTGCCCAAAACCCTAATTCCCTATCGTTGCTGCCGCCGCCGCCACCACCTCACTGGCGGCGGCTCAGGCGGCGAGGGCGAGGGTAGTGTTCTCGCCAGGCGACCCTGCGCCGCTTGCGCGGGCGCCACCATTTAGTATGGGTGCGGCCATTCATGGGGCGGTTCTTTCATGAGGCGCCATCCGGCGGTGGCCGCCATTGGCGGGCAGCCTTCACCGGGGTTTTTGCTGAGAGCAGCGGCCACAGCGCCGCCGCTCGCATGGCGGTTCTCAACCCGCCGCCGTTCTCATGGCGGCCATCCCGGGTCACGTCAGTAGGCGCCTTCATGGCCGCCACTGGCTGCCCGGCCGCAGAAGCTTCCGCTAAGGCAGATCGCCGGGTCGGTTGCAGTACGCCGATTAAGGCTTATGCCGCGCCAGGGTGCCTGGTCAGGCCGCGGCCGCGTCTGTCATGCAGGTGGTCGCAGGTGATGCAGATCGAGGGCAGCAACCGTTGCTGCCCTTCCTCGCTTTTTTGGCCAACGATTTTGACGCCAATATTCTTCCTAAACACAACACACGCAGCTCAAAACCAATCATTCGCACGAACAACCCGCTCGATACCACCGTTGGGAAATCAAGGGGGGCGACATCATACATGCGCAATGAAGAAACAAGAAAACAAAAATCCCCGATTCCCAAAAAAGATGTTCGCCGTCGTAAAGATTGGTGCAAAAAATCCAAGAAACACAAAAAAACACGATAGAGAGATTGTGTTACCTAGGGAGATCAGATATCCCTGCTTCCTCCTTGCAGATCCTTAGAGAGGGTGAAGGAGGTCAAGCCGCCCTCCCTCTAGCGGTGATCCACACAAAGAGGGTTAAGGGTTGACCCTCCTCAAAACTCCAGGCCTCTAAGGTGGAGAGGGAGAGGAGAATAGGAAAGGCAAGCAAAGACTCTAGCCTATGAGGTCAGTGAATCCCTCCTATTTATAGAGATCCCGTGTCAAACCCTAATGGGTCCTTCCCTAGTGGGTATTGGATCTCGCATCCAATAAGACAGGGGCTCGGCCGATATCTCATATCCAACCTCTACTCATCGCAATGCCTACCATATGTGTGTGACCCTCTAGGCCCAATATCGAGCCAAGCGTGAGTCATACCTCGCCAACTCCTTTTCTAACTCAGTGAATTATTATCTCTCAATAATTCACTGACTCATCGACTACTTTGACGCATTTCAGGCCACTACGCCAGAAGTCCCCGACGATACAGGGGAATCCAATCCATTGGACCTGTCTGTCCTCGCCACCATGTACCTATAGTCCTCATCCATCTAATATCCCAAAGACCGTATATCGAAAGCATGGTGTTGTCGAATCCATACTTGGCTTTTACTGAAGTCTCGCCTAATCGGATTCTCCTGAGAACTCTTTTCTCTCAACCCAAATGACCCCGCCAGGATTTGTCCGAGCAAGAACACATGGGATATTCTCTCATGACGCCAGAGTGGATGATCCTCATCGACACTCAATAGCCCTTGTAAGGTCGACTACCACTCCCAAATGACCAGCCAGTACTAGATCCGGGACAAACCAAACCTATAAGTTCTGTATCAAAGAGTGGAGCACTCATACAGATATCCTTGGTGTCTCAAGTCTAAGGACCCGATACACCACTAGGACTACGGAATCGCCGTCCTCGGCAATAAGGCATCATCAACCATCCAAAGATTCCGTAAGCGATCAATCAAGAACTCATTCTCCAATGAGCACATGTATCAGATCCCTATTGTCCCTTTACACGAGCAGCAGATGAGACCAAATGCATCCATCATATGGACGAGTATACAAAGACACCAGTCTATCCGATTATCAATGATGTCCCTCTCGAGTAACCTATGACCGGGATTATTTAGATATGTGTTTAAAGGTGAATCGATCTCATTATCGATCTCATCACGATCCCATTCCCATTGCACAAATCCAAGGACATCATAATATATATATGCATTTATGCAATAGTTATAAAGTGATATACGCCAAAAATATAATAAGCAAAAAGATTCTCAGATTGTCACACGCGCATCACTACGGATTGTTGTTGCGGGCACCATGACTAGCATATTTTGGTGAAAGCAAATGGAAACTCACCAAAGGTTCTCCATTGTGGCAAGAGGAAAGAAACTTAACTCATTTTATGTCATGGAAGCTGCTACATAAAGGAGAGATTAATGCAATTCAAAAAGGTGAAAGTATAGATCTTTGCATAAGAGGCTTGGACATATCAGCGAGAAGGGACTTCAAACTCTTGTTAGAAAGCAGTTCTTACCAGAGTTGCAAGGTATATCTTTTAAATCTTGTGATCATTGCTTAGTTGGAAAAACACATAGAGTTGTATTTCAGACATATCCATCATCTAGAAGATCAGATGTTATTGATTTAGTTCATACTAATGTTTATACTATGCAAACTAGAACTCTTGGAGGTGCTCTTTATTTTGTTACTTTTATTGATAATCATTCTAGAAAAGTTTGGGCATTTGCTTTGAAATCCAAAGACCAGGTACTCGATGTTTTCAAAGAGTTTCATATCAGTGTTGAAAGAGAAACTAGCAGAAAACTAAAGTGTATCTGATCAGATAATGGTGGCGAGTACAGGGGTTTTGAGAATTATTGCAGGTTCTATGGTATCAGGCTTAAGAAAACAGTTCCTAAAACTCCTCAATAGAACGGTGTGGCAGAAAGGATGAACAGAATCATTGAAAAAAGGATTAGGTGTATGCTTTCCCACGCTAAGTTACCAAAGTCATTTTGGGGGGAGGCTATGAGAACTACAGTTGATCTGATAAATCTTTCTTCATTAGTTCCTCTGAAAGGTGATATTCCAAAGAGAGTATGGAGAGGAAAAGATATATCTTATAATCACTTAAGAGTCTTTGGGTGTAAAGCATTTGTTCATATTCCTAAAGATGAGATGTCCAAGCTTGATAGTAAAGCAAAAGCATGTATCTTCTTGGGATATGGTCATGAAGAGTTTGGGTACGATTATGGGATCCAAAGGAACAAAGAGATTATTGGAAGCAGATGTTGTGTTTCAAGACCAATTGTTTGATGATGGTGATAATATCGAGAAGCCAAAACCTCCCTGCTTATATTCCTTGAGTTTGGGTCCAGTTTCTTCACCAGAGTTCATGATGATCATGGGGAGATGAACAAGAAGATTGTTATGAGAATACCAAAGATGATACACCCACAAATTGATGATGTCAAACTAATCAACAAGTACCTCCACCACCAGTTGAGATTCCATTGAGAAGATCCACTAGAGAGCGACAACCACCTACGAGATATCCTCCATATGAGTATGTTATGCTTACTGACGGGGAGAGCTAGAAACTTACCAAGAAGTTATTCTATATGAGAATAAGAATGAGTGGGTTAAAGCCATGCAAGAAGAGATGAGATCCTTGCTTGAGAACCACACCTATGACTTGGTAAAGTTGCCTAAAGAGAAGAAAGTTCTCAAGAATAAGTAGGTTTACAAATCAAGACCCAAAATAATAGCTACAATAAAGATACAAGACACGACTAGTTGTGAAATGATTCAAATGGAAGAAAGGTATTGACTTTGAAGAAATATTTTCTCCAGCCAGGAAAAAATATCCCTATCCCGAAGTTGTTCTTGGTGTGTAATCAAGCCTCTTTGAATTTAGAAGTTGAGCAACTTGATGTAAAAAACAAAGATTTCTTCATGGTGATTTGGAAGAAAAATTTACATGGAGCAAACCGTAAGGTTTCAAAAGTCAAGGAAAAAAAGAAAATCTAGTATGTAGCTTAAGAAAAGCTTATACGGACTCAAACAAAAACCTAGACAAAGGGTACAAGAAGTTTGATTCCTTTATGATGAGCCAAGGGTATGATAGAACCACATCTGATCATTGTGTGTTTATGAAGAAATTTTCAGATGATAATTTTATTGTTTTACTGCTATATGTGGATGATATGCTGATTGTTGGTCATGATGTTGAAAAAATTGGAAAGCTTAAAAGAGAGCTAAGTGAAACAAATATTTGGCATGAAGATTCTTCGTGATAGGAAGAAAAGGAAGATTTGGCTATCTAAGAAGACTTACATTGAAAAGGTTCTTGAAAGATTCAACATGAATAAAGCCAAAACAGTTTGTTCTCCACTTGTAGGTCATTTCAAGCTTAATTCGAAACAATGTTCTACAAGCGAGAAAGAAAAAGAAGAAATGTCTAGAGTGCCCTACCATCCAGAGGGCGCTTTGATATATGCTATGGTTTGTATTAGGCCGATATAGCCTGTCACGCATTGGAGTAGTCACCGATTTCTCTAATCCTAAAAAAAAGAACATCAAGAGTTTTAAATGGATATTAAGATATCTAAGAGGTACTTCCGTGTTATGTTTATGTTTTATGCAAAGGATGAACCCGTGTTAAAGGTTACACATGATGCATATATTTGGTGATATCGATTCCGTGAAATCCACTTCTGGATTTTTTTGACATTTATGTGAGGAGAGCGCCTTTGGCGCCTGGTTACAGTATGTGTTGCTCTATTAACCACGTATGCATACATAGCAATTATCAAGCCTACAAGGAAGCTTTATGGATGAAAAAGTTTCTATTCAGAATTGAGCTTGAAACAGAAGGATATATCACTTAATCGTGACAAATGAGTGCCATTCACCTCTCCAAGAATTCAACATACCATTCTAGATCCAAGCATATTGATGTGAGATATCACCGATCCAAGCATATTGAGCCCAAATCAATAATTGAAGGCAGAAATTAAAAAGAGAGATAGATAGGGTTCAGAGAGTGCAAATAAGCGTGGGGTACAAAGAACGGAGGTGTAGGCAAGCATATCGAATCGAGAAAAAAGAAGAGAGAGAGAAAGTAAGGTTTTAGAGTTTTATGCTCTAAGGTACTTTCTTGTTATATCCACTTTCATAGATCTAAAAATTCCCCTTTACAGGAGATATATGATCTTGATGTTATCAGATCCTTTGATTTTGATGAGGAACCAATTTTGATAGGAAAAGAATATTCGGCTTTTAACAGGTTTTTCTCATGATAGCTTCAATAACCTATATTGAAAAGGCTAATATTCGATATGAGATGAAAATTGATGGAACCAATTGTGCATAAATCTCAGTCTTATTTATCATCTTTGTGATCCTTACGGGATTCGAACTCGATAAAATGGCAAACCTTCGCTGATCGCTTCTAACGAGGGAGTATGTATATAGAGTTGCATCTTTTCTTTTTCTACAATAAATGTATAAGGAAATCAATATACTTTTATTGTGAGTTTTCAACTATTTAAATAAATAACTTTAGCAAAAAAGTTCTCAAACGATAATTGCTCAAAAGTTCTCAAGTGACAAGGATAAATCACAACAAAACGCTTGTCATCGATTCTTCCTTTTTTTCATCTTTCAACCAACAATACCTTCATTGATACTAACTATTAAAGATGTTGATTCTATTATACTTGTTGTTACAATGTCGAGAAATGAAGATGAAACTATAGAATCTTATAATAAGTTGAAAGAAAAGAACTTCTTGCTTGTTGGTCTTGGTAGCTCTAACTTAGTTAGAACTGTCCTTGACTACTCAAAACTTATAGGTCGAAGAGAGAATATGGATGCCATTGTTTAGAAGACGAACCAATAATATTTTCTTCTCTTGCCTTCGATGAGAGAACTTCCTTAGGGCTATGAAAATTAAGATATAATGTTTTTATGATAAAAGTATCATGCATATGTGAAATTATGATAAACATGATGCATATATAAAATTATGAAAAAATATTATGACATATAAAATGGGTAAGAAAACTAATATATTCAACATGATGAGTTTTGAGGAAGGAGACAGTGAGGGTATTTTGTAATTTCTCCTTGAGAAATTATAAAAATACCTCACTTTGTCTACTTCATTTCATGTAGAAACTACTTATACTAAGGTATAAGTTCATAAAAAGTACCTCAATAATTATATAATATATATATATATATTCCTGTATTTCTTTATTTGTTCTTAATATTTTTAATAATATTAGAAAATTATAAATTTTATAGTTAGATTGAGTAATGGAAAATATCAAAATTATATATATACACACTCTTCTTATTTTTTTTTTTTTCATAAGATTTGTATTGTTTGAACCCAAAATATTATTCACTCACCTTCTGCCTTTCCTATAAAGCAAGAAATCATTTTTTTTTTATTTTTCTCAGAGATATTTTCTTTCCTTAGAGTTCTTTCTTTCTCTCCTGTCATCTTGCATGAGAACGAAATTTACGCTGGTTAGGACCACGAAAAAATGATTACAGGTTCCCCTTTTCCCTTTAATTTTCTCTTATTTATTAAAAAATATTATCGTTCATGTTCTAAATAAATTATGCCCCATATATGTTCTTTAAATTTTGTTAATCTTTTTTGGGTGAATTTTCGATAAAAAAAGATATCTTATTGAGCTTTTTTCTTGAGGGTTCTCGTAATCTCTATCATTATCCGAAAATAATCTCCTATCCTTTTTGTATTACATTAAATTAATTCATAAAATGAATCAATACAATTCAAATGTTTTTAATATAGTCTTACAGTAATTTTCATCGAGTTGGCCTAATGATTAGACCCATCCTTCTGTAAACGACCGCTTACTTGTGGGCAAAGAAAATATAATGCATTCTCGATCGATCTTTCGGTGGGGTTTCTGATTACATGATTTCTCGTATCGGACAAATCACATGATCTCTTTCGTTTGTTTGCTTCCTTCCTCGGTACGAAGATGTGACCGTCGAAATATTCTACCGCACCTGCAGTTTCTACGCGAATGCCTTGAATGCTGAGGTGGTGGTTCAAGAAAGGCACAGAAATTCGCGCAAGCTTTACGGGCGTATAATTTACTCGTGTATTTTGGTGTTGCTTCCAGCCACGTCCTCATACTAAAACACCCAACGAGGCCGGCTATCGACCCAAGACTTCGAAAACACCACCGGACATCCAACTAAACGACGCCACGTGTATAATAACCTATGTTTTTAAACCTCCTCGAGGAGGTTTCGTGCCACGCTAACTCTCTCTCGTCCGTCGTCTCCGATCCACCCTTCCCCTTCCCCTTCCCCGGCCCTCCGTCCTCCGCTCTCCGCTCTCCGGGACTTTCTTGGAGACAAATCGAGTCTGATCTGAGCGTACCGAGCTGGTTGATTTTTCTTTGATTTTCTGAGAGGTGCTCTTCTCTGTTCCTCTTCAAGTTTTATTCTTTGTATCCAGGTGATGTAGATACTTTGTAATTGTGATTTCATGTGAAGGCTTAGGTTACGTAGCGCTTGATGTTCTTCTCTTGGATTATGGGTTAAACGAAAGGATGGGTTTCCACCATCAAAATGAGTTTCTTGGGGTTTTCCCCTCATAATAATGTTAGGGCTATTTATCTGCTTGATGCCTCATGTTTTCTTTGTCGATTAGGATTAAAGCAAATGACCCTATTCGTAATCCGACTTAAAACATTACGAGAAATGTGATTTGAGAAGCAGTGTTTTGGGACGATGAGGCACTTTTTTTTTTTTTTTTTTTTTTTGCTCTTGCGATTTGCAGGAAACACTTTGTTTTGTAATGTTTTAGCTTTTGTAAACGTCTTATGAGGTGATCAGTACAAGTGCTTGTTAGGTTGATGACCGATAACTGCCTTCTTACTCGTCTTTTGTTTTCTTATCCTGTGGTGGGGATTCTGAAGGTTCAGGGACCTACTATACATAGGTTATTGTGGATCTCATCTGTGGAAAGGTTCAGCAAGGGGAAGACTGTTGAGGATGACTGTTGAATCTTCCTTGCATTTGTCCCATGAGCTAGGTGTTGTCCAAAGCACTGGCCAGACTAACCAGCTTAAGGTAAGAGGAATCGGCCACGCCAACCGACTTAAGGTAAGACAGAGTTTGTTTACATATTTGTTTCATTTTGGCACATTATGCTTCTTTAGTATGAGTATCTGAAGATCAACCATGACTTTGCAGTGCTACAAAATAAACAAATGGTACTGCTTGAAGACCTTTCCCCTTTCTTCTTGTGCTTCGGTATGTTAATCATTCTCAAAGGAATTTTTACCATATTATTTTGTTGTAGTTGTGCTTAATTTGTGCCAATAATAGTCACATATTTAGTGTTCGGTGCTTTCAGTTGCGACACAGACTCTTTGATGCTTGCTTATTCTTTTTGTAATTCAATCATAGCAAGTCATGAAAGAAAACAATAATAGGCTGAAGGTGCTTGTGAATGGAAAAGTGGTATTTCAGATTTAATATTATGTCTATCCTGTAAAATAGTGCTTTAAAGCAGAACTTGTGTTTTAAGATACAGTGTTGTGCTCCTATTTTCTAAGTTGATTTCTTTTTTCAAGAATATTCTCGTCAGAGTATTCTTGTTAACATGATTTGTTATCTGTTAGTCATAGCAAAAAAAATTCTATGCTAGTCATTTAGGTTGATTTTAAGGTAAGCTGTGATTTTTGATTAGCTAACAATTTGTTTGAGGAAACTTCAGTGTCACATTGATGTTAAACTTATGCGCCAAAGGATTCACTGTCTTTTTTTACTTATGACACCAAATTGCAACTGCTTTCACATTGGTTAAAATTTTATCATCTTTGTCTTTTTTTTCTCTCCATTATGATGGTAAGTTATCTGAATCAATGTACTTGCATAAAGGCAAACCATGGTGTACTTGATGCCATTAGTGCTTAGGTGTTGAAGTTAGAAGTAAATTCTACTTCTTGAGAAGTCAGGCAATGAAAACAATTGAAATGAAGTGCTGAATAAGGTGTTATTTAGTATATTGAATAGTCAAAGCTGGCATAATCCATAAAGAACTATATCTTTTTGGATGCCTTTTTTATTTTATGAAAATATTAAATTTCAGTTATCTAGTATTGAATAGTCTCCTTTAGATTTAAGCATGTGATGCCACATTTTTTGAAGGACATACCATGACATGTAGGGTTTAGAAATAGATCCCAGACTGCTATAGTTATAATAACAAGTTTAATTCAAGCACTCGTGTTCTTTGTAGATGTATGCTACTTTTTATATGGATGGTCTAGATCAGTGATTACAATAGGCGCTCGGGCGCTCGCCTAGGCGCTCGGGTGAGGTGAGGTGAGGCTCGAGCGTCTTGCTTCATTTCCAAAGAGCGCTTTTCAAGAGGTTCACCAGCCGAAGCGAGTCGAAAGCTCGGGCGCTTAGGTGAGCGCCAGGTTAAACCAAGCGACCGAACCAGATTTTTAGGTCCGATTGGTTCTCGGTTTTAGTTGTTCAATCAACCAACTAAATTACCGATATTAGGCTCCCTCGCGATTTCCCCCCAACTTCCCCAACCCTAACACTCGCGATTTTGTCGCCGAGATTTTTCTCCATCGCCGCCGCTGTTCGGCACGCATCGCCATCGTCGCTGCTCGTCGCTATTGTCGCCACTGTCAGTCCGCCATTAATTGTTATCGCCGTTGCCGCCGTTGCTGTCATTGCCGCCATCTTCATTGCCGCCGCCGCCCCGCTGTTTGCCAGATCTCTCGGCCTCCCACTCCCACTCCCACTCCCACTATTGCTCACCGCCCCCCACCGCTGCCACCACTCTCGCTTCCCATCTCAGCTTTTACGCTATCGCTTATCACCGCTACCATTGTCTCAAGAAATTTCTGGCCTTTCACACACTTCACTATATAATGTTAAGATATTAACAATATACTGCTAATTGTATACTAATAATAGTATTTTTATTTATTATATTAATAATATATTATTTTGATTTTAATACTATTAATTTTTATTTATTTAATATTATATTTTTTATTTAAAAAATAAAAATATACTATTATTATTTATTTATTTATTGTAATTTTGTACCTGATTTTTTTAATTTAATAGCATATTTTTTATTTAAATAATTATATTTATTAATTATATTATATAGTTTTATATTTTAGCATCTCACTTCGCTCGGGTGAACGCCTAACGCCTCGGGCGTTTTTGGACCTTCACGCCTTTATCAGCTTAAACCGGTAAGATAATAGTTAATATTCTTGTTAACTACAGAGTCAGTAATGGTTAATATTCTTGTTACTTTTGCTTCAGCTTAAACTGGTAAGATAATAGTTCTAGGTCATTAATTTACGCTATTGTTACAAACTTTTTAGTTATTGTTGAGGATAACATGAACTTTATTTTGCTTTTGTCCTCAGCATTTCATCTTCTTCAATGTTATTTCTAAGTTCTGTCCTATATATCCTTTCTTTGCTTGCTTCTTATGTTATAGTATGCAGCAAGAAATGAAAGGACCTTTCAGAAAGGTAGGATTAGAAAAGTGAAATAAAAAAAATTATAGGAGATGCAGGGAATGGATAAATAGCTTATGTTGATGGATTATATACCTAGTTTAGGTCATTGATATGCATGAGCCATCCTGATATAAAGTTAAAACATCTGACTTTTGCTGGTGGGAGAAGATTCCAATTTTTTCAATATGTAGATGATCTCTGATTCATTTCATTTTTCTCTTTGTCACATATCAATCTTTGTGTTTTAATTGTTTTAGTTTCAAAAACATATATATGTATCTTTCTTGTCTTGTTACTATTTCTTAGACAAATACAATTTGTCACCCTTGAAACATATCTGATAATTTTTTTAAGATGTCAGTTTGTCTAGCTGGCGAGGTTTTTGAATGTTGATGGCAATGTCTTGAAATCAAATCCTGTCTTACAACTTTGCAAAAAAAAAAAAGTCACTCTTACCTCATCAATGTGCACTTCAAACGATGATATATGGAAATTGGACTTCTTTTCTTCTTCTGCCTTTTAATTTGTGAATTTAGGATTTTTTTTTTCTTAGATAAAAAATGATGCATCATTTTTTAAGAAACACAAACTTCTAGTATATTTTTTCCTAAAGGGAAAATTTATGTGATTTAATTTGCTTATAATATTTTCTCATGCATATCCAACTTTGCATGCAGCGACAAGGTGCTTGGAGTTCCCATATTTCAGACAGGGTACACAAGCCAATGTTCTGCATTCCATACAGATACAATGTTTTCAAGTGTCAGTCTTCTACTATACCATTCTCAGAACATGTGATTCCTCTTCTGAGGAATACCACCTTGTCTTTGACTAGGTATTGCGTTAATTTGATGCTTAATAATCTACAAGATATTGATTCATGAATTTCAGATGTTTTCTTTCTATTCTGTGGGTAAAAACTGATATTACACACTTAAATATTCCATTTCATATCATCATGCTAATTTGTTACCCAGTCCATACCAAGGACTGCAATTTCATGCCAATCGGCACAGCCAGTCTTTGGCTGATTCGGCATGTGCCAGTTTGTACTAGCGTACCAACACATGATATGTCAAAACGTGTTGATAGTTTCCAAAAAACCCAGAAAATATCCAAAAATACATGAAAATTAGGAAAAAGTTTAGTTTAGGGGTTTTTTAATTAGAACTACATGCAAATTTAGTTCTATTTTAATAAAACATGTTCAAATATGGAGGGGACAGTGGATTTATATTTTTTGGATGTTGATGAGCATCTCTGCAGCATGTTCTAATGGTTCTTCCATTGATATTGAACAAGAGTAAGAATTTATGAGAAAGAGGGAGTGATTGAGTAAGAAAGAGTGTTAGAAGTGTTAGGATCAGAGCGGCACTAAGAGGGGGGGGTGAATTAGTGCAGCGGATTAAAACTTCGGTTTTAATAAATCTTTCGTACGAGAAGAACGGAACTTGAAAAGCTTCACTTGAAAGCTTATTCTTTAAATACGCGCAGCAAAGGTAATAAGGAACTAAAACACGTAAGAAGGTTTGCAGAATGTAAATAGCAATAATGAAATGCAAACCAAAGATCACGTCGATTTTAGAGTGGTTCAAACAAACGACCTACATCCACTTTGGGAGGCCCCTTTCGATGAGGCCCCACCTTCCACTAGCAAAAATCTTTGAAATGGAAGGGCAAATACCCTCTTACAACCTTTAAACAGTTCAACCTCTACAAATTTTCAAAGAAGAAAGGAGGAGAACTTTCTAGCAAATTGAAAACTAGACTTGCTAACACTTTCAAGATTTTTCTCAATCAATTGTCGCTCAAAAAAGTTGTCATCTCAAATTGAGATTTGAGGGGTATTTATAGGTTCAAGAGGATTCAAATTTGGGCTCCAAATTCATTCTCGGAGTTCCTATTGCATCAGGTGTCACCGTCTGCCAAGCGGTTACCGGCCATCGTTGTCGCCGACCGACAGCATAGCGGTGCACCGCCGGTTTCTGGCACTGGAGTGGTAGCAAATCAGCACTGGGTGGTGCTATCAGAATCATTTCCGGCAAAGGTTACCGCCAGATTTTTCTACTGGCTGACCGGTTGGCTTCAAACTTAGCTCAAACTGTCTAATTTGGGCCCATTGGTTAAACCAGATATGATTATCTCTTAATCCTAATCCTAATTACACGTTAACTACTTAACAAAAACACATCCTAAGCAATTTTTCAACCGCTAACGCCGAAGTCTTTGTTTCTGCCGAAGCTTTCCACCTAACTTCTTCCGACGAGCCCCAAAGAAGTTCCTAACTTCAGGATGACTTTAATGAGTAGCCGAGTGAGCCTTCGTGATCTCCGCGAATTCTCCGACGATTTCTTCTTTCTTAACTTCCAAAATTCGGCTAATGTTCCCCGATTTTTTCTCTATTGTTCCCGGCAGAAAGATCTCCTCCATTCTTCAACTCTTAAACGCCCATCAACTTGACTTTATCCTCCGCTTTTGGTTTTCTCGTTATCGAAGTTAATCCCGCACACTTAACTCAATAATACGGATTGATTAATTAATTATCAATTGATCAGATCTTCAAAACCCAGATTCAACAATCTCCCCTTTTGATTTAATAATCAATCAATTGAATTACGAAGCAAACATAACTCCCCCTATCTATATGCCATATTACGAAGATAAAAACACTTGAATTTCATCCCATCAATTAAAATAAACCGATAAGTTCTAACCGTAAACTTATCGCTGTTCTCATTAAGTATAATGTAAATGCGAAACTTCAAAAAAAAAATTTTTTCAAGTCGAAAGATAAGAGATAAAGATTTTCAACACGATCATACATTTTAGATATTTATTCAATACGATCAATTGATTGCAAGGATATACTCAAGGATTATGCAAGGCACATAAGACATTCATATCATCACATTAGCTTATTTACGCTATAAGTCATCACTTTTCTCCCCCCCCTTCATTATCAACAAAAAAAAAAAAATATTTTACAAAAAAAATTTAAGATTCATTCTATCAAAAATTCAACTTCAAGTAGTCAAAACCTCAAGTATCCATTCATTCATGCTCAAAAAAGAAAATCAAAGATTCATCCGTAAGCATATATCCGCAATTTAAACAACAAAAGTTCGGTCTTTTGTTCAAAAAGATTTAATAGCTTGGAACACGAGATCAAGAGTAAAACAAAATAATAAAAAAGATACATCAACCGCAGGAGGTAATCCATAAACCGATATATAACATCTATTTTTTTTAAATTAGCCGTCAGAAGCTTCCTTTAAAATTTTCATTTTACGGAATCAATTTGTTCTCGCCGCGATTCGAAGTTGGTCTTGTTGGAATTTGATCCCAGATAGTTCTCGCCATAACGATTCCTTTAAGAGGATGAAAACAGAGTCAAGGCGCCGATCAAAGGGACTAGGAGGAGGAGATTCATTTCCATGTTAATTGGTGTTTCGGTCGTTTCACCCGTGGAGGAATAGATCTGTCCCTTCTAGGTCAGCCTTTACCCATATTCCATCATAAATACGCACCCAAGTCTCTTTAGTAGATTTTTATCGATGACGCTATATCTATTACTCAATTGTTTCTTCATCGAAAGTGGGATGCAAATGTTATAATGACGAAGAAATCTAAATGATTAACCCCCCATACGGCAAACATAATATCTTTTAGTTGTAATTTCCGCATGTGTTGCCAGATCGAGTATCCAAAACAGCTTTTGTTGACCACCCATGATCCAATACATGGTGCTTATCTCTCATCAGACTCATTTCATCAAGATGATATTGCTTAGGGAAAAATACGCCATTGTCATGATACGGATGAAGAATCTTAGAGTTAAAAAGGTAGTAAGTGTTCGCAACTCTGGGTATTATTCCAAAGTTCGAGTTTGCAAAATGGTTTCGACAAATTTCTACAGAGGTTGTTCTATTATATTCACATCCCATTTTGCCTAAAATAACAGCCTCTATCTTTTTTTCAAATGATGATTAGTTCACAAATGAATTATCGAAATCCCAATTTGGTTCCTAACACGTAAGAACTTAGGCTATCAAGTATTCATCCATAGGTTTACATAAAAGAGCTTAACTAATCTAGATAAATTGTTCATCTATTCAGAAGAGAGGTAGGGCCTCTAGACGAAAGCAAACCACCCAACGGGTTCTAAATCTCCTAGTTCATCAAGATCAACGATTTTCCCTACGGACATATCTTGTTTCAAAGTTCGAAATCTAAGGGCATCTTCTTCGATCTAAAAGATTATGGTCATATGAATCTCCTTCAATCCTTTTCCCTTTTGATCTCTTAGAGCCATTTTCTAGATAAAATGATAAGAGAAATACGAATTGTAATGAATAGTGACACAAGAAGAGAGTGAAGGGAAGATTTTTTACCTTTATAGAGTGTTTCAGATGACGGAGAGTTTGACCAACAAATATTCCTTCCAAGTCCTGAGAAGTTAGAATGAGGGATCGAGAGATTTTGGGAGAGTCGAGCAAGAGTTCCATTGGTCAGGGCGGTGTCACCACCTAGCCCTAACCCCTCTCGGTTTAAAAGGGCTTCTCTGCGGCTATCACACCTTGAAGGCCAAAGGGTGCTACCGCCGATTCCCGGCGGTAAAAGCCACCCGGCTCGGGCAATGGAAAGAAAAAAAAAAAAACTTTTTTTCTTCCTCCTTGATTTCCGTGAGGTCTCGACGCAAGCAAAGGTCGAGATATTGAGTTGTATTTTAATATATCATTTGGAATCAAAAAGAGAGGATGAAATCAAATCCACAAACGAAGGACAAGGATGAGCCAATTTTCAAAACTACATTCAAACGCCTTACTCTAAGGGACAATTTAACATGCCTAGTTCCATTCTAATAAATTCAAATTTGTTTTCATTTAGGGCTTTTTTGTAAATATATCCGCTAATTGATGCTTCGTGTCAATGAATTTAGAACAACATCATCATTGTGACATGATCAAGCATTTAAATGGTGCCTAACGCCGATGTGCTTAGTTCTAGAGTGCTCAATTGATTTTTAGTAAGACATACGGCACTAGTATTATCACATTTTACGGGATATTTTTTAAAATGAATTCCATAGTCTTCTAATGTATTTTTCATCCATACAACTTCAGGTAAAGATTTAATCAAGAAGAATGTATTTCGCTTCCACCTCAGAGATAGTGTTGTTTGAATTTTGTTTGCTTTGAAGTCCAAGAAACAAGTGCATGTCCTAAAAATTGGTACGTTCCTGGATGTACTTTTTCTATCAATCCTACATCCCCAAAAATCGCATCCTGATAAGCCATTAAATCAAAATTTTTTTCGATTTTGATACCATAAACCTAAATTTGAGTTCCTTTAAGATACCTAAATATTTTTTTAACACTTTTAAGATGAGATAATTTAGATTTGATTGAAACCCAGCACAAAAGTCCTACACCAAACATGATATCCGGTTAGTCGCGAAGGTAGAGTAGACTACCTATCATACCCCTATATGTTTTTTTGATAGAAATTTTTTACTATTTTCATCCATATCTAACTTAGTCAAGTACTAGGGGTGTTTATTGCTTTTGAATTATCCATGTTAAATCGTTTTAACAATTCTAACGTATATTTAGATTGGTTAAGAAATATACCATCCTTAAGTTGTTTGATTTGTAATCCTAAAAAAAGAAAGTTAATTCCCCATTAAACTCATTTTCAAATTAATGACTCATAGATTTGGCAAATGATTCACATAGTGATTCATCCAAGAGCCAAAAAATAATATCGTCAACATAAATTTGCACAATAAGAAAATTATTTTCAAAATGTTTAATAAAACAATGTAGTATCAACCTTGCCTTTTGGTAAAATTATTTAAAATAAGAAAGGAACTAAGCCTTTCATACCAAGCTCTAGGAGCTTGTTTCAAAGCCATAGAGAGCCTTAGTCAATTTGAATACATGATTAGGAAGAAGAGAATTTTCAAACCGGGAGGTTGTTCGGACATATATTCTTCTGAAATAAAACCATTCAAGAAGGCACTTTTTTGACATCCATTTGAAATAGTTTAAAATTATAACAACTAGCATAGGCAAGGAGCATCCTTATGGCTTTAATCGAGCCACGGAGCCAAGGTTTCTTCAGAATCGACACCTTCTTGGGTTGAAACCTTTGGCCACTAATCTAGTCTTGTTTCTAACCACGATACCATTTTTCGCCTTTGCTTGTTTTTAAAGACCCACTTAGTACCAATCACTAAATGGTCACTAGGTCTAGAACAAGTTCCATTACCTTGTTTCTTTTCAAATTGATTCACCTCTCTTGCATTGCAATAACCCAAAAATCATCTTTTATGGCCTCACAATGCACTTAGGTTCGATTTGGAGAGAGGAAGGCATTATTAGCACAAAAATTTTTGAAAGAGGAACGAAGTTTGAACCCCTTTTAGATGTATCCCCTATAATTAGCTCCTTTTGATGAGCATCTATATACTTCCATTCCTTAGGTAAGGAAATTTCTAAAGAAGGTGCATCCAAGTTGCTATTTTGAGGGAGGGTTCATTTAAATTCAAATTATCAAAACCAAGATTATCATCAAAAATCATTTTTTTTTTAAATTTGAAACTTCACTAAAAAACTACATGAATAAACTCTTCAATTACTAAGGTTTTTTTATTAAAACCCCAAAGCTTTAGAAACTAAGAGTAACCAAGAAAGATGCCTTCATCGGATTTAGCATCAAATTTTCCTAAGGCATCCCTTTCATTTAAAATAAAGCATTTACAACCTAAAACTTTTAAAATAGGAAATATTTGGTTTTTTGTTATTCCATAATTCATAGGAGTTTTTGATAAGGATGGTCTTATTAGACTTTATTTTCATGATGTAGCAAGTCGTATTTACGGCCGCCCCCAAAAAATACTTAGGTAAACTATGTTCATTTAACATAGTTCTTGCCATTTTTTGTAGGTTTCTATTTTTTTCCTTTTCAACTACTCCATTTTGTTGGGATTTCTGGAGTGGAGAAGTTATGATTGTATCCATTAACTTCACAAAAATTTTGAAAGTCATGGTTTTGAAATTCGCCACCATGATCAATTCAATTGATGAAATCATGAACCCTTTTCGCTTTTGAGTGAGTTTACAAAATTTAGAGAAACACTTGAAAACAATCACTTTTGTGAGCTAAGAAATAGGTCCAAGTGTATCTAGAGTAGTCATCCACAATCACAAAAGTATATTTGTTTCCACCTAGACTATTGTATCAATTGGTCCAAATAAGTCCAAATGGATCAATTGTAAATCTGGCCTAGTGGTGCTAATTTGATTTTTTTTTTGATTGAAGCTTGTTTTTATTTGTTTCCCTAGTTGACATGCATCGCATACCTTATCCTTAATAAACTTTCATATTCGAATCCTCGCATTATTTTTGAGATGAGATTTTAGATATTGTTTTCATGCTTGCATGGCCTAATCTCTATGCCAAAATCCAAGCATTATCATTTATGTATGAGAAAACACATTTTGGTACTTAGTTCATCAAGATTGATGGTATAGACATTATTTTGTTTTAAAGCAATCATAGTCATGTTATGATTTTGGTTTTTCAATAATGCACATATTTGATTCAAATCTAACGATATAACCTTTATCGCATAATTGACTAATGCTCAATAGATTATGTTTTAATCCATCAACTAGTAAATCATCATCAAAAAAAAAACTTGATTTGTTACCTATGGTTCCCTTGCCAATGATTTTGCTCTTTGTTGTTGTCTCCGAAGGTGACATAGCCTTCGGCCCACGCTAGTGAGCTTGCGAATCGGGATGGATCTCCTAGCATATGCCTTGAGCATCCACTATCAAGATACCATCTTTGCTCCTAGCATGTGATGGTGTATGTTTTTTACAAGAAGGGAATTATTTTTAGGTACCCATTTACTTTTTTTGGTGCCTCAAAAAAACTAATCTAACTTGTTTATCATGTTGCATAGACTTGATCATGGTTCCTTTAGGAACCCAAATCAATTTGTTTGACTAATTTTCTTGAATGGACATTGGTGTCATATGTCCATATTTGTAAACAAAAAAAAGCTGTAATTGCTTTGATGTTGAACATGTAAGATAAGACCTTTAATGAAGGTGGTTGATTTTGGTGAGTACTTCTCACAAATCCGATTCCACTTTTAGGACATGACCCTTATTTGTAAGGATCATGTTTAAGGACTTACTATCGACCTCGAATTTCTTCAAGGTGTCCTTAAGTACCAAGTTCTCATTTGGAGAGTATTTAAATCATGGCATTTAAGCACATGGAGCTAGACTATCATGATATTCAGTTTTTAATTTATCAAAAGCACAAGTAAGACAATCATGCTCCTTTAGCAATTTGTATTTTACTAATTGTCTTACATTCATCAAATAACCCACGAAAGGCATTTAATAATTCGATGATAAGGTAAATCAGTATTAATTAAACCATACCTCTTCTTCAAGGCCATTAGGGCTGAGTGAGTAACTTGCTTTGTGTTGGACCCTCTTCTTCTGACGCGGTTGAATCATCCCATGCTGTCTCTCGAGCCTTTCTTTCGTGTGCCTTTGGCTCGAGGGCAATCGCTTTTGTAGTGTCCCGGTTTTTTACATTCATAGCAAATCACTTTTGGTCCTTCTTTTTGTTCAAATTTATTTTGTTGTTATTTTTAAATTTGTTCTTCCCAAAATATTTTTTGAATTTTGAGTCAAAAGTGTAATGTCATTGTCATTCCTCATCACTTGATGTTCCTTTCAAGTGGTCTTCTTGTGATTTGAGTGCCATATCCTTCCTGTTCTTTGGAAGGGGGGGTCTCGAGCCTGCCATGAGCTTGACATGTCATTTCAGGGTCATTAGAGACCCAAATGAGTTCTTCAAGAGGGAATGTTTTAAGGTCTTTGGCCTTTTGAATGGTCAGAATTTTGATCCCAACTTTTAGGGGAGGGATCTTAAGATTTTAGTTACTAGTTCAAAGTTAGTAAAATCTTTTACCAAGAGCTTTTGAGTCCATTGATGACATCCAGAAAACGGTGTACATGTTCCTCCAATGGACTCACTTGGTTTCATTTGAAAAGTTCGTAAGAGTGCAATAAGAATGTTGATTTTGGACTTTCACTCAAGTAGTGCCTTCATGAGTGACTTCAAGAGTTCTCCAAATATCAAAAAAAGTCAATCACAAATTTAAACACGACAAATAAATTTTTGTCTAGTTCACAAAAACAAGGTATTCATAGCCTTTGCAGATTTAAAGCAAAAAAACCTTCTTCCCATTCATTCCACCATTCATCTAAGAGAAGATTTTTGACTGCTTTCCACAATAGTCCAAAGCTCTAAATCCATAGAAACGAGGAAGATCCTCATCCCAGTTTTCCAATACGTAATCCCACCCATTAAACATGGGTGGACGGTGATAGAGTGTCCTCATGCATGCCGAGGTTAGCTACGTGGGTATTAAACCAAATACGCAGAGGAACCGACTCAATGTTAGGATCGAGCGGCACTAAGAGGTGAATTAGTGCAATGATTAAAACTTCGTTTTTAATAAATCTTTCAGACGAGAAGAACGAAAACTTGAAAAAGCTAACTTGAAAAGTTTATTCTAAATACGCAGCAAAGCTGTAATAAGGGAACTAAAATACGAAGAAGTTGCTCATAAAGAATGAAAGAGCAATAATGAAATGCAAACCAAAGATCAATGCCGATTTTAGAGTGGTTCATCAAACGACCTACATCCACTTGAAAATCTCTTTCGACGTGAGGCTCCCACCTTCCATAATCAGCAAATCTCTTTGAATGGAAGGGCAAATATTTCTTAATAATCTTTGCAAACAAGCTCAACCTCTTACAAATTTTTTCAAGAAGAAAGGAGGAGAACTTCTAGCAAATTGAAAATAGACTTGCAACACTTTCTAAGATTTTTTCTCAATCAATTGTCGCTCAAAAGTTGTCATCCAAACGAGATTTGAGGATATTTATAGGTTCAAAGAGATTCAAATTTAGCTCCAAATTTGAATTTCGAAAGCCTCGATGTCAAGGTGTAACCGCCGCCGCTGGAGGTGTTAACACAAGAGTTGTCAAAGCCGATGTTAGAAGAGTGAGGCTAATCGCCTTGTAAACATGGTGTCACTGTCATACACCGCTTTATTTTTTTTTGACTGATTGTCATTTCAAATCTTAGCTCAAACTCTGCCTACTTTGGGCCTATGGTTGGCCTCAATCAGATATAGGATTATTCTTAATCCTAATCCTAATTACACGCTAACTACTTAACAAAACACATCCCAAACAAATTTTCAACCGCTAACGCCGAAGTCTTGTTCCGCGAAGCCTCACCTAACTTCTTCGACGGGCCCTCAAAGAAGCTCCCAACTTGTGATGACTTTACCGAGTAGCCGAAGCCTTCGATCTCCGCGGAACCTCCGACCCATCTTTTCGCAAACTTCCGGTACCCGGCTGTTCCCTGATTTTTCGGCTCGTTCCGCGAAGATCTCCATTCTTCTCGGCTCTAAACGCCCATCGGTCCCTGACTCCTAAGATTCTTGTTTTGTGTTTTCTTATCGAAGTTAATCCCGCACACTTAACTCAATAATATGGATTAGATCAATTAACTCATCAATTGATTGCATCATCAAAATCCGAGATTTAACAAGAAGTTGTGAGATTGAAATAGGATCAAAGAGGGAGGAGAAATGAGGTTAAACAGGCATTCAAATGGGTCCAACTAAATGTTGGAACCAATTCAATCTGGGCCACCAACTTGTACAGGTCAGTAATAGTCAAATTCCGACCATTTCACCTGGTATGAAGGATGTGCCATTCGATATGTCCCCCCAACCGCTATACCGTCCAATATAGGGCTGTTCGTGTTCCGATCAGCTGTTGGACCAGTAGATACTGCCTGTACCATGCCGCTTCGGGTTGTACATCAAACGATGGCTTATACCACAACAAAAAGGTTTTTCCTTTCTTCAAAACATGAGAAGAATCAAATAGAATTCTCATGAAGTGATGTTCTCTATTAATGCATCTCTTCTCTTTCACTCTTATAATAGCACAAATTGAATCACTTCTGTTTGCACTCCTTTACTTTTCTCAATGGCTGTTCCATAGTGCTCCCTTAATGCTGCTGTAGTTGTGGCCTTGATCCAGTAGAGTTACTCGTTGAAAGAATTATAATTATTTTAGCAGTTAGTATATACTCCATATTGTACCTCTTCTCTTCCTTTCTCCTTTCTCTTTCCTGGAGTCAGGTGCTTTCATAGTTGAATCACTTGTCCCGATGAATGAAATTCTCCAAATTGGTCAGTTTTGATTGTATGCCTTCATACTCATTTGATTACCTTTAAAGAAAGTGGTGGGCCAATTATGATCAGGATCATTATGGACTCGTGTTCCTGGCTACTGGGTCAGCTGACAGGGTGCTTCACCACCTAGTAGTTTTAGTGAGTCACTTTGTTGCTTTGTTACTTCATTGCTGTTATTCTGGAATAGCCAGATAAATTAGAATATTTTTAATCAATGCTCAACAAGTTCATTGACAATGATAGATCTTGATTTTTGCTACCTAGTATTGCATAGGATGTTGAAATATTACTTTAGTCATATTTGTTTATAGTTCTCTTACATCTTATCAAGTAGCATAACTAAGCTACTTATTGTTGGTCCATGACAACTCAGTTGGGTCATTCTTTGTTGAAGATGTTTGGAGGATTGGAATCCAATATAAATAACATGGGCCATTCATTTAATGGACAATCTGCATAAAAGTTCATTCTCACACCTTTGTTGCGCCGTCTACATGCTTTCTCAACAAAATAGCTCTATTTTTCTGATAATTTATCTCAACAGCTTTGTTTCACCCTTCATGTGATCCTCACTAAGTTACATGTAGTATTTCAACTATTATATTACAGCAGGGGCATGAGTTTAGTGTTTTGTTCAATGTTCTTGGTCTCGAGCATACTATGGTTACATAATCCAATTGATATTTTATCTTCTTTTTATGACCTTCTCTAGTTCTGGGATTTGAGTTCCAAGTATTTTCTTTTATCATGAGTTACAACTATCAGGATTTATTATATCTAGTATTGTATATTAAAAAATTATTTTGTTGACATATCTATGATGTTATATATGGAAGATTTGATGTGGTGGACCATCTGTTATTCCAAACTGTGATATTGACATCCATGCTCTATATATTTGGAGGGATGAATTTGTTGCTTCATCGCTGTTAAATAATTACTAAATAAAATGCTAAGACAGATATAAAGAGTGCATGTCTGGCCAAGATCCTATTATCAGTGAAAATTATCTTGAAGGTTATTTATGTAGCTTACAAAATAGATTAGGCTACTTCTAGACTCTAAATTATATTGGGCTAGTTTTAGATTTTAGAATAGTTTAGGCTATTCCAGATGCAAGTAACTTTGCATAAAGGAAAACTGAAGTTTGTAAATATTAAATATTACTCTTTTGCTAAAGTTCATGAGAAGCCTGACTGGCTTTTGGAGATGGCTTGTTGTGTACTGATTGATCTGCTTTTAATTTTCAATTTCATGTCAATGTTTTGTTGCTCAATATCACAACTGTGGATAGAAGCATAAAATTAAGTTGATTGACTATCTCATAGGTCATGCAATGTGTTGCTTGGAAACCATCACTCTTACCATTTAATCCCTGCTGTTGGGATCATTGCTTTTGCTGTATGGGGTCTTGGGCCAATAACTGATGCGGTACCTGAGAAGCCTATTTTATGTAAGTACTTATGTGTTCTCATCACAGCTACATGTTTTTACCTATAATTATAGGAGTTCATAATATAACATATTTTTTTTCAATGCTCCAACAGAATGATAGTAACTGGAAAAAGAGCAAAACATACCATATGTCAACCTCATATATTCAGCCGCTCCTCATTTGGACTGGAACCATACTTATTTGCAGGTGTGCTGACATACATGATACCTTGTTTTTGTGGAGTCCCGTAAATTTAGGGCGCCTTTTATATGTAATAACATTCTTTAACAAAATCTACTGACAGGTTTCTGGATCCTGTAGTTCTAACCTCGGAATCGAGCCAAGCAGTTAAAATACGATTCTTAATTTTGTAAGATCTTTATCAACGGTGCTGGCTGTTGCCTATTGTTTATCAAGGTGAGGATGATAGTAATTTAAAATCAGAAACAATTGCTGCAGTCATTTTCTTGATTTCTCACTTGTTGACGCCACATATTCTGTGGTTGTCTTGGTACTTCCCATGACTCAGTAGTGGGAATTGTAACTTAGATTTTTGACCATGAGCAATTTTAATTGTTCTCATGTGTGCCCATGTATCAATACTATTTTTAGCTTTCAGTAGCTTGGCATGCTTTTTAGGAGGTTAAAAGATGTATATGATATAAACATATTTTTGCAAAATGGTCATGAAGAACAGAAAATTGAATATAATTTGTTGTGGGTTAGTACTGGCTCTTATGTGATTCCTTTTTCAGTTTTCATCAATCTGTATTCTCTTTATCTTCTTGGTTTCCTTGAAAGGTTGTTCCTGTATTAGCTCTTAGAGCTTACACAATATTATATATCACCAAATGTACGACATAGTTAATAAGTACTTGTTTTATTTTATTTATTCTTCTCAGTTACACTTTATAATCACTGAATGTATGACACTGTTAATAAGTACTTGTTTTATTTTGTTTATTCTTCTCAGCTTGATTCAGCAGTCACAGAAATTCTTCATGGAGCACAGTGGCGCTGATGATACAAGAAAAGTATGTTTGTCATGTTATTCATTAAGTGCATCTGTTTGAATTATTTTTAAAATTTGAGGTTAATCTGAAGAAATTTGCTGGAATTTTTACAACAACTACAATTGCACTATACTGAACAGACTGCTAAGATCCTCTATTCGACTTTTTAGTAAATGAAATTTTTTATGGAGAATATTTTATTATTATTTGTGGTGGAGCTTTGCCTAGGAAAGTGATCCAAAAAAGATTTCCTTATTTCATATCTAAAAATTATCTCTTGCCTGTAAGGTTATGAGGCTTAATGAAAAAAAATGCCTTCTGCAGCAGCTGTTATCAGATTTCATTCTTAATGATAAGCCAGTACTATTAGTTTCAGAATTATTGTGAAATTTTTGACAGTTAATTTCAAAGAAGTTAATTATATAACTGTTAGATGCATCTGGTTTATTCAAAGAGAATAGATCTTGGTTTATGTTTTAGTGCTTATCTATTTCTCAATGTGGGTCTGTTTCTTTGCAAGAAAACACACGGGGAAAAAATGGAAGTTGCTTGGATTGTAGGAAAAGGAAATGGAACCAGTTATCTTTTCATTCTTTTGCAATTAGAATGCGTTAGGAAGTTAACTATATTTTTGGAAAGCTTACATCCTTATTTTAGTGCTTATCTATTTCTCAATGTAGAGATTTTCATTTTTGGGAAAATACAATCCTTAAACAAAAGGTTACATCTGAAAATCTTAGAAATAGTTTTAATTTTTTTTTAATTTTCATATCAAACAAACATCAGAAAAGAGTTTTTTTCAAGGCAAAACAAATTTCTTCAAAATTTACCATGGAGCCAAACAGACACTAAAGGTTTTTCACAGAAATACATGGAATGGCATCAAAAGATGATATCATGTCTTCTGCACTTTATGCCCTTGTTTGTGTAATTGTGTCAACTTCGGTCTGTCTAGTAATTTGTTTTTATGTTATTAGTTAATGGGCTTTCTGTTTACGTATGTCTTTTTTTTTTAAATTTTGTGCAGATGGGTTTCCACTTTGCTAGAAAAGCTATCTACACAGCAGTTTGGGTTGCTGCAGTTTCTTTATTCATGGAGTTATTGGGATTTTCCACCCAGAAATGGATCACTGCTGGTGGTCTTGGAACAGTGCTGTTGACTCTTGCTGGTCGTGAGGTATTGTCACAATTTATCCTTTTTAGCAAAGGAATTATTGACCTGCAAACTTCTCCTTAAGGTTTGTTAAGTGCAAACTGGTCACTGGTGCAGTTTTTGCTAATCAGATTCAAAATGTTTTCACAGATTTTCATGAATTTTCTTTCAAGTGTTATGATACATGCAACACGTCCATTTGTTGCCAATGAATGGATTCAGACTAAGATTGAGGGCTGTGATGTTTCTGGTTCCGTAGAGGTTGGTTTTAATAGATCAGTTTACAGTAAATTTCTGTTTTAATACACAAGAGAATACTTTTATATATTTATTTGAACAAAGACATGATAATATTTGTCTTTAGCATTTTATTGGAAACCATCTTCTTTTACTTTGTACAACAAGTTCCTTGCATAAGATTTGTCTGACTTGCTGTTGGGCCAAACAATGTTGCAGCATGTTGGTTGGTGGTCTCCAACTATCATAAGAGGTGAAGATCGTGAAGCAGTTTATATTCCCAATCACAAATTCACAGTTAGTGTTGTGAGAAATCTCAGCAAGAAGACACATTGGCGTATTAAGACCCATCTTGCCATCAGCCATTTGGACGTTAATAAAATTAGTGTGAGTAGCAATGTGGGCCATCTTTGCAATTGGACTGATTTGCATCTAGCCTTTTTTTTTGTCTAGCTTTGGCTTTCTTTCTGTTTTTAACCATGCATTGAAAATTCTATATTTTTTATTATGCACAGAACATTGTAGCTGATATGCGGAAGGTTTTAGCAAAAAATCCTCAAATAGAGCAGTAGAAGTTGCATAGAAGAGTATTTCTAGACAATATTGACCCAGAAAATCAAGCTCTTCTGGTAAAATTTGCCACCATGTTTAAACTTTTTTAATTTCGAAGCATCATGTATCTGAAGGCACACTGGCACAGCCATTTGATATCCTGGGATTTTTTCAAATGTTCCAAGTAAATTCTTTTGGAACTTGGATCACAGAATTCAATAACTTGTGATTTTGAGGATGTTTGGTCCAAAACCATGTGAAATCCCCATATTAAATGGGTAGGCCCCAAGAGGATTCAAATTTGGGCTCCAAAAATTTGAATTCTCTTGGGTTTCCGAGGCTGGCGGTGCCACCGCCGAACCTCTCGGGTGCTGGGCGGTGCCATCGCTCAGATCTCTGGTTCTAGGTGGTGCCACCGCCTAATCTGGCGGTGCCACCGCCTACACTATTTCAGCTCACTGGTTGGGCTCCAAACTTGGCCCGAACCAGTCCGAACTCGGGCCCAATTGGCCCATACTTGGGTTATAGGATTAACACCTAATCCTAACCCTAATTAATGTGCTAACTACGAATATAAAGACATTTCCTAAGCTATTACAAAGTCCGCAAGTCAAGACTTCTTTTGACGAGCTTTTGGCGAACTTCCGGCGGTCTTCCGATAAACTCTTGGAAACCATTCTGCGGACTCCCGGCAAGCTCCTAGACTTCACAATTTGATTTTGGTGAGTTCCAACGAGCTTCTACGGCAAGCTTCGATCTTTCTCGGTGAGCTCCGCGAACTTCCAACGAACCTTCCGGCGAGCTTCCAAAAAACCCTTCGGCAAGCTCCCTACTGATTCTTGGCTAGTTCCGGCATCATTCCCGATGAACCTTCGAACTTCCGTCGAACTCTCAAACTCTCAACAAATCCTTCGCGCTTGACTCCGACACTTTGTTTTGCTTTTTGTCTTTGTTATTATCGTAGTTATTCCTGCACACACAAACTAAAACTCTACTCCGATCTAGATAATTATTACAACGCGAATCAACATTCTGTTGCCCGGCATGTCATTGGTCGGTGCTTCGTCCGATTCTTCAGTGCATCGTCGTCTCTTGCGGCTTGTTGCTCAATCGGCGGTTGACCTCCGTAACCCCGATATCCTTGGTGGAATTCCGCTCTCCTTGGCCCAATGCCCGATGTCCGAAGCCTTCTGCCATCCAATATCTTGACGTGATCTCCTCCGGTGCAACGTCAATTCCTCCTGCGTCAACTGTCTAATCCTGATTGAGTAGACCTGCATTACTCAAAATGCAGTTAAACATCTAAACATAATCAATTAGTTTCATCATCAAAATCCAAGATTCAACAATCTCCCCCTTTTTGATGATGACAACTAATTGATGACTAACGGAGTTAACCTTAACTCCCCGAAGTTTAACCAAACTCCCCCTATCAATATGCCATTGATAGAACACTTAGATTATCCTAAATCCAAGTAACATTCATCACATGTTATGAAAAAATTTAAACCATCATGTAAATATTAATAAAATATTTAATTCAATGCATGAAGTCATCAATATACTTCTCCCCCTATGTCATCAACAAAAAGAAGAAATAGCTCTAGCTATTTTAAAATATATGCAAGTTTTTGCAACATGAAGCTAGATTTTCATCACAACATATAAGCACAAAAGCATAACAAGATTCTTAAGTTTAATCAATGAAATTCAACACTTGCTTCTTGTGCAAGATTGCACTTTGCTTTTCTTTACATGTTCTAACTAACAAAAGCTTTCTCCCCTTTATTTTTATCGAAAAGAAGGGAAGAGTACAAGTTAGCCAACATTTGCCTTGAGCTAGCAATCTTTCTCCCCCTATGTCATTGCCAAAAAGAAGGAGAGGAACCAATGATTTAGACTTTTACATAAATTATGAATTTGCATCAATCAATATTTCAATCATCACATGATACATACAAGACAAAAATACAAAGAAATCATGTCATGAAAGATATCAATTGTTAAACATGATATGATAATAGTCTCAAAATTTTCAATTTGCGATACATGTGATACATTGCAATACTAAAAAACTTTAATGCGATGCTTTTAAGGATATCAACCTATTTTTGATACAAAGCATGGCAAGAGCAATTATATTGCAAGTTTTCTAAGATTTGCATTTTTTGCTTCTTTCGAGATAGAAATTCTTTGCTTCTCTATAAGCTAGCAACTTTTACGATATACAAGTTTTACTACATACAAGCTAGCAAATTTAAAGATGTGCAAGATGGCATATTTGCTTTTCTTTACAATGTGCATGATAGTATTTCTTTGTAATGTTCAAGATAGCAAATTGTACATCATGCTAGCTAGTAAATTAAAGATGTTTAAGAAAGCAAGCTCTTTCTTCTCTTTTGAGAAGTGTCATTTTTGCTTCCTTAGCAAAATGCCAACCTAGCAAGGGACAATGTTTTACATGAGGCAAGCAAACAATTTGGCAAGTATTACATTTGCATCTTCTCTTTAGATGTACAAGAAAGTAAGCAAGTTTTTGCATTTTCTTGACTTGTGCAAGCTAGCTAATTTCGTTTTGAGATAACCCTTTACATCAATTCAAGATAGCACATTAGCAACTCTTTCTCCCCCTTTGTGGCAAAAGAAAAGGAAGATTCAAGTCATGAATATCAAAATAATAATTTTATCATGAATATTTCATCATTGCGTGTATCATTATCATACGTTAAAGTATTGCATATATAATACCAAATCATCATATATATTTTTAAAACATATAAACTCATCATTATATGCATGATTCTAAATCATCATTCATATTATTTCAATCATTGTTTCAATCATCACTATAACTCATCATGCACAAAATGTAAAATCATGTAACATGATACAAACATTTATTTTCAAAATATTTATCACTATTTTCATGTATGATAATAAAGTATTCATGATACACATTATATGCATATATCATCACAATAAAAAGTAATTGCATGCATAATTTCAAATCATAAATATTTCAAATCATGATGGTATTAACTTGTCAAATTTCAACCTACCATTCATGGTCATAACTTTTCATCAAAACAAATTAATGAATATTTCATGTATTCATATCATCACATAAGGAATATCAAGGAGAAAATAATTGGGTGATGAGATAAACATTTTATGAATACAAGGAATTACATAAAAATCATACCATAAAATATTAGAATATGTGAATGCCTAAAGACATGATTTCTTTTTGAAAAGCCTCCTCATAAATAATCAAAGGAAAATCTTAAGAGATCAAATAATAAGAGATTTTTAAATAAAATTTTAAGTTAAGAATTTTCAAAAAAGATATTCTCTTTAGTAAATCACAAAAGGAAACATAGGAGAAAAAGATTTCAATTCATGCATAAGAACACTTATGATTCATATTGAAAATTTTCTCAAAATGTAAGAGAATAAAGAGTAAGAAATCTTGATTCATAAAGGATTTCATGTTATAAATTTCAAGAGATCAAGATCATGATTTCGATAAAAAAAATTCAAATTTAAATCATCAAAATCATTATCAAAATCCAAGAGATTCACAAAGATAATACAAATGGATTCATCAAAATAAATAAGATTGAGCAAAATAATTTTCAAGAATGTTTTCCACTTTTCGGTTGTTTCAAAACATATGATTTATGTTTAAAAACATATGTTTTTATTTATGCCAAATAAAAACATATATCATGTTTAAAACCGAAAGTGTAAGATTTGTTACAACAAAAATTAATAAGGCACTTTCATTATGGTAAAAATCAATAATCCATAAATCACAAGATTCATCATACATAATTTCAAAATTTATTAAGCATGATCATTATGCATGACATAAAATCATCAAGATACACATGCATGGATTAATCCTAAGCATTATCACATATTATATAATTATCATCCCTAATGTTGCGTACATCATTCAACATTTCAAAACATAACATGCATGAAACCTTAGCAATATACTTTTCATGATCAAATTTTTAATTTTTCAAAGATACTAAAAAGAAAAAAAAAACATGATATAATTTTTGAAATATAATTTTTTATTTCCTATTCCTACTATCTAAATTAAGCACTTATGAAAGACTTCAAGTAATTTCAAAATAATTCAAGAGAGTTGAGTTATTTACCTTGTAGTCGAAGTCCGTCAAAGCCCAATTTGCCGTTTCACCTTTGGAAGTTCTTGATTCATCTTTGGGTGCCTTCCTTTTCTTTGGCCTCTTCCTCCGTTCAAGTTCATTATTTATTTTAGATTTTTGTTTAATGAACTTATTAAGATTTAGTGTTCAAAGTTTAAGTTCATCATTGTCCTCATCACTTAGTCATCGCTCAAGTGGTATTCATTTGTCCGGAGTTCCAAATCCTTCCTATTCTTTGGAAGGTAGTTCAAGTGTTCATCATGTTCATTATGTGCATTGTGCACCATTTCATATGTCATCAATGAGCCGATAAGTTCTTCAAGTGAAAAAATATTTAAATATTTTGTTTCTTGTATTGCGGTTATTTTAGGATCCCACCTTTTTGGAAGGGATCTTAAGATCTTGCTTACGAGATCAAAATTCGAAAAATATTTACCAAGAACTCTTAGATTATTGACGACATCCGTGAAACGGGTGTACATGTCGCCAATAGTCTTGCTTGGTTGCATTCGAAAAAGCTCAAAATCATGTAATAAAATGTTAACTTTCGAGTCTTTGACTCTACTAGTTCCCTCGTGCGTGATTTCAAGTGTTCGCCAAATATCAAAAGCTGTTTCTTACGTAGAAATCCGATTGAACTCATTTTTGTCCAAAGCGCAAAATAAGGCATTCATAGCCTTTGCGTTTAAAGAAAAATACTTCTTCTCCAAATCTGACCATTCGTTCATTGGTTTAGAGGGAAGTTGAGAATCGTTTTCAACGATATTCCATAAATCCAAATTCATAGAAATCAAGAAAACTCGAAAGACCTCTTGAAAGTTGAGATCGTTTTCATCGGTTTAGAGGGAAGTTGAGAATCGTTTTCCAATAAGTGTAGTCCAATCCGTTAAACAACGGTGGATGAACAACCGATAAGCCCTCTTGAAAGCCATGAAGAGCCATTTCTCTCGAGTGTAAATCCAAAATGAGAAATACCGGGCTCTGATACCAATTGTTAGGATCGGAGCGGCACTAAGAGGGGGGGGGGAGGTGAATTAGTGCAACAGATTAAAACTTCGATTTCGGAAAAATCTTTCGTACGATAACAAACAATATCGATGAAAACCGATTTGAAAGCTTGATAACATAGAAGCGTATGGAAGCGTAGTGACTAAGTAAAGAAGTTTGCAGTATGTAAATGGCAAGATTAGGATGCAAACCAGAGAACACAGTAGTTTTAAAGTGGTTCGGTCAAAATGACCTACATCCACTTGCGAAGCCTTCTTCGAAGAGGCTCCCAACTTCCACTAGCAAATCTCTTTGTAGGAGGACTAATACCCCTCTTACAACCTTTACAAGTGGTTCACACTCTTACAATTCTTTTCAACAAGAAGAAGGGAGGTGAACACTCAAGCAATTTGAAAACTAGACTTGCTGAGACTTTGCTAAAGCTCTTTTCTCAATCTCTTGCTTCTCAAAGGTTGTGATCTCAGCTGATAATAGAGGGGTATTTATAGGTCCCAAAAGGATTCAAATTTGGGCTCCAAAAATTTGAATTCTCTTGGGTTTCCGAGGCTGGCGGTGCCACCGCCGAACCTCTCGGGTGTTGGGCGGTGCCACCGCTCAGATCTCTGGTTCTAGGTGGTGCCACCGCCTACACTATTTCAGCTCACTAGTTGGGCTCCAAACTTGGCCTGAACCAGTCCGAACTCGGGCCCAATTGGCCCATACTTGGGTTATAGGATTAACACCTAATCCTAACCCTATTAATGTGCTAACTACAAATATAAAGACATTTCCTAAGCTATTACAAAGTCCGCAAGTCAAGACTTCTTTCGACGAGCTTTCGGCGAACTTCCGGTGGTCTTCCGATAAACTCTTGGAAACCATTCTGTGGACTCCCGGCAAGCTCCTAGACTTCACGATTTGATCTTGGTGAGTTCCAACGAGCTTCTACGGCAAGCTTCGATCTTTCTCGGTGAGCTCCGCGAATTTCCAACGAACCTTCCGGCGAGCTTCCGAAAATCCCTTTGGCAAGCTCCCTACTCATTCTTGGCTAGTTCCGGCAGCATTCCCGACGAACCTTCGAACTTCCGTCGAACTCTCGAACTCCCAACAAATCCTTCGCGCTTGACTCTGACACTTTGTTTTGCTTTTTGTCTTTGTTATTATCGTAGTTATTCCTACACACACAAACTAAAACTCTACTCCGATCTAGATAATTATTACAACGCGAATCAACATTCTGTTGCCCGGCATGTCATTGGTTGGCGCTTCGTCTGATTCTTCAGCGCATCGTCCTCTCTTATGGCTTGTTACCCAATCGGCGGTTGACCTCCAATAACCCCGATATCCTTGGTGCAATTCCGCTCTCCTTGGCCCAATGCCCGACGTCCGAAGTCTTCTGCCGTCCAATATCCTAACGTGATCTCCTCCGGTGCAATGTCAATTCCTCCCGCGTCAACTGTCTAATCCTGATCGAGAAGACCTACATTACTCAAAATGCAGTTAAACATCTAAACACAATCAATTAGTTTCATCATCAAAATCCGAGATTCAACACTTTTTTTTATTAGAAAACTTGTGAACCTAAAATATAAAGAGGGTGTTTATATTTCTGAGCATTTGAATGAAATACAGAGTATTACTAATCAGTTATCCTCTATAAAAATATCACTTGATGATGAGTTACAGGTATTGTTACTTCTCAGTTCATTACTAGAAAGTTGGGAGACACTGGTGGTTTCCCTCAGTAATTCTATGCCAGATGATATTGTCACCATAAGTCGAGTAACAAGCAGTTTGTTGAATGAGGAGTTGAGAAGAAAGAATTCAACAACATCTCAGAATGATTCACAGGCACTTATCTCAGAGAACAAAGGAAGGTCAAAGTCTAGAAGTAGTTCACGCATGGGTAGAAGCAAGTCAAGATCAAGAAAAGATATTGTTTGCTATAACTATAGTGAAAAAGAAAATTATAAAAATCAATGTAAGTAACCTAAGAAGAGTAAGAAAAAAGGAAAAGAAGTAGAGTCTACATAGTCAAAAGATAATATCACAACTATAGTGTAGAGGGGTGATTATTTGATTTTGTCTCCCTTATGATGATATTTTTTCTTGTATGTCTCAGGATCTTGAGTGGGTGATTAACACAGGTGCTTCTTATCATGCTACACTATAGAGAAAGTTTTTTTGCTACATATAGGTCTGAAAATTTTGGTGTTATCAAGATGGTGCATAAGGATGTGAGGCATGTGGTTGACTTGAGGCTGGATTTAATTTCAATTGGAATGTTGGATGATGAAGACTATGATAGCAGATTTCATAGAGGGCAATGGAAGCTCAGTAAGAGTTCTCTTATTGTGGCTAGTGGAAAGAAATGTCATACTTTATACAGGTTGCATGCTAAAGCTTATGGTGAATAGTTAAATGTTATAGAAAAAAACTTCAGCATGGAGTTGTGGCATAGGCGATTGGGACACATGAGCGAGACGAGACTACAAGCTCTTTCCAAGAGAGAGGTATTGCCAGACCTCAAAGGTACACATTTGAACCATTTTATTGATTATTTGGCTGGTAAACAATACATAGTTTCATTTGCTAGTCCTGCTTTGTCTAGAAAAATACATGCCTTAGACCGTGTTTATACATATGTATATGGTCCTTTGAGGATAAAAACTCCTGGTGGATCTGTTAATGTTTATGGCATCAGTGGTGCACATTATTTTGTTACTTTTATAGATAATTTTTCTAAAGAAGTTTGGGCCTATGCTTCGAAGACTAAAGATTATGTTATTAATGTCTTCAAAGAATTTCATGATAGGGTTGAAAGGGAGATAGAAAGACAATTGAAATGCATAAGATAAGATAATGGTGATAAGTACATAGGATTATTTAATGATTATTGTAGGTCACATGAGATTCAACATGAGATGACAATTCCTGGTACACCTCAGCATAATGCTATTGCAGAGAGGATGAACCGCACCATCATGGAAAAGATCAGATGTATGCTTTCACAGGTCAAGCTACCCAAAATATTTTGGGATGAGACTTTGAGGACTATAGTTGATGTGATCAACTTGTCACCATATACAACCCTAGATGGTGATGTTGCAGAGCATGTATGATCAGAGAAAGATGTTTTCTACAGGTATTTGAGAGTGTTTGGTTGTCATACATTTGTACATGTTCTAGACAATGAGAGGTTCAAGCTGGATGGTAAGACTAAAGAATGTATTTTTCTTGGCTACTCACATGATTATTTTGGTTATAGGCTTTGGGATCCAGAAAAGCAGAAGGTGTTTAGAAGTAGAGATGTAATCTTCTTTGAGGATCAAACCTTTCAGGATTTGAAGAAGAAGGCACCAACTAAGACTTCTGCAGAACTATTAGCAGATTATGACCTAATTACTCTTTTAGTATATCAGGGTGATGGGGGAGATATGCAAAAAGATGGTATAGAGTCTGATGTTGATCTACCTACGGGATATGTTGAGCAAGAAGAAGTTGGAGAGCAACTTCCTACAGAACCTTAGTTGAGAAGATCTTTTAGACAACGTCAACCTTCCAAAAGATACTCTACAGATGAGTATGTGATGTTTACTAATGCAGGTGAACCAGAGAGTTATCAAGAAGTAGTTGAAAGTGAGCAAAACAAGAAGTGGTTAGTTGCTATGTAAGAAGAGATGAAAGTTTTTCAGAAGAACCACACTTATGATTTAGTGTTACTACCAAAGGGAATGATGGCATTGAAAAACAAGTGGGTTTTCAGGTTGAAGACTCAAAAATATTGATCACAACCAAAGTACAAAGCTAAATTGATTGTGAAAGACTTTAGTCAAAAGAAATGTATTGACTTTGAAAAGATTTTTTCTCCTGTTATTAAAATATCTTCTATTCGTGTTGCTCTTGGTATTACTGCTAGTTAGGACTTGGAGGTTGAGCAGTTAGATGTGAAGACAACTTTCCTTCATGATGATTTGGAGGAGGAAATTTATATGGAGCAACTAGAAAGCTTCAAAGTCAAAGTAAAGAAAACATTATTTGTAAGCTGAAGAAGAGCTTGTATGGGCTGAAACAAGCTCCAAGATAATGGTATAAAAAGTTTGATTCATTTAAACAGAAAATAGATACAAAAAATCAACTTCAGATCATTGTGTATACATCAAATGGTTTGGTGAGAATTATATTATTCTCTTACTTTATGTTAATGACATTCTTATTCTTGAGAAAGATATGTCTAAAATTGATAGGTTGAAGAAAGAATTGAGTGAATCTTTTATAATGAAGGACATGGGGCCAGCAAAGAAAATACTAGGCTGCTAAATTGAGGCAGAAAAAAGGCAACAACAAGTATCCTGTTAAGTATCTATAACAAATCCATACTCAAACCAGAAACTAATTAATTAAACCTTGAAACATGATAGGTTTAATTACACTTTGCACAATACGCTGTTCGATCCAATGAACATGCACATGAGAAAGTTTACAGGTCTATAGCTTGTTTAAGCACTCAATCGAAAATAAATTAGTGAACCTCTTTGATAGTTGTGATAGCATATATAGATCTGTAATTATGCTATATCAATAATGCGGAAATAACCTAAATGCCAGGATTAAAATCAATGCATGATCTAATTATACGATGCGTGCCTTTTGATGACATCTGTTTAAAGATCTTGTTTGATCTACTAAGCACCGTGATCCAAGATTGCTGTAGGCTACGTCCTCCGTCTTTAAACCGATCACCGATCGCACTGCGTAATCTGCAGGGAGTGCGGAGAGTGTAGACCCTTTCTCCTCTCTTCCTATACTTTCACAGGACCCACACAGATTGATGGATTTTGGGGAGAGAGTTTTGGGGAGAGAGTCGAGGAGAATAACAGAATCCCTCAACGGAGACGTCTATACGTGTCAACGTTATGACGCTATAACACACACACACTCAACCCCTAGAGATCCTGTCCTTTTATAGGCGAGAGCAGAGGGTCCACGATGAGATCTTAGAAGATTTCCTCCCATCAAGGATATCTCTGAGGAATCGTTCCGTAGTAGACTCAGTCTATTGGCTTAAAAATCTTAACGGAACCCAATTAGTTATTCTATTATATATCTTATTCAATTATAAAAGGGCCACATATTCTAACATTCTCCCACTTGGCCCATTAATTGATAAGATATAAAAGAGATACAAAATCAAAACAAACAAAACAAAATTTGTTTAAAAATAATTTTTACCTAATTGGACTCCAAGAAATTTTAAAAAATCATTTTATACTTGGCCATGTTTTTTTAAAAAATAAGCCAATAAGTCCAATAAACACAATAATACTATATTAAGTCCAACTATCAATGCGAGTCATAGCGGTTGTATTTCATCAATGTCATACTCCCTTCTATTTACCACAACATTGTTAGTCTTTCCTACCATAGTCCATAATGACCCCTGTAATTTGTCTTGTCAAGACAATCCTGTTATTACATTCAACCATAATATGCATAAACATAAATGTAAACAGGATAGCAGAAACAGATAACTTTAATTAATTAAAATGTCAATAATAGCATCCACATAAACATGCATCACTATATCCTTTATGACTTGCTCACAAGCCCCATTCTAAGAACATGTTCTTTGAATATTTTGCACTGTAAGGCTTTTGTCAATGGATCAGCAATCATCATAGTGGTGCTCAAGTTCTCAATTGACATTTGCTGTTTCTGGACTCTTTCTCTAACCACCAAGTACTTTATCTCAATGTGCTTGGAACCACTAGAGTACTTGCCATTCTTAGAGAAGAAAACTGCTGCGGTGTTATCACAAAATATCTTCAGCGGCTTGGCAATTGAGTCGACCACACCAAGTCTTGAGATAAAATTTCGCAACCATAAAGCTTGATTTGTGGCCTCAAAGCATGCCACAAATTCAACTTCCATTATTGATGATGCAATAAGCGATTGCTTTGCACTTTTCCAAGAAATTGCCCCACCAGCTAATATAAATACAAATCCTGAAGTGGACTTCCTACTGTCGAGGCAATTTGCAAAATCAGCATCTGAATATCCAGTTACTTCAAGCTGATCAGATCTCCTGTATGTGAGCATATAATCTTTTGTCCCTTGTAGATATCTCATTACTTTCTTTGCAGCTTTCCAATGTTCCATTCCTGGGTTTCTTTGATATCTTCCCAGCATTGCAACTACAAAACTGATATCTAGTCTTGTACAAGTTTGAGCATATAATAGACTTCCAACTGCGCATCTATAAGGAATATTTTTCATTTGATTCTTTTCTAAGTCATTTCTTGGGCACTGGTTTTGATTGAATTTTTCACCTTTAGTAATAGGTACATCATTGGTTGAGCAAAGCTGCATATTAAATCTCTCCAAGATACGATCAATATATCCTTTTTGAGACAATCCTAATAATTCTTGAGATCTATCTTTGAATATCTCAATGCCAATAACATAGGATGCCTCATTCATATCAACCATCTTAAAGTTCTTGTTGATATCAATCCTAATAATCCTTGGTTTCATGCAATAAACCAAGATCACTACTGGCAAGTAAAATATCATCCACATATAAGACCAATATAATAAACTTGCTCCCACTTACCTTCATGTATATACACTGATCAACAGTATTTTCCTTAAATCCGAAGGAAGTAATGGTATTATGAAACTTTATATACCATTGTCTGGAAGCTTGTTTAAGGCCATAAATGGATTTCTTAAGTTTACAAGCCCAACTTTCTTTTCCCTTTTCTATGAATCCTTTAGGTTGTTCCATATAGATTTCCTCATCCAGATCCTCGTTCAGAAATGCTGTTTTCACATCCATCTGATGCAACTCAAGATCATAATGAGCTACTAATGCCATAACAATTCTCAATGAGTTCTTTTTAGAAACTGGAGAAAAAGTCTCATTATAGTCGATGCCTTCCTTCTGAGAAAAACCTTTGGCCACAAGTCTGGCTTTATATCGTTCGATATTACCCTTTGAGTCGCGTTTTGTCTTAAAGACCCATTTACAACCGACTCTTTTACAATCATTGGGCAATTCAATGAGATCCCAGACATCATTCTGTACCATCGATTTTAACTCTTCTTTCATTGCATCATACTATTTTTCAGAATCGTTACTTTCTATGGCTTGTGAAAACGATAAGGGGTCTCTTTTTATTCCTATATCATAATCTGATTCTTGTAGATATACAACATAATCATCAGAAATGGCATGTTTCCTTTTCCTTTGAGATCTTCTCAAATCTGCCAATTGTGATTGTTCTACAAGATCATCAGTGGCGACATCAACATCATGTGAGAGTTTTGGATGTTATTTTGTTGTTCACCCTCATCAATACTCTCATTGATTTGAGGAACAACAATCTCTCGGACAGGAGATGATATGAGAGAATTAACCTGAATCTCCTCAATATCAAAATAACCCTTCGAGATTTCTCACTCCCACTGATTTCGCCATTTTCTAGGAATTTTGCATTACCAGATTCTACTATTCTCATACTATGTTTAGGGCAATAAAATCTGTATCCCTTGGATTTTTCTGGATAACCAATAAAATATCCTGAAATAGTTCTTGGCTCCAATTTCTTTTCATGTGGATTGAATACTCTTATCTCTGCAGGACATCCCCAAATATGTAAATGTCTCAGACTGGGCTTCCTACCAATCCATAACTCAAATGGAGTCGATGAAACTGACTTACTAGGAACCCTGTTTAAGATATACATAGCTGTTCTAAGAGCTTCACCCCACATCGACTCAGGCACAGAAGAATAACTCATCATGCTCCTAACCATATCCATCAGAGTACGATTTCGCCTTTCAGTAACACCGTTCTGTTGTGGCACACCTGGTAATGCATATTGAGCACAAATACCCCGTTGTTCTAGGAATCTAGCAAAATGACCAATATTCTGACTAGATCCATCATATTTGCCATAAAATTCACCACCTCTGTCAAATCTGACAATTTTAACTTTTCTATCTAATTGTCTCTCAACCTCATTTATGTATACTTCAAGAGTATCAACGGCTTGAGATTTTTCATGTATTAGATAAACTTTGCCATATCTGGACAGATCATCTATAAATGTGATGAAATATTTTTCTCCATTAAAACAAGGAATATGGAGTGGTCCGCAGATATCAGTATGAATAATCTCAAGGAGTTCTTTACTTCTTGTGGCATTTTTCTTTATTTGTTTAGTTTGCTTTCCCTTTATGCAATCTATACAAATATCAAAATTAGTTAAGTCTAAATGTTCCAAAATATTATCCTTCACTAATCTTTCAATTCTTTCCTTGGAGATATGCTCAATCGTCTATCCCACAATATAGAAGATCTTTCATTATTGAAACTACGTTTCAATCCAACACTTGATTACAGGGTCATTAGTGTCTTTGCAAACTCAAGATCTAATTTAATTCTGTACAAACCATCACACAGAATTCCAGAACCAACTTTTATTGAATCGTAAAATATACTGAGTTTGCCACTACCAAAAGAAATACAATATCCTAACTCATCAATTCTAGAAAGAGAAATCAAATTTCTAGAAATTGTAGGGACATAACATGTGTCAACAAGATCCATCAAGTGACCCGTCTCTAAGCGTAGACGATAAGTTCCCATTGATATCACTTTCGCTTTAAGACGATTTCCCATAATGATGAATCTTTCATGTTCTTTTGGTTTTCGAATTTAAAGAAATCCCTGCATGTTATTTGTAATATGAGTTGAAGCACCGGAATCTATCCACCAAGTGTTAGAAGGAACTTCTGTAATGTTTGATTCAAAACATACAAAGGTCGAGTTAATACCTTTCTTTTCGAACCAAGTCTTACGTTTAATGTAATCCTTCTTCACATGTCCTTTCTTGCCACGAAAGAAGTACTTTACAGTAAAGGCTTTCTTTTCATTAGTCTGTTTAACATTTCCAGACTTAGCAAATCTCTTTGATGGATGATGCTTCCACCACCTTGAGTAGTCGTCATGACATTATATGAATTTTCCTGCCTTAATCTCAATTCTTCCTGAACACACATGCTAGTCAACTCATTCAAGTCCTACTTATCTTTATTTGTATTGTAGTGAATTTTGAATGGGCCAAACTGAGAAGGAAGAGAATTGAGAATAAATTGCACGAGGAAAGATTCATTAACATTCATACCTAATGTTTTAAGTTTTGCAGCTTTGTCAGCCATGTTGAGAATATGATCCTGAATTCCTCGAGTACCATCATACTGAACTGTAGTCAGTTCTTTCATCAATGTGCCAGCCAATGACTTATCAACAGATTTAAATCTGTCTTCAATAACCTTTAAATATTTTTTTGCGCTAGTTGCAATCGGTAATGAAGTCTTTATGTTATTTGCAATTGTCATTCTTATGAACATTAAACTAAGCCTATCAGATCTTTCCCAAGCCTTCATTTCATTAACTTGTTCTGCAGTATTTTCATCAATCAAGTCTGCAGGCTTTTCAACAAGTAATGCTAGATCAAGATCTAATACACCCAGTGTGAATTGAACATGCTCTAACCATTCTGAATAATTTGATCCAGAAAGTACAGGGACACTAGAAGCATATGAATGTATATGCGGAAGTACCACTGCAAAAGAAATATATAACAACATTAATGCTTTGAGTTTGTCGAAAAATTGATGAACTATTGATATCATCTATATTACACCTTTAGGTAAAATATTGACATATCTAGTGTTCACTCAAGAATATTTATGGAGGACTGATACTATCCTTGAGGAATAGGTATTGTTACCTTTGGGTATACAACCCTAAACTGCAAGGATATCTAAAATAGTATCATCCTACCCCATCACATAATTATTTGAATTAGATTCTCTTTTGGGATTATCTAAATCTCCTAATTATATGTGCCATTATGAATATTATTTCCTTAATGTCATTTAGGACTAATTCCTTAATATTATTTTATAAGTCATTAGTCTAGGTCACTTTAGTGGCTACAAGACTAATGCAATAATATAAAATAAAAATGTCCTAGAAAATGACAAAACTTTTATTGTAATTCATATCACAAAAATTTATCATCCCAAGCCATTTTGGCAGCTACTAGTCAGATAAAACTTAGGGAAATAAATTACAAATAATATTCATCAATATTTCTTTAATTTTGCTAAACAGTTCAATAATAAAATAACAATAATAATTATTAAACATTTATGTAAAGTAGTTCAATAATAAATAACCATAACAATTATTGAACATTAATACAAAGCATTTCAATAATAAAGAATAATAATAATTATTGAATATTAATGCAAAACAGTTCAATAATAAATAACCATAATAATTGTTGAACTTTAATACAAAATAATTCAATAATAAAATAACCATAATAATTATTGAACTTTAATAAAACTCATATGAATAAATAAATAAAAATTCCAAAAAAAACAATAATTGGATTTTTAATTTTATTTACCACATATATAATGAATAATTCATATGAGAAAACCATAAAATAAACCATAATTTATATATTTTTTTAATCAAAATTAAATCCAATCAAATAATCAAAAAATATAATCATGATTAAAATTAATCATAATTATAATAAATGATATTTATATAAAAAAAAATTTTATAATTGAGAATATAACCTAAATTTCTCAATTTCATAATGATAAAAACCAAAAATATTTGATAGGATATAAATCGAAAATATGCGAATGGCAAAACTATAATTTGGCAGAAATTAGACCTGAGGGTAAAACCGTAAATATGTCGAAAGAACATAAAATGTAATTACGATATTTGCAAAGGGTGAAACTGTAATTTTTCAAAACCCTAGCCTCGAGGGCAGAAAATGTAAATATGCCAAAACCATAATCTGCCATCGCCGTCGCCGCTATGCCGGCGGGCGTTGCCATTCTTTGCCTGGCTACTGGTGCAGACGTCAAGCAAAATTTCGCCACCGCCATACGTACCCACGTTTGCCAGAAACAGTTCTAGCTCATACGGCGGCCATTTGTCGCCACGGCTTTCTTGTCATGGCGGAATCGCCAATGCGACCGTCGCCTGCCTTGCGGCACCTACTCACGCGACCTACCGCCACTTGGTCATTTTGCTGCTGTGTGGGCCGGCCGTCGCATGGGCGGGTTACGGCCGTCAGCGATCGGATTCTCGTAATGTCCGCATATGGGACGGGTTCTGATGTCCATGATGCCGCCGCGATCTGACGGGGTTCCATAATGTCCGCGTATATGGGATGGGTTCTATGATGTCCGCGATATGGGACGGGGTTTTGTGATACGACGCTACTTACCGGTGTCGCAGCGGTCGCAGCCGACGTCGACGGTGACCATTCTTGCTTAGCGTTCTTGGAAGATAAAGGTAATTATGCATCGTAAATAAATTTACGGATCTAATGCATGATTTCAAAACCGGGCTCGATACCAATTGATAGCATATATAGATCGTAATTATGCTATATCAATAATCTTGGAAATAACCTAAATGTCGATTGAAATCAATGCGTGATCTAATTATAACGATCGTGCCTTTTTGATGCCATCTGTTCAAAAGATCTTGTTTGATCGCTAAACGCACCGTGATCTAAGATTGCTTTCTGAGCTCCGCCCTCCGTCTTTAAACCGATCAACAATGCATTGCCGTGCTCACTGGGGGAGTGCGGAGAGTGTAGACCCTTTCTCCTCTCTTCCTATACTTTCACAGGACCCACACAGATTGATGGATTTTGGGGAGAGAGTCGAGGAGAATAACAGAATCCCTCAATGGAGACGTCTATATGTGTCAACGTTATGACGCTATAACACACACACTCAACCCCTAGAGATCCTGTCCTTTTATAGACGAGAGCAGAGGGTCCACGATGAGATATCAGAAGATTTCCTCCCATCAAAGATATCTCCGACAAATCGTTCCGTAGTGGACTCAGTCTATTGACTTAAAAATCTTAACGAAATCCAATTAATTATTCTATTATATATCTTATTCAATTATAAAAGGACCACATATTCTAACAAGTTGTTCTTCTTCGAAAGATTAAGCATCAATTTACCAAACTCATATGCTGAGTTTGAGTCTTTTGCAACCCCTCTCACCGTAATCGAAGTGTCTTCCGGAAAGAACAACGATAATTGTTTTGGCGTTCACATGTTAGATGTCAGTTGCGAGGTCAGGAGGTGCCACGTATAATATTAATAGCAAGTTGAAGGCAAACGGATGATGATGATGATGATGATGATGTACGGACGTTGGCTTCCTTCGTTTGAAAGGAGAGCTTCCACGAGCACGCATCCACCAAAGTTTATCCGGTTCTCATGACGGACAAAAGACAGCATGAGCTCCAAGTAGGGAGTTGTCCGCGATGGTTCACAGGAGGTATGGATGGCTTCGGCCGTAAAGAAAAGGAACCAATGACAAGGAGAGAACACCCACGGAACATTCTGCGATTCCCGTGACGGACAAAAGACGAGAACGACACCAAAGCAGGCGGTTCTCCATACTTATGATGTTTCAGAATAGGTATAGGAAGAACGATGAATGATTTTGCCTTAAGACAGGGATGAAACGTAGTGCAATGCTAGACAACTGGAGCTCCGTGCAACGGTTCTCCCTCGTGATGAAATATGGGATATTTGTGTACGAGGAAAGATTGATTAGAGGCTTAAAAGAATATATATATATATATATTCTAATATATATTTATTTATTAGAATAAAGGAAATTAAGATTTATTTATTTATTTATTTTAATATATCTTCTTAAGATTTTGATAAGAGATAATGAGATATATATATATATATATATATATATATATATATATATATATATATATATATATATATATATATATATATATATTGTGCTCACAGAATTTTCCATAATATATATATATATATATATATATATATATAGAGAGAGAGAGAGAGAGAGAGAGAGAGAGAGAGTAGGAAAATACTGTGAGTTGTATGTGAGAAGGTGTATGTATAAAGGTCTTTTTAAGCTTGAATTTTAATTCACTTAACACACACACGCGCACAAAGTAGGAAGTTATGTATTTTTGTCCCCTTAGAAGAAGAACTGATAGTAGAAAAAATAATAATAAAAATAAATAACAAGAAGACATGCATGGGATGAAAGAGCACATAAATGGAGGGTACAGAAATTGAGTTGAACAGTACATTTTACTTGCTCCGAATCAAGCACATAAACGGAGGTGAAATTCCTAAAACTTGATTTCCAAAGCATGGCTTCCTCAAAACTAATACTGTTTAGGGTTTTTTGCTTTGATAAGGAGAACCAGAAGACTGATGACACAGCCATGCCTAAACTAATAAACAATGTGGCACTAAACTTCCAATTGCCGAAATTAAGTTCCCTCTAAACTTTCACGTAATGAAAGTTGTGGTAACGTATAATTTCTAAGAAAATTCCCCACAGAAATAGGAGAAGAATTAGCGACGGTGGAAGCTGATATTCAAATACGTTTCCAAAATATGAGCTTCTTTTCCTTTCCGTCAAGAATATTGTATGATTTTTTTTTTTCCTTTGGTGCAAGTTGATGTACACTATCCAACTTTATGGTAAGAAAAAAAAGGCCCACTGTCAATAATTATGATTAAGCTTGCAATAAAGTGAATCGAGAAGGTGGTGATGGAATGTGATGATGATGATGGTGGTGGTGGTGGTAATGCACGCTCTCCAGCTTTTCTCTTCTCGCTGGTCTCCCTCTCTCGTATGGATGTCAGAAGACACAACTCCATCGCCACCTCAACAACGCAAGGGAAAGCTGTAGATCCTCGTCTTCCTCCAGGCACTGTTGCCTCCTGCAAGCTGGGTTGGATTCTTTTCCTTTTGCTGACCTTTGTGTGTGTATGCATGATTCCAGGCCCACGTACGTACCAGTCTCACTGCCACCAAATGCAACATCATGAAAGAGAGATGACAGCAAGCGAAGAGGAGGAAAGCAAGCCATGAGAAAAATTGGAGAACAGCCCTCATCTCGCTCATCTGCTGCACCAAAAAGCATCAAGATAAAGGCAAATCTCTCAATGGCCCCATTGAGAAGCATGCACTCACCAACACCTCCACACCCACCTCCTTAGATTCCCCTCCCCACCTCCTTCCTCCTCCCACTCTTCCTCCCCCACTCTCAAAAGCTACAAATTAGCCCGTCCCTCAGCTAAATTCCAATTCCTAGATCCTCTCTCTCTCTCTCTCTCTCTCTCTCTCTCTCTCTCTTCGCCTCCTACCGTGTACATAGTCTTCTGCCGTCTGTTCGTCAATCTCTATGTGTGGAGAGGTAAAGCTGGCGACAAGCAATTGTTCTCTCGGGTAGATGGACACGCTATTTAGATTGGTTAACCTGCGATCATCTGATCAACAGTCTTCCCTCAATTCCAACCGCACTTCTGGTAGCTCGAGATCAGCCTCCAAAGCTCACCAAACCTACCACCACCATAACCACTACTTCACTAGCTCTTTGCACCATCAACAAGGGGAGCAGTATCAGGAAGAATGCGGCACCAACAGTTCTCGTCTTTACATGGATGAAGACTTCTCCTCCGGCCCATCGTCACAGCACCGCCACCACCCTCCCTCCTCTGCCGCCGCCACCACGCCCACCTCGGCTCCACTTGTTGATCCCGACGATTTGTCTCTTCTTCGGGACCTCAACATCGACTTTTCTTCTCCATCCTCGTCGTCAGGCAATGTCGGCGGCGCCGGAGTCCGGTGGGTATCTAAGCTTCTGCCGGAATGCGCGCGCGCCGTTGCCGCCTGCGATAGCCAGAGGGTGCAGCAGCTGATGTGGGTGTTGAATGAGCTCTCATCCCCTTACGGCGACGTGGATCAGAAGCTGGCCGCCTACTTTCTCCAGGGCCTCTTCGCGCGCTTGACGTCCTCCGGCCCGCGTACCCTGCGCACCCTCTCTGTTGTCTCCGATCGCAACTGCTCCTTCGACTCCACCCGCCGCACCGCGCTCCGCTTCCAGGAACTCAGCCCCTGGTCCTCCTTCGGTCACGTCGCCGCCAACGGCGCTATCCTCGAGTCCTTCCTCGAGAGCTCGGCTTCGAGCGGGACGCAGAGATTCCACATTCTTGATCTCAGCAATACCTTCTGCACGCAGTGGCCGACCCTACTCGAGGCGCTTGCGACGCGGTCTTCCGACGACACGCCGCACCTGTCCATTACCACCGTCGTATCGTCGTCATCATCACCGTCATCCTCGCCCTCGTCCTCGTCCTCGCCCTCGTCTGTTGTACAGAAGGTTATGAAGGAAATCGGGCAGCGGATGGAGAAGTTCGCGAGGCTAATGGGCGTCCCCTTCCGATTCAATGTAGTTCATCACCCCGGCGACCTGTCAGAGCTCGACCTCGATCAGCTCGACCTCCGGGACGGCGGGAGCGCCGTCCTCGCCGTCAACTGCGTCAACACGCTCCATAGAGTTTCCCCAGCCGGCCACTGTCGCGACGCGCTCGTCGAGGCCTTCCACCGGCTCCAGCCGCTGATCGTCACGGTCGTCGAGGAGGAAGCCAAGCTCGTCGCCTGCGAGGGAGGGGAGGAGGACGGGGAGGCCTTTCTGAAGGTGTTCAACGAGAGCTTACGGTTCTTCTCGGCGTACTTCGAGTCGTTGGAGGAGAACTTCCCGAAGACGAGCAACGAGCGACTGGCGCTAGAGCGGGCGGCAGGACGGGCGGTCGTGGACCTGGTAGCGTGCGCGGCATCGGAATCAACGGAGCGGCGCGACACGGCGGCGGGGTGGTCGAGGCGGATGCGGGCCTCAGGGTTTGAGCCGGCGGAGTTCAGCGAGGACGTGACCGACGACGTAAAGGCCCTGCTGCGGAGATACAGGGAGGGGTGGTCGATGCGGGAGGCGTCGGAGGCCGGTGCCGGGATATTCCTCGCGTGGAAGGAGCAACCGGTGGTATGGGCGAGCGCGTGGAAGCCGTGAGAGAGAGAGAGAGAGAGGAAGGCCATAGTGCCTAGCACGTGCGGGGGGGGGTTGGGGAATTACTAGGTTTTCCTTGAGGTTGGCACGTACGGGAAATTAAGCTGCAGGTGAGGGGAGCTGAGAGGCGAGAAGACAAAGGGCAGCGTCGTCGAGAGAAGAAGAAAGAGAAAAAGGGGAGTACTTTTGTTTCTTTTCCAAGTCTTTTAATCCTGCCACAATATATCACCACCATTCTTCTCTGTATTTTTTCTTCTTCTTCTTTGTATTGCTTTCCTTCAATTCTTCTTGTGTTTGTTCTGAGAGTCTTCTATTGTAATCTTCTTTCGCTGGTTTATGTTGCGAGCAGCGTTGCAGAATGATATATTTCTTTTGTGGTAGTACACAGGACAAGGACACCAACTGGGAAGGGATCCACTCCAATCATATATAAAAACTAAAAGAAGAAGAAAGCTCTGCATCCTAATTTAAACCAGTCAGTGGGCTTCACTACAATAATTCACAAGAAGCAATAATAAAGAAGATGAGAAATGATGGAGATTAGGTGACATGGTGCTATCAGGGTAGAAAGTTTTAAGCATATATCTAATGTATATATATGAATGGATATCGAAACGAAGGATGCAAGGGGTCGTTATCTGGTGAGCCAAGGACGGTGTGGTGGGAGGAAGGAATCTTAGGACGAGTGCTTCTGCAATCTAGCAAAAGATGGAGGTGGTGGTGGTGGTGGTGTTGGTAGTGGTGGTGGACGGCGACTGAGACTGAGACTGAGACTGCGACTGCGGCAGAGACAGAGACAGAGACAGAGACAGAGACTATGAGTGCTCTGCATGGCCCCGATTGCTATCTTTGCTTTCTCCCTTTTTCCACATCACAAGAGGGAGGAAAGGCTTTGGGCCTCTGTAGCCAATAGATCATGCATGCATGCTTTTGAGCCCCACTAGGAGATAGTGGGAGCTCCTTTTCAGGTAGGAACATGGGAATGCATCTGCTTTCCCCTCTGCAGCCACATAAACCGCAGTCACACAAAAAAGGAGACCTGCTTGAGTTACGACTCTGGTCCCGGCCATGGTGAGGACCGGCGTTCACGCTCCACCTGCTCTTTCTAGGGCTCGAGCTGCTGCCTTACGGTTGGAAGGAGACATGTTACACCAGCTTGGGCACATAGGTTCCTCTGTTTCTGCTGCAGGATGCCACTGTGTATGATCTCAGCTGGTAATTGTGCTGTCCATGTCTTCGCTAGCATCAAAGACGTAGGTAGAAGACATGGTGTTAGTACAAAAAAGCACCTACATCCGCCATTGTTGGTAGAAGGAATGTTGCAGATAAGGCCATTGCTGATGGATGCTCAAGTTTACACGAAGAAGAAAAAGTACCAAGGATGTGTGTCGCTTATAAGAGACTTGAAGCGAGGGAAGAGGTTCTTTTCTTTTTCTTTTTTTCTTTTTATTATATTAAATTAATGGTTTTTTTTTTGTGTGTTAAATTAACTATATAGATACTGAATTTTTACTCAAAGGTTTTAACCATATTAGTTTAAACGCAATACAATTACAAATATATTGTGCATTTTTAAGGGGATACATTATCTAAATATCAAACGAATGTAAAACAAACAAATGCCATTTCAAATCTAACCATCACAATTCTTAGATAGGAATATAAAAAAAGCAAAAGAAATAGTGACAATGACATTTAAGCCCTTCCAAGCATTTTTGGTTAGAACTCAACTCAAATATAATAAAATCTAAAACATTTCGAATAACAAATTTGCACACGATATTAATACCGTCTAAACTCATGTAATTTATCGGACTTCATGTACATAGATAGCACTTATTCTTTCGAACTACATTCCATGTCGAAGGGTCTGAGACACAAAAGATGACAAGGCGTCGATTGAGCAAGACAGTCACCGAGTGACCTTTCGTGCTGTTGAATTCAAGGCAGCCTATCATTTGTTTCCTTCTCTCTTTGTTTGTGTGCTTGAGAGAGAGAGAGAGAGAGAGAGAGAGAGAGAGAAATAAGGATCAGGACTCACATAATCCATATTAGTAACTAATTGAGGTCGACACAAATACAAATAGAAATAAAGACACTCGAATCATATTCGAAAACGATTTGAAGACCAGTAGCCAAATTGGGTTTGAGAATCTGGTAAATTTCAACGCTATCTCATCGTAATGGTTGCAAATAAATCTAAAAGGCTTCCAAATATGATCGTTCAACACACTCAATAAATTGAGTTTATGCTGCGGCTAATTTGACTGATTTATTAAACGCATTGCCTACTGACAAGAATTCATGCGAGTGCCAATGAATAGCCAATTAAATTCATACATCCTAAGTGCTTCCGGGATAATTAAGTTCATTCTATTGGAATTTTAAGTTATCATAAAGAAGTTTATTCAATCAAGAAATAGATTCGTAGATTAGACGTGGATAAATCAAATTGACTATTAATTCTTGAAAGAATTTATTAGAAAAGAGTGACTTGTATTAAATACAATTAATGTTCCATATATATGGAGACTATATAAACCCTATAACATGTTATATGTTGGGTCATAAAACAAATAGAGTTTTTGAAGTTGTAAAGAGTTTTGAGCAAAAAATATAATATTTTGTCCTTGTCCTGCTCTTTCTTTGTGTGATACTTCTATCTCTTCTTTCTATCTAGTTTAACATTTGGTATTAGAGTTCAGGTTAAGCTATGACCTTTTCCTCGAGCACTATCAACTCTATATCCCTAAATTGATAAAAGAAAATTATGATATATGATGTATTCAAATGAAGGTTCTTCTAGGCTCCTAAGATGTATCGGAGTTCGTTGAAGATGGATTTGCTGAAAGTCCAGTAGAAGTAGAAGCAATGAATGCATAAGCAAGAAAATAACTCAAAGATAAAAAGAAAAAGGAGAAAAAAAATTTATTCATGATCTACTAAGGGCTTGATGATACATTGTTCTAGAACATCGCTGCAGCAAGTACTTCTAAAGAGTCTTGGGAAATACTTCAAAAAGCATTTGGTAGTGTAGATAAGGTTAAAAAAGTTTTGTCTACAAGTTTTATGAGCAGAGTTTGAAAAATTACAGTAAGGTATTTCTAAGTATATTTCTAAGTACTTCTAATACTATTTCTATTGTTCATCAAATGAAATGAAATAGTGAACAAATAAGTAATCAAAGAGTAATAAAAAATTACTAAGATCTCTAGATCCAAAGTTTGATTTTATTATTATAGTGATTGAAGAGTCTAAAGATTTGGAACAAATATCTTTAGAACAACTGAGTTCTCTTTAAATTCATGAATAAAGACTTCGAAAAAGAGGAGAAGAAAAATATATAGAGCAAGCACTAGAAATCAAGTTTATTCTTGAAAATAAAGGTAAATCAAAATCTCAAAGAGGGAAGTGGTCATAGACAAAAAGGAAGAGATGATAGAAATTAAACTAATCAAGAATCTCAAAACAATGAAGGTGATAGAGAAAATTTTAACCAAAGAGGTCGAGGTTATAGTTGAGGAACTGGCCGAGGCCATGGACGTGGTAGAAATTCTAAAAAATCTAAAATATAATACTATGTTTGCAAAAGGTATAGATACTATGTTGGGCTGGCAACCCATAGATTGAGGCCATAGTGGGCTTGGGCAGCCCACAGCCCACACCCCCTCTTAACCTAACCCTAATTAACATTAGAGGGGTATGGTGGCTACGTTTTAGAGGCAGAAAAAGGCTTAAATAGGGCAGCAATGTGGGAGAAGAATAGAGATCCACAGGATTCCAAAGAAAAGGGAGAAAACAAGGCCGAAAAGGAAGAGAAAGAAAGGGAAGAAGACAAGGACAACGTAGAGAGGCTGTTCTCAATCATCTAGCAGTGTTCTCATCTTAGGTTAGATCAAATCTACAGTAGACTCTTGCTGTGATTACTTGGGGAGGTTTTAGATATCGTGGACAGTGACGTGATCCTTGTATCACAATTTTTTCTCTTGTGATTGTTGCTAGGGTTTAGGGCAAGAGATTGATATTTGTATATTCATTATTCTTATAGTGGATTATCTCTAGTTTGCCCCGTGATTTTTACCCTTCACATTGGAGGGGTTTTCCACGTATATCTTGGTATTCTGTTTGATTGTGCTTCCATTTAATTCCGCTGCATATTATGGTCTTCTAGTATTTATTTATATACAAAGGTTATTCCTGGTTTATATCCCCATCATACTACTCATTTGAATGTTATTATTGTTAGGATCAAGTTGGCACTTGGGGGGGTGGTGAATTAGTGCTTTGGATAAAAACGAAGTTGATTCAAAGATTTATTCGATAAAGCTTATATCCGAAAAAGTATTTAAACTTAAAAACATTTATAAGTGATTGAGGACAATTAGCAAGTAAATCAGTGAGTGATGAGAATGAAACGTATGAAAGAAATGGTATAGAAAGAAAGCATATTGGATTTATAGTAGTTTAGTTGTTGTAACTTAGATCCACTTTCGATTCCACCTTCGTTGAGATCACCGTCGTCTATTAATGATCTTCCTTCAATAGGTGAAGACCAACCACCCTCTTACAATACTTTTTCATTTTTACAAGTTTAGGAGATAACCTTTTATAAGCCTCACACCTCTTTTAGATTGATCATAAGACTAAAGAAGGAGGAGGACACTTAGTATTGTTGAATCTCGGATTTTGATAATGAAACTAATTGAATGTGTTTAGATGTTTAACTGCATTTTGAGTGATGCAGGTCTACTCGATTAGGATTAGACAGTTGACGCAGGAGGAATTGACGTTGCGCCGGAGGAGATCACATCAAAATATTGGACGACAGAAGGCTTCACGTCAGGCATCGGGCCAATGAGAGCAAAATTGTGCCAAGGATATCGGGGTTGCGGAGGTCAACCGCCAATTGGGCAACAAGCCGCAAGAGAGGATGATGCGCTGAAGAATCGGACGAAGCGCCAACCAATGACATGTCGGGCAATAGAATGTCAATTCGCGTTGTAATAATTGTCTAGATCGGAGTAGAGTTTTGGCTTATGTGTGCAGGATTAACTACGATAACGATGAAGACATAAAGCGAAACAAAGTGTCAGAGTCAAGAGCGAAGGATTCGTTGCGAGTTTGAGAGTTCGACGGAAGTCCGAAGGTTCGTCGAGAATGCTGCCAGAACTAGCCGAGAATGAATAGGGAGCTTGCCGAAGGGTTTTTCGGAAGCTCACCAGAAGGTTTGTTGGAAGTTCGTGGAGCTCGCCGAAAAAGATCGGAGCTTGCCGAAGAAGCTCGTTGGAACTCACAAAGATCAAATCGTGAAGTCTAGGAGTTTGCCGGGAGTCCGCAGAATGGTTTCCGAGAGTTTATCGGAAGACCGTCGAAAGTTCGTCGGAAGCTCGCCGGAAGAAGTCTTGACTTGCGGACTTTGTAATAGCTTAGGAAATATCTTTAAATTCATATTTAGCACGTTAATTAGGGTCAGGATCAGGTGTTAATCTTATAACCCAAGTAGGGGCCAATTGGGCTCGAGTTCGGACTAGTTTGGGCCAAGTTTGGAGTCCAACCAGTGAGCTGAAATAGTGTAGGCGGTGGCACCGCCCAGAACCCGAGAACCGAGTGGTTGCACCGCCGGTACATTGTCAGTGTCACACTGATAGGCGGTGGCACCGCCAGCCTCGGAAACCCAAGAGAATTCAAAATTTGGAGCCCAAATTTGAATCCTCTTGGGGCCTATAAATACCCCTCAATTCTCAGCAGAGAATACAATCTTTAAGAAGCAAGAGATTGAGATAAAATTCTTAGCAAAGTCTTTAGCAAGTTTTTGTTTTCAATAGCTTGAGTGTTCACCTCCCTCTTTCTCTTTGAAAATTTGTAAGAGTGTGAACTACTTGTAAAAGGTTGTAAGAGGGGTATTTGTCCTCCTTCAAAGTGATTTGCTTGTAGAAGTTGGAAGCCTCATTGGAGAAGGCTTCGCAAGTGGATGTAGGTCATTTTGATCGAACTACTTTAAATTGGTGCGTTCCTTGAATGTGTGAGTTCTTACTTTTTTGAAACCATTATTTACATAACAACAAGCTTTCAGTTTTCATCTTCTTACTTTACTCGAGCTACTTTCTCCAAGTCATTGACGAATTGAAATCTCTACGCATTTATGAAATCGTTTTTAAACTTGCGAGTTTCGTTTTAATCCCTCTTAGTGCCGCTCCGATCCTAACAATTGGTATCAGAGCCCGGTATTTCTCATTTTGGATTTACACCCAAGAGAATGGCTCTTCATGGCTTTCAAGAGGGCTTATCGGTTGTTCGTCTACTGTTGTTTAACGGATTGGACTACACTTATTGGAAAAATCGAATGAGAGTTTTCTTGATTTCTATGAATTTGGATTTATGGAATATTATTGAAAACGGTTTTCAGCTTCCCTCTAAACCGATGAACGAATGGTCGGATTTGGAGAAGAAGTATTTTTCTTTAAACGCAAAGGCTATGAATGCCTTATTTTGCGCTTTGGACAAAACTGAGTTCAATCGGGTTTCTTTGTGCGAAACGGCTTTTGACATATGACACACTCTTGAAATCACACACGAAGGCACTTCTAGAGTTAAAGATTCGAAAATCAACTTTTTAATGCATGATTTCGAGCTTTTTCGAATGAAGCTGAGCGAAACCATTGTTGACATTTACACCCGTTTTATGGATGTCGTCAATGGTTTAAAAGCTCTTGGCAAATGTTTTTCGAAATTTGAACTTGTTAGTAAAGTTTTACGATCACTTTCTAAAGCTTGGGAATCAAAAGTAATGGTAATACAAGAAACAAAAGATTTAAATATTTTTCCACTTGAAGAACTTATCGGCTCATTGATGACATATGAAATGGTGCGCAATACACATAATGAACACGATGAGCACATGAACCACCTTCCAAAGAATAGGAAGGATTTGGAACTCTAGACAAATGAATACCACTTGAGCGATGACTCAAGTGATGAGGACAATGATGAACTTGAACTTCGAACACTAAATCTTAATAAGTTCATTAAACAAAAATCTAAAATAAATAATAAACTTGAACAGAGGAAGAGGCCAAAGAAGAGGAAGGCAACCAAGGATGAATCAAGAACTTCCAAAGGTGAAATGGCGAATTGGGCTTTGACGGGCTTCGACTACAAGGTAAGTAACTCAACTCTCTTGAATTATTTTGAAATTACTTGAAGTTTTTCATGAGTGCTTAATTTAGATAGTGGGAATAGGAAATAAAAAATTATTTTTCTTTTTAGCATCTTTGAAAAATTAAAAAAATTGATCATGAAAAGTATATTGCTATGGTTTCATGCATGTTATGTTTTGAAATGTTGAATGATGTATGCAACATTAGGTATGATAATTATATGATATGTGATAATGCTTAGGATTAATCTATGCATGTGTATCTTGATGATTTTATATCATGCATGAGTTTTTGAAGTAAATGTTGGTTTGAAACTCTCATTTTAGATTAACATGTTTTTGGTCTAATCGTTTTTATGACGAATTAAGATGACATTCTCTGACATATTAAGATGACATAGTGCATGCATATCTATGTATGAATTTCTTGATAATCTTTTGATGATAGATGTGATATCATGATGTGTTTGGTCTTGACGGCTTCATGACGAAACTTATTTTTCGATTTTAAATGATGATACATGTTTTCACAAAAGATTTGAATACCCTCACATGAAATCAATTGTATGAAATGGAAATGAAATTTCTATCATATTGAGATTAATGAATTTATTTTACTAATCTTGTGAATCTCATGAAAATAAATATAATGAATATTTTAAAAATAAATGAGTGTTTCATGCATTTAGTTTTAATGATTTCTCTTGAACATATGTTTTAAAGTCATACTTGATGATGAATATCAAGATATTAAAAGGATATTATCATGGAATCATGCTTGATGATTTGTTTTATAAAATTTACCTTTCCATCTTAAATGTTGACACCTGTTTTATTAAAGGTAAAGGTATGCTTATAAGAAGCAAATCACATGGATAGAAATTTATAAAAATGAAATGCGATTCTCTATCTTATCGACTTTTCAATAAATCTATGCTTGTCATGTATGAATTTATTGAATGTGACTTTGAGGATTATTTCAGATTTCACAAATGCTTGATTCATACTTATGACATGAGACACATTTTTAATATGAATCATGTTCAATGCTTCAATCATGTTATATCTCCCTTAATTCATTTTGTTCTCCTAGATTTATTTACCAAAGAGGAGAATCTTCCGAAAATAAAATGATACAAATGAATCACTTATAGATATGTCTTTTTGAAATATCTTTTTAATATGATGTTGATAATTTGAGATGCCTGTTGGAATTCATGACATGAGATAATTAAATCCTTGACTTACTCTAGCTTGAAAATAGATATTTAAAATCTTGCTTGATGAGTTATTTTATAAGATTTTGCCTTTACGTCTTGAACTTTCATGCTTATCTTGATTTGACATATACTGACTAAGGCATGTTTAGATGAAAAAGAATCACTTAAAAAATGTTTTTCCTATCTGATCGAGATTAATGATTTTATGATATTTTGTGAATCTCGAAATTGATTTTGATGACTTGATTATGAATTTCAAGTTAATGATTTGATTTGAATGAGTTTTATCTAAATCATAATCTTGATCTTGCAAAATTGGAATCACAAATAATATCTTTTGGTATTCATGAATTGATACTCACAATATGAAAGTATTGGTATTCACGACTTGAATTTGATTGAAACATTGCATGATCATTCTCCTATGTTTCAAAAATTCTTTAAATGCCTTATGTGATGATTGAAAATTAATTTGCTTTATGATAAATCTATGTATACCATTTTGAATCTCTTGAAAGTAATGTTGAGATTTTGATGAATTTGATGATTTGAATTTGAATGAGTTTGTATTCGAATTATGATCTTGACTTCTTGGATTTACTACTTGAGATTTTTTTTTAATCACAATCTCTTCTTTGTACACCTACAATTTTTGTTATTTATAAAAAGAAAAGATTTGATAAAATGAATCATTGTTGACTTAATGTTCGGTATCATAAATACTTTATTATCATACATGAAAATAGTGATAAATATTTTGAAAATAAATGTTTGTATTGTTGGGAAATCATGGGGGCGACATCATATGCGCAGCGGAAGAACAAGAAAACAAAAATCCCCGATTCCCAAAAAGATGTTCGTCGTCGTGCAAAGATTGGTGCGCAAAAATCCGCAAAACACAAAACTGCGTATAGAGATTGTGTTACCTAGGGAGATCGTAAATCCCTGTTTCCTTGCAGATCCTTAGGAGAGGGTGAAGGAGGTCAAGCGTCCTCCTCTCTAGCGGTGATCCACGCAGGGTTGCGACGACCCTCCTCAAAACTCCAGGCCTCTGAGGTGGAGAGGGAGAGGAGAATAGGAAAGGCAAGCAAAGACTCTAGCCTATGAGGCTGTGAATCCCTCCTATTTATAGAGATCCCGTGTCAAACCCTAATGGATCCTTCCCTAGTGGGTATTGGATCTGCATCCAATAAGACAAGGGCTCAGTTGGATATCTCATATCCAACCTCTACTCATCGCAATGCCTACCATATGTGTGTGACCCTCTAGGCCCAATATCGAGCTGGTAGTGAGTCATACCTGTCGAGAACTCCCTTCTAACTTCGGTGAATTATTATCTTTGTAATAATTCACTCGACTCATCGACTCACTGGGACGTGCTAGGCCCTCTGGCAGTAGTCCTCGACGATCTGAGGGAATCCAATCCATTGGACATGTCTGTTCTCGCCACCATGTACCTATAGTCCCTCATCCATCTAATATCCCGAGACCGACCGTATATCGAGCATGGTGTTGTCCAGGACCCATACGGTTTCTACTGAAGTCTCGCTCTAATCTGGATTCTCCCGGAGAACTATTTCTCTCTCAACCCGAATGACCACGGGCTAGGGATTTGTCCGAAACAAGAACACATGGGATATTCCTCTCATGACGCCGAGAGTGGATGATCCTCTATCGACACTCAATAGCCCTCGTAAGGTCGACTACCACTCCCAATGACCAGCTGTACTAGATCTGGGACAACCTAACTTATAAGTCTGGTATCAAAGAGTGGAGCACTCATATAGGACATCCTTGGTGTCTCAAGTCTAAGGACCAGATACACCACTAGAACTATGGAATCGCTGTCTGACAATAAGGCATTATCAACCATCCAGCATTCCGTAAGCGGATCAATCAGTGAACTCATTCTCCAATGAGCACCTGTACTGTATCCCTAGTGTCCCTACACGAGCAGCTATGAGACCAGCTGCATCCATCATATGGACGGGTATACAGCACACCAGTCTATCCGGTTATCACGATGTCCCTCTCGAGTAACCTATGACCGGGATTATTTAGGATATATGTTTAAAGGTGAATCGATCTCATTATCGTGATCTCACCACGATCCGATTCCCATTGCACAAATCCAAGGACATCACAATATATATATGCATTTATGCAATAGTTATAAAGTGATATACGCCAAAATATAATAAGCAAAAAGATTCTGTATCAAGTCACACGTGCCATCACTCACGTGATTGGCTTGCTGGGCACCTATGACTAGCATGTATCATGTTAGATGATTTTACATTTTGTGCATGATGAGTTATAGTGATGATTGAAACAATGAATGAAATGATATGAATGATGATTTGGAATCATGCATATAATGATGAGTTTATATGTTTTGAAAATATATATGATGATTTGGTATTATGCATGCAATAATGATACACGCAATGATGAAATATTGATGATAAAATTATTATTTTGATATTCATGACTTGAATCTTCCTTTCTTTTTGCCAATGACAAAGGGAGAGAAAGAGTTGCTAATGTGCTATCTTGAATTGATGTAAAGGGTCATCTCAAAGAGAAATTAGCTACCTTGCACAAGTCAAGATAATGTAAAAACTTGCTTACTTTCTTGCACATCTAAAGAAAAGATACAAATGTAACACTTGCCAAATTGTTTGCTTGCCTCATGTAAAACATGGTCCCTTGCTAGTTTGGTATTTTGCTAAGGAAGCAAAAATGACACTTCTCAAAAGAGAAGAAAGAGCTTGCTTTCTTGAACATCTTTAATTTGCTAGCTAGCATGATGTACAATTTGCTATCTTGAACATTACAAAGAAATACTATCATGCACATTGCAAAGAAAAGCAAATAAGTCAACTTGCACATCTTTAAATTTGCTAGCTTGTATGTAGTAAAACTTGCATATCGTAAAAGTTGCTAGCTTATAGAGAAGCAAAGAATTGCTATCTCCAAAGAAGCAAAAAATGCAAAACTTAGAAAAATTGCAATATAATTGCTCTTGCCATGCTTTGTATCAAAAATAGGTTGATATCCTTAAAAATATCACATTAAATTTTTTAGTGTATCGCAATGTATCACAAATTAAAATTTTTAAGACTATTATCATATCATGTTTAACAATTAATATCTTTCATTGATATGATAAATTATCATCTCATGATGTATCACATAATGATATCATGATTTGCGATTGTATCATGTGATCCTTGGTGAATTTTCACATTGATATCCTTCATGAAATGATTTCTTTGCATTATTGTCTTGTATGCATCATGTGATGATTGAAATATTGATTGATGCAAAGTTGATGTAAAAGTCTAAATCATTGGTTCCTCTCGTTCTTTTTAACATTGACAAAGGGGGAGAAAGTTATTGCTAGCTTGCACACTTATGAAGAATTTGCTAGCTCGATCATTGTAATGAAGAAATTTGCTATATCAAACATCATAAATATTGTTACTTCCAATGAAAAGCAAAGTGCAATCTTGCACAAAAATTCAAGTATTGAATTGCCATGATTGAACTTAAGAATCTTGCTATGCTTTTGTGCTTATATGTTGTGATGAAAATCTAGCTTCATGTTGCAAAAACTTACATATCTTTTAAAATAGCTAGAGCTACTTCTCCTTTTTGTTGATGACATAGGGGGAGAAGTATATTGATGACTTCATGTATTGAATCGAATATTTTATATATTTGCATGATGATTTAAATAACATGTGATGAATGTTACTTGGATTTGGGATAATCCAAGTGTTCTATCAATGGCATATTGATAGTGGAAGTTTGGTTAAACTCCGGGGAGTTAAGGTTAACTCCGGGGAGTTAAGGTTAACTCCGTTAGTCATCAATTAGTTGTCATCATCAAAAAGGGGGAGATTGTTGAATCTCGAATTTTGATGATGAAACTAATTGATTGTGTTTAGATGTTTAACTACATTTTGAGTGATGCAGGTCTACTCGATCAGGATTAGGCAGATGACGCAGGAGGAATTGACGTTATGCCGGAGGAGATCACATTAAGATATTGGACGGCAGAAGGCTTCGGACGTTGGGCATCGGGCTAAGGAGAGCGAAATTGCGCCAAGGATATCGGGGTTGCAGAGGTCAACCACCGATTGGGCAACAAGCTGCAAGAGAGGACGATGCACTGAAGAATCAGATGAAGCGCCAACCAATGACGTGTTGGGCAACAGAATGTCAATTCATGTTGTAATAATTGTCTAGATCAGAGTAGAGTTTTGGCTTGTGTGTGCAGGATTAACTACGATAACGATGAAGACATAAAGAGAAACAAAGTGTCGGAGTCAAGCACGAAGGATTCGTTGTGAGTTCGAGAGTTCAATGGAAGTCCGAAGGTTCGTCGGGAATGCTACCGGAACTAGCCGAGAATGAGTAGGGAGCTTGCTGAAGGGTTTTTCGAAAGCTCATTTGAAGGTTCGTTGGAAGTTCTTGGAGCTCGCTGAGAAAGATCAGAGCTTGCCAAAGAAGCTCATTGGAACTCGCCAAGATCAAATCGTGAAGTCTAGGAGCTTACCGAGAGTCCGCAGAATGGTTTCCGAGAGTTTATCGGAAGACCGCTGGAAGTTCGTCGGAAGAAGTCTTGACTTACGGACTTTGTAATAGCTTAGGAAATATCTTTAAATTCATATTTAGCATGTTAATTAAGGTTAGGATTAGGTGTTAATCCTATAACCCAAGTAGGGGCCAATTGGGCCCGAGTTCAGATTGGTTTAGGCCAAGTTTGGAGCCCAACCAATGAGCTGAAATAATGTAGGCGGTGGCACCGCCCAGAACTCGAGAACCGTGTGGTGGCACCGCCCAGCACCCGAGAGGTCCAGCGGTGGCACCACCGGACTGGGCGGTGGCACCGCCAGTACACTGTCAATGTCACACTGATAGGCGGTGGCACCGCCACTGACAGGCGGTGGTATCGCTAGCCTCGGTAACCCAAGAGAATTCAAAATTTGGAGCCCAAATTTGAATCCTCTTGGGGCCTATAAATAACCATCAATTCTTAGCAAAGAATACAACCTTTAAGAAGTAAGAGATTGAGATAAAAGTCTTAGCAAAGTCTTTAGCAAGTTTTTGTTTTCAATAGCTTGAGTGTTCAACTCCCTCTTTCTCTTTGAAAATTTGTAAGAGTGTGAACCACTTATAAAAGGTTGTAAGAGGGGTATTTGTCCTTTCCTTTCAAAGTGATTTGTTAGTGGAAGTTGGGAGCCTCATTAGAGAAGGCTTCGCAAGTGGATGTAGGTCATTTGACCGAACTACTTTAAATTGGTGCGTTCCTTGAATGTGTGAGTTCTTACTTTTTTGAAACCATTATTTACATAGCAGCAAGCTTTTGGTTTTCATCTTCTCACTTTACTCGAGCTACTTTCTCCAAGTCATTGGCGAATTGAAATCTCTACGCATTTACAAAATCATTTTAAATCTTACGAGTTTTAATCCGCTGCACTAATTCACCCCCCCCTCTTAGTGCCGCTTCGATCCTAACAAGTATCTTTTCAACACATTTATGTTGAATCTCAAATTTTGATGATGAAACCAATTGATAGAGTTTATGATTTGATCTACGTTTTGAGTAACACAAGATGCTTCGATCAGGGAGAGACAATTAAAGCAGGAAGAACTATGTTGGGCTGGAAGAAAAATATGTTAGAAGATTGGACGTCGAGCCGAAGGCTCGGTCGACATATCGACAAACGACTTCGGGCTATGAGTTTGGGCATTAGGCCAAGAAAAGTGGATAATGTGCCAAGAAAATTGGAATTGTGAAGGTCAATTGGCTGATTGGGCAAAAGGCCACAAGAGAGGACGATGTGCCGAATAATCAGACGAAGCGTCGATGAACCAATGACATATTGGATAATATTTGATTAGCTTAGTATTAATTATCTTGATCGAAGTAGATTTTATTTGTGTAGAATTAACTATGATAGTGATCAAGGCATAAAGTAAAATGAAGTCCCGGAGTCAAGAACACGATTTCATTGGGAGTTTGAGAGTTTGTCGGAAGTCCAGACATTTGTCGGAAGTTCTGTTGGAATTGACCGAGAAGACCAGGAGCTTGCCAAAGAAGCTCGTCAGAACTCACCAAGAAGATCGTCGTGAAGTCCAGGAGCTTGCCGGGAGTCCACTGGAACATCGCCGAGAGATCGTTAGAAGTTCGCCCGAAGATCATCGGAAGAAACCTAGACTTACGGACTTGTTTAGCTTAGTAAATGTCTTAAATTTCATAATTAGCACATAATTAGGATTGGAATTGGGCCAACCCAATTAGGGGCTAGTTGGGCCCATGTATGGACTATGTTGGGCCAAATGAAAAGTCCAAATAATGACCCAATAGGTGGCACCGTCGTGGCATAATCTCCGAGACTATGTTAGACGGTGGTACCACCCAATGGTAGCGTCAGGCAGTGGTACCACCAGTCTGAGCGGTGGTACCACCCAGACACAATCTTCCAGGCCGTGGTACTGTTAGACTGGGAGGTAGTCCCGCCTAGTGCCAATGCTGCAGGCGGTGGTACCGCCCAACACAGGCTGTGGTACCGCAAGGACCCGGGAAACCCAGGATGAGACCTTTTTAGGCTCCAAGTTTGTATCAACTTAAGGCCTATAAATACCCCTCTCATCCTTGGTTAACACACATAAGCACATAGAGCTTAAAATTGGGAAAACGCTGTTGCAATCACTTGAGAGATCCCCTTCTCTAGTCTAAGTTTAGAATTCTGTTTAGGAGGAGTGAGTGCTTGTAAAAGGTTATCTATTAAACCTGTGAAAAGGAGAAGAGGGGTGCAAAAGGGTAGTTGGTCTTCACCCATTGAAGGAAGACCATTAGTGGATGCCGGTGGCCTCGACGGAAGAGGAATCAGGGGTAGATGTAGGTCACGATGATCGAACAACTATAAACTCGGTTTACATTTCTTTTGAGCAATTTACTTTAATTGCAAACTGTTAGGATCAGGAGCACTAAGAGGGGGGGGGTGGTGGTGGTGGTGGGTGAATTAGTACAGCGGAAAACTTTCGATGATTCTATGATTTAAAACGATGTTCGTACGATAAAAGCAATTTTCGTATAAAAGCCGATTCGGAAATTGCTTTAACTTAGATTAGGTGAAGTGTAGTTAAAGGAAAGCTATGGAGGCAGTTTACAGTTAAGATAGAGAACAAAAAGTAAATGCAAACCGAGATTTAGAGTGGTTCGGTCAATCTTGACCTATATCCACTTTTGGCTTCCTCCTCCGATGAGGAAGCCAAAAGTCCACTAGAGACATTCCTTCAATTGGTGAAGGCCAACCACCCTTTTACAATTTCACTCCTTTTGATGGGCTTAGGAGACAACCCTTACAAAATTTCTCTCCTCTCTTGAAAGCTCAAAACTGGAAGAAAAGAGGAAGGAGAACTTCTAGCTTTTACAACACATTTAAGCTCTAAAAATCACATAGTATGATTGGATTTTCGGTGCCTTTGGTTGCCTTTTCATGCAGGAAAGGGTGGGGTTTATATAGGCCCCAAACTAGTTTGAATTTGGAGCTGAAAAGTGTCTTTTCTCGGATTTCCGGGGTCCTGGCAGTACCACCTCCTGATTGGGGTGGTACAACCACCTGGTAGCTCGGAGATTGAGCCTCTGGGTAGTGCCACCGCTAATAGGGGTGGTTGCACCGCCCAGTCTCGCTCAGAGACTAAGCCCAGGCGGTGCCACCGCCTGACTGGGGTGGTTGCACCGCCTAGTCTTACTCGGAGATTGAGCCCAAGCGGTGCCACCGCTTGACCTGGGCGGTTGCACCACCCAGCTGGGAGACCATCTCCTGGGCGGTGCCATCGCCTAGCAGGAATTCTGGTCCGAATGGGTTGATCCATTTGGCCTAATTTGGGTCTATCAAGGGCCCAATTGCCCCCAGATTAAGTTAATGGGATCACCTCCCATTTATAATTTAATCTACATGCTAACTATGACATTTCTTAAGACATTTATTGCAACTTGCTCCGGTGCGTCAATTGCTTCTTCTAGCGAGCTTCCAACGAACTTCCGGCGAACATTCGACGAACCTTCGGTGATGCTCCGGTGGACTTCCGGCAAACTCCTGGACTAGCGACGATCCACTTGCGAGTTCTAACGAGCTTCTTTGGCAAGCTCCTAGACTTCTCGGATTTGTTCCCACAGAACCTCTGACGACCGTCCGGACTTCCGTCGAACTCTCGAACTTCCAACGTGATTATAGTCTTGACTCCAGTGCAACTCCTACTGCATGACTTACTTCCATCGTAGTTAATCCTGCACATTTAAAATAAAACTTTGATCGAGACAATTAATCCTAAGCAATTAACTAAGTTGTGTAGGGAAATCCTTGGGGGCGACATCATATGCGCAGTAGAAGAACAAGAAAAACAAAATCCTCGATTCCCAAAGAGATGTTCATCGTCGTGCGAAGATTGGTACGCAAAAATCCGCGAAACATGAAACTGCGTATAGAGTAGATTGTGTTACCTAAGGAGATCGCATATCCCTATTTCCTTATAGATCCTTAGGAGAGGGTGAAGGAGGTCAAGCGTCCTCCTCTCTAGCGGTGATCCACACAGTAGGGTTGCGACGACGCTCCTCAAAACTCCAGACCTACTCTGAGGTGGAGATGGAGAGGAGAATAGAAAAAGGCAAACAAAAGCTCTCTAGCCCATGGGGCTCTGAATCCCTCCTATTTATAGAGGTCCCCTATCAAACCCTAATGGGTCCTCCCCTAGTGGGTATTGGATCTGCATCCAATAAGACAAGGGCTCTGTCAGATATCTCATATCCGAACCTCTATTCATCGCAATGCCTACTATATGTGTGTGACCCTCTAGGCCCAATATCGAGCTGGTCGTGAGTCATACCTATCAGAACTCCTTCTAACTTAGTGAATTATTATCTTTGTAATAATTCACTCGACTCATCGACTACGGACGTACTAGGCCACTACGCCGTACTCCCCAAACGATACAGGGGAATCCAATCCATTGGACCTGTCTATCCTTAGTTATCGTGTACCTATAGTCCCTCATCCATCTAATATACCATAGACCGTATATCGAGCATGGTGTTGTCAGACCCACACGGTTTCTTCTCGAGTCTCGCTCTAATCGGATTCTCCCGGAGAACTCTTTCTCTCTCAACCCGAATGACCCTGGCCGAGAGTGGATACATGGGATATTCCTCTCAGGAAGCCGAGAGTGGATGATCCTCTATCGACACTCAATAGCCCTCGTAAGGTCGACTACCACTCCCAATGACCAGCTGTACTAGATCTGGGACAGCCAAACTTATAAGTCTAGTATCAAAGAGTGGAGCACTCATACAGGACATCCTTGGTGTCTCAAGTCTAAGGACCAGATACACCACTAGGACTACGAAATCGCTATCTGACAATAAGGCATCATCAACCATCCAGCATTCCGTAAGCGGATCAATCAGTGAACTCATTCTCCAATGAGCACCTGTACTGTATCCCTAGTGTCTCTACACAAGCAGCTATGAGACCAGCTGCATCCATCATATGGACGGGTATACAGCACATCAGTCTATCCGGTTATCACGATATCCCTCTCGAGTAACCTATGACCGGGATTATTTAGGATATGTGTTTAAGGGTGAATCGATCTCACTATCGTGATCTCATCACGATCCGATTCCAATTGCACAAATCCGAGGACATCACAATATATGTATACATTTATGCAATAGTTATAAAGTGATATATGCCAAAATATAATAAGCAAAAAGATTCTATATTAAGTCACACGTGCCATCACTCACGTGATTGGCTTGCTGGGCACCTATGACTAGCAAGTTGTCCAGCATGTCATTGGTCCCTCGACGCTTCGTCCGATTATTTGGCGCATCGTCCTCTCCTACGGCATATTGCCCAATCGGTCAGTTGACTCTGCAACTCCGATATCCTTAGCACAATACTCGCTCTTCTTGGCCTGATGCCCAAGTCCATGGCCCGAAGCCTTCTGTCGATACATCGACCGATCCATCGGCCTAACGTCCAATCTTCTGACATGTTCCTTTGGCACAACATGATTTTTCTTGTTTTAATTGTCTCATCCTGATCAAAGCATCCTGTGTCACTCAAAATGCAGATTAAAACATAAACACATATATCAAGTGGTTTCATCATCAAAATACGAGATTCAACACAAACTTCCTTACTTGCTATACTCTTCCGTACACTTTCAATTCAAGCATCTTTCTGAAAAGAGTTTAATCGAAACAAATTTTTCGAACTGACGTGATTTTATCCACTGCACTAATTTACCCTCCCGCCCCCCCTCTTAGTGCTGACTCGTTCCTAATAGTTAGTATCAGAGCCACGTTTTTTCTCATTTGGTTTAACACCAAAAAAGAAATGACTTTTTATGGCTTTCAAGAAGGTCACTCTCTCATTCGTCCTCCCATATTCAATGGGACAAACTACACATATTGGAAAACTCGAATAAGAGTTTTCTTGCTTTCATTGAATCTCGATTTATAGAATATAGTCGAATTTAATTTTTAAAAGTCTTCTCTTCCAATGAACAATTGGAATGAGTTAGAGAAGAAGACTTTCTCTTTAAATGCAAAGGATATGAATGCCTTATTTTGCGCTTTGGATAAAACTGAATTTAATCGGGTTTCTATTTGCGAAACGACTTTTGATATATGGCACACTCTTGAAATTACACATGAAGGCACTAATAGAGTAAAAGATTCTAGAAAAAATCTTTTGATGCATGATTTTGAATTATTTCGAATGGAACCAAGTGAGAGACTATTGGAGACATGTACATCCGTTTTACCGATGTCGTCAATAGTCTAAAAGCTCTTGGTAAAAGTTTTTCGAATCTTGAACTTGTGAATAAAGTTTTACGATCACTTTCAAAAAATTGAGATTCGAAAGTAATGGCAATACAAGAATAAAAAGATTTGAACCATTTTTCGATTGAAGAACTTATAGAGTCTTTGATGACCTATGAAATGACGTATAATGCACATGAATAACTCGAGAACAACCCTATAAAGAACAGGAAGGATTTTGCACTTAGAACAAATAAAGACCACTCGAGTGAAAGCTCAAATGATGATGAACTTGAACTTCTCACAATAAAGCTTAAAAATATTTTAAAATAATAATCAAAGAACAAAAATCAACTTAAAAAGAACGTAACTACTTGTTATGAACGCAAGAAGAAGGAAGTACTTTGGGATGAATCGAGCTCATCCGACGACGAGGAGCAAACTGATAAAGACAAAATGACGAACTTCGCCTTAACGGCTCTCGACGATGAGGTAAATGACTCACCCGAAACCCCCTTAATTTATTTTGAAATTACTTGATGCATTTCATATGTTGTTTTTAAATTAGTATATAAAATGTAAAAAAAAAAGGGCATCATGCTTATCTTTTTCTAGCTAATTTTGAAAGTGATTATGAAGATTGCATGTTTAATGATGTAATGAAAATATTAAATTTTTTGATACCATAATTGATGATTATATTTTATACATAATGATCATGCTTAATAAATGTATATTTCGAAATTATGCATGATGATTTTTGTGATTTATGGCTTATCGATTTATACCGTAATGAAAGTTACTTTTTCAGTTTTAAAAATGATGCATGTTTTGTTTTGACATAAATGAAAAAGGCATGCTTATATGAAATAATGTAAGTATTATACTTGACAATTTTATATTTAAATTATGCCTGATCAATTAAAGTAATGATGATTTTTGGATAAATTATGGTTTATTGATCTTGATGATTTCTATGATAAGATTTGCTCTTTTGATTTTAAATTGTGATGTATGGTTTTCATACGAAAAACTTAAGCATACTTATATGAAATCAATCACTTAAAATGAAACACACAAAAAATGGGAATACATTTTCCATCTTTATTGATTTTTTGATAAAAGATTAATGAATCCATGTATATTGTGCTTTTGTGAATCTCTTGAAAATGATTTTGATTTGACGATTTGAATTTGAATGAGCTTTATCTTGATTCTTCAAGATTTGTAAATTGAGATTTACCCTATATAAATTGAGATCTTTTATCCTCAATGTTTCTTTTTGCTATCTACTATCCAAATGAATCCTGATTTTTTGGAATTATAATTTTTAAGATTCATAATGAATTGAGATAGTTTATGTGTTCTCTTATGACACCTTTTTGCTATAAGAATGTCTTTATCTATATCATGATATTGAATTCTCGATATTGATACTTGAAATTTTGATATGAATCAAGATCTTGTTTTTGAACTCCCATGTTTCTTTTTGTTATTTACTAAAAGGGAGATTTCTCAAGATAAATTATGTCATTTAGTATTCATGACTTAATCCTTTATGATCTTTGATATTTTAACTTTCATGATATGTTTTTTATGTACAATTCCTTGTATTCATGAAATGTTTATCTCATCACCCAATTAAATTTTCTTGATATTCTTTATGTGATGATATAAAATTATGCATTAAATACTCATGATTAAAATATTTATGATTTGGAATAATGCATGCAATACTATGATATTTTGATGAAATGATGTGAAAGTCAACAATTATCATTTTATGAAATTATACTCTAAAATGATTATCTATCTTTGTCATGCTTGGAAAATTATTGTAAAGGAAAAAAGAAATATAAAATTGTATTCTTCCCTTCTATTTGATAATGACAAAGGGAGAGATAAAGTTTGCTAGCTTGCATAATTCAAGAAGCAAAAAAATTTCTAGTGTGCACATTTCAAAAGAGAGATTTTCTAAACTTGTATAATTCAAGAAGATGCAAAAACATGCTAGCTTGCTCATCTCAAAAGAGAAGCCAAGATTGCTAACTTGCATATTTCAAAGTTGCTTTCTTGAACATCTCAAATATTACTAGCTTATATTTTTTAAAATGATATAAAAATTTGCTAGGTTGCATGTTCTAAAATGTTGTAAGATTCACTAGCTTGCATGATGTATAACTTGCTATCTTGAACATCACAAGAAGTGCTATCTTGCCAATATCAAGAAGCAAAACATGCTAAATTTGCACATATAGCAAAATTTAGGAACTTGCAAAACTCAAATTTTTGCTAGCTTGTATAATGATAAAACTGAAGATTATATTTACAATGTAATAATTTGAACTATAATATGTCCTAAACACTTGATAGTTGAACTTCTCCTTTTTGTTGATGACAAAAGGGGAGAAGTATGATGATGTTATGCATAAGTTTTTGATAACATGTTGCTTGGATTTTTGAATCCAAGAGTTCTATCAATATGGCATATTGATAGGGGGAGTTAAGGTTAACTCTGTCATCAATTGGTTATCATCATTAAAAATGGGGACATTATTGAATATCGGATTTTGATGATGAAAACAATTGATAGAGTTTATGATTTGATATGCATTTTGAGTGACGCAGGATGCTTCGATCGGGAAGAAACAATTAAAGCAGGAAGAATCATGTTGGGCCGGAGAAAAAACATGTTAAAAGATTGAACATTGAGCTGAAGGATCGGTCGATATATCGACAGAAGGTTTCGGGCCATGAGTTCGGGTATCGGGCCAAGAAAAGCAGACATTGCACTAAAAAAATCAGAGTTGCGGAGGTCAACTGGCCGATTGGGCAATAGGCCACAAGAGAGGACCATGCACTGCATAATCAGACGAAGCGTCGATGAACCAATGACATGCCGGACAACATTTGATTAGCTTAGTATTAATTGTCTAGATTGAAGTAGATTTTATCTGTGCAGGATTAACTATGATAGCAATCAAGGCATAAAGCAAAATGAAGTCCCGGAGTCAAGAACGCGATTTCGTTGGGAGTTCGAGAGTTCGTCAGAAGTCCAGACGTTCGTCAGAAGTTCTGTCGGAATTGAATGAGAAGACTAGGAGCTTCCCGAAGAAGCTCGTCGGAACTCACCAAAAAGATTGTCATGAAGTCTAGAAGCTTGCTGGGAGTCCGCTGGAACAATGCCGAGAGATCGTCGAAAGTTTGTCGGAAGATCGTCGGAAGCTCGCCGGAAGAAACCTATACTTACAGACTTATTTAGCTTAGTATATGTCTTAAATTTCATAGTCAGCACATAATTAGGATTGGAATTAGGTCAACCCAATTAGGGGCCAGTTGGGCCCATATATAAACTATTTTGGACCCAATGAAAGGCCCAAACAGTAACCCAACAGATGGCACCGTCATGGCACAGTCTTCGAGACTATGTCAAGCGATGGTACCGCCCGGTAGCAGTGTTAGGCGGTGGTACCGCCAGTCTAGGTGGTGGTATTGCCCATACATAGTCTTCCAAGCGGTGGTACCACAAGATTTGGCGGTGGTCCTGCCCAATGTCAGTGCTGTAGGTGGTGGTACCGCCTAGCATAGGCGGTGGTACCACCAAAACCCGGGAAACCCAGGATGAGACCTTTTTAGGCTCCAAGTTTGAATCAACTTGAGTCCTATAAATACGTCTCTCATCCCTAGTTAACATATAAGTATAGAGTGCTTAAACGTAGTTAAACCCTATTGTAATCACTTGAGAGATCCCCTCCTATAGTCTAAGTTTAGAATTCTATTTAGGAGGAGGGAGTGCTTATAAAAGGTTATCTCCTAAACCTATGGAAAGGAGAAGAGGGGTGTAAAATGATAGTTGGTCTTCACCTATTGAAGGAAGACCGTTAGTGGATGCTGGTGGCCTTAACGGAAGAGGAATCGGGAGTGGATGTAGGTCACGATGATCAAACTACTATAAACTCGGTTTGCATTTCTTTTGAGAAATTGACTTTAACTGCAAACTTCCTTACTTGCTATACTCTTCCGTATGCTTTTAATACAAGCATCTTTATGAAAAGAGTTTAATCGAAATGAATATTTTGAATCGACGTGATTTTATCCGCTTCACTAATTCACCCCCCCTCTTAATGTCGACTCGTTCCTAATAATTTACAACCAAAATCTCAAGACTTTTGTTCACACTTTTTGTGCTCTTTCATGCAGGAAAGAGTGGAGTATTTATACACCCCAATAGCTTAAAAATGAAGCTAAAAAGGTGTCTCATCCTGGGTTTTCGAGGTAGTGGTGGTACCAATGCCTGTAGACTGACATTGGATGGTACCACCGCTTGACAGAGCCTCGGAGATCGGGCTCCGATGGTACCATCGCCTAATAGGGTGGTACCACCGCTTGGCAGCATTAACTATCGGTGGTACCACTGCTTAGACCTCCTAGGAGGTTGAGCCTCAAGCGGTACCACCACCCAATCTGGGTAGTGCCATCGCTTGACGTGTGGCTAAATGGGCCATCCAACCAGTCCATTTCAGTCTTGTTTTGGGCTTAGTTGGTCCATAATTGAGTTAGTAGGATTTCTTCCAAAACTAACTCAAATTAAAGTCCTAACTACGATAGTTAAGGCTAAAATAATTATGATACATATAATCTAAGTTGTTCGGCACGTCAATTGTTCATTCAAACTCTCAGTGAACTTCCGACAAACTCCTAGTGATCTTTCGATGAGCTTTCAACTAACTCTTGGTGAATTTTCAATGAGCTTTCGACAAACGCCCAACGAACTTTCAATGAGCTTTCACTACATCATCTGATCCTTTGGTGTATCCCCTGATTCATTGGGCCCGATGCCTGATCATTGACTTCGGCACAACTTCGATTCTTCTTTAATCAATTTTCCTTTCTCATGATCATAGTTAATCCTGCATCACTTATCTCAACACTTGGATTAGATCATTAATTCATCAATTTATTTCATCATTAAAATCTAAGATTCAACAATCTCCCCCTTTTGATGATGACAACTAATTGATGACGGAGTTAACCTTAAATCTCCTTATCAATATGCCATATTTAGATAAGGTAAATTTGAATTCAAGTGAAAAAATTTTAATCACAATGATCAAATATAATATATGAAAATTTCATACATTGTGTATCATCATAGTTTCAAGTCATCAAAGTATAACATACACAATTTCATCACTTTATGCATGATAATAAATTACTTTGGGCATAACCTACATGATACTAAAGCATTCATCACTTCTGACACCAAATTTAACATACATGATAATAAAGTATTTTTTAATCATTTATCACTTCATGCAAATGCAAGATACCACATTCAACATCATTTTGGCATGATTCCAAACATTAACTATTTATCACTTCATGCATGATACCACATTCAACATCATTTTGGCATGATTCCAAACATTAACTATTTATCACTTCATGCATGATACCACATTCAACATCATTTTGGCATGATTCCAAACATTCATCATTTCTCTCCCTTTGTCATCAACAAAAAGGAGAATTATTCAATAATTTATGCAAGTATGTTAAACTATTCAAGTAAGTTTTATAGTAATTATGCAAGCTAGCAAATTTATGAAATGAGAAGTTAAGCAAAAACTTTGCATGATAACTACTTTTGCTTCTTGAAATGGGCAAGCTAGAATTTTTGCTTTAGATGTACAAGCACTTTTTTGTTCTTCTTGAGATGTTCAAGTTTCTTTCTTTCTTTTGTCATAAAAAATAAAAAGAAGAGGAAGAAGAAGAAGGGAGGAATCCATTCATCAAGAGAAAAATCATGTTATAAGAACCAAATCCATAAAAGGATTTGAACCAAATCAAATCCATGAAAGGATTTGAACCAAATCGAATCTATGAAAAAATAAGTTTCATTGAATCAATCTTCTACTTTCGCAAAGAAAAAGGATTCATCATAAAAGATCAAAATATGCATACTAGAAATTTATGAATCAAATCCCTATTCTTATAAATAGAAGGAAGAAGGATTCATAGGAATTGATTATCGCATAAAAGATCAAGTGTACTGAAAGTCTATGAATAAAAACTCTTCTTTAGTGAATTAGAAGAAGAAGGAAAGGAAACGATCTCAATTTAAAAAGAAAATTCAAGTTACGAAAAACTGAGAAATCTAAAAAATATATAAAGGAATTCATGCATTTGGAAGATTTAACATGCCTAATTTTCTTCTAATAAAATCAAATTTTTTCTCATTTAAAGGTTTTATGAAAATATTAGCTAATTGATATTTTGTATCAATAAATTCTAAAGATATATCATGGTTATTAACATGATCTCTAATAAAATGATGCCTAATGTCAATATGTTTAGTTATAGAGTACTGAATGAGATTTTTTGTTAAACATATTGCATTAGTATTATCATATTTTATAGGTATGTTTTTCAAGTAAATTTTATAATATTCTAAAGTGTTTTTCATCCATATAACTTATACACAATATGTACCTACTTATACTCAACTTTGGTTGTAGATAATGCATCCAAGTTTTGTTTCTTGGAAGACATATAGACAAGTGCATGACTAAGAGTTAACATGTTCCAGATATGCTTTTTCTATCTATTTGACAACTAGTAAAATCAGCACCAGCAAAAGCAATCAATTCAAGATTTTTAGTTTTTGGATACTATAATCCTGGATCAGTAGTTCCTTTTAGGTATCTAAATATTCTTTTAACAACTTTTAAGTGAGATTGCTTGGGATTTAACTGAAATCTAGCACATAGTCTAACACTAAATATAATACTAGGTCTAGTCGTTGTGAGATATAATAAACTACCTATCAAACTCCTATAAGTCATTTGATCAAAACATTGTGCATTAATGTCCATATCTAATTTTGTAGAAGTGCTCATTGGTGTATTTATAGCTTTAGCATGTTAGAACCCTTGCAGATTCTAAACTTGGGGTTGATCTCTTTAGGAGATCGGCCTCCTTAGAACTCTATAGGGTTTTCTCCCTCCAAGTTGCTACTCAAAGACTGTAGAAAAGATTCATCTATTGCTTATCAAAAGAGGAGGAATACATGGCTATTTATAGGGCTTCTAATCCCTAATTCTCAATAGGACGCCTACTCAAGACTCCTACTTCTAACCAACTCATAATAGGACTCCTACTCAAGACTCATATTCCTTTATAACTCATAATTCTTCTCTAAGAAACAACCTCCTAACCCTAACCGGCCTCTTTACCTCTTTAATAAGGGTCGACTTAGGTAAGTTTTACATGAATGCCCCTCTATTAGGACTCTTATAGCTAGAGTCCTAACAGACCTGCCATCTTCAAATCAGACTTGTCGTCGAGGCTGAGATTCCATGAACTTTGGGAATTTGATCTTCAAGTCATCATAGTTCTCCCAAGTGGTACCTTTTGCTAGTAAATTCGCCCACTATATTAGCGCTTCAGTAGTGGGTCATTATCGTCGGGTTAAGATCCGTCGATCAATAATGGCACTCGATTGAGTCGGGAGTTCTCCTTAGGTAGTCATATTTAGTGGATGGCTTTGGGCTGTCTCTAAGCACCTGTTCACCACTTCCATCTGGCCGTCGATTTGTGGGTAATACACCGTACTCCTTTTCAATTTAGTGCCCTATATCTGGAATAACTCTATCCAAAATATGCTCGATTTGTGGTTAATAGGCCGCAGGAGAGGACGATGCGCCAAAAAATCAAACGAAGCGTCGATGGACCAATGACTTACCGGATAACTCGGTTAATTGCATAGGATTAATTGTCTCGATCAAAGTTTTATTTTAAGTGTGCAGGATTAACTACGATGAAAGAAAGGCATGCTATAGGAGTTACGCCAGAGTCATGACTATGTTCACGTTGGGAGTTTGAGAGCTCGACGGAAGTCTGGACAGTCGTCGGAGGTTCGGCGGGAACAAATATGAGAAGTCCAGGAGCTTGCCAAAAGAAGCTCGTTAGAACTCGCCAAGTGGATTGTTACAAGTTCAGGAGTTTGCCGGAAGTTCGTCGATGCATCGCCAGAGGTTCGTCGGATGTTCGCCGGAAGTTCGCCGAAAGAAGCGATTGACGCATCGGAGAAAGTTTCAATAAATGTCTTAATAAATTCATAGTTAGCACGATGATTAAGTTAGAAATGGGAGGTGATCCCATTAACTTAAACTTGGGGCAATTGGGTCCTTGAAAGACCTAAATTGGGCCGAATGGATCAGCCCATTCGGACCGAGATTACTTGGCTAGAGGTGTCACTGCATGGGTCGGCGGTGGCACCGCCCAGGGCTCAGTCTCTGAGCTCTGACTGGGCGGTGCAACCGCCTCTGATAGAGGTGCAACCACCTAAGCTCGGTCTCTGAGCTCTGGCTAGGCGATGCAACCGCCCAAGTCAGGCGATGGCACCGCCTGATCTCAATATCCGAGCTCTGGTAGTAGGTGCAACCGCCCCTAACAAGCTGTGGCACCGCCCAGAGGCTCAGTCTCAGAGCTCTGCTAGGCGATGCAACCGCCAGACCCCGGAATTTCGGGAATTGACAGTTTTGAGCTCGGAATTCAAACTAGTTTGGGGCCTATAAATATCCCACTCTTTCAGCAATAAAAGATCAACGAAAACCACCGAAATCCTAATCTTACTATTGATTTTTAGAGCTCAAAAGTGTTGTATGAGTTAAAAGTTCTTCTCCCTCTTTTCTTCGAAGTTCTGATCTTTCAAGAGAGGAGAGAAAATTCTATAAGGGTTGTCTCCTAAGTCCTTCAAAAGGAGTGAAACTGTAAAAGGGTAGTTGGCCTTCGCTTATTGAAGGAAGGCCTCTAGTAGACATCGGTGACCTCGTCGGTGGAGGAAGCCAGAAGTGGATGTAGGTCAAGATTGACCGAACCACTCTAAAATCGTGGAACTAGCTGGTTTATATTTACTTTGAGCATATTATCTTTACTTCAAACCTCCTCAATAGCTTACTGCCTTCTGTGAATTTACAATCATGTTTCAAAGTTCAGTATTTTTCGAATCGGTGTTTAGACGTAAATCAGTTTTATCGTACGAACATCATATTTCAGTTTGCTCTTACATTCTGATTTCCTTCATAACGGCAAACTGCTCTTATAGATTCGCTTTAACTACATCTTGCTTGATCACAAGTTAAAGTGATTTACGAATCGACTTTTCTATCGAAATTGCTCTTATCGTACGAACGCAGTTTTAATCGTCGAAAGTTTTCTGCTACACTAATTCACTATCAATTGGTATCAGAGCCTGGTATTTCTCATTTCGGACTTACACCTGAGAGAAATGGCTCTTCATGGCTTTCAAGAGGGTTTTTCGGTTGTTCGTCCACCATTGTTTAACGGATTGGACTACACTTATTGGAAAACTCGAATGAGAGTTTTCTTGATTTCTATGAATTTGGATTTATGGAATATTATTGAAAACGGTTTTCAACTTCCCTCTAAACCGATGAACGAATGGTCGGATTTGGAGAAGAAGTATTTTTCTTTAAACGCAAAGGCTATGAATGCCTTATTTTATGCTTTGGATAAAAATGAGTTCAATCAGGTTTCTTTGTGCGAAACAACTTTTGACATATGGCACACTCTTCAAATCACACACGAAGGCACTTCTAGAGTTAAAGATTCGAAAATCAACTTTTGATGCATGATTTCGAGTTTTTCAAATGAAGCCAAGCGAAACCATTGGTGACATGTACACCTGTTTTACGGATGTCGTCAATAGTTTAAGAGCTCTTGGCAAATGTTTTTCGGATTTTGAACTCGTAAATAAGATTTTGTGTTCTCTTTCTAAGAAGTGGGATTCAAAAGTAATTGCAATACAAGAAGCTAAAAACCTAAACAACTTACCACTTGAAGAACTAATTGGTTCGTTGATGACATATGAAATGGTGCACAATGCACATGATGAACATGATGCACAAAACAACTTTCCAAAGAACAGGAAGGATTTGGAATCCTGGACAAATGAATACCACTTGAGAGATGACTCTAGTGATGATGACAATGATGAACTTGAACTTCGAATACTAAATCATTATAAGTTTATCAAACAAAAATCTAAAATAAACAATGAACTTGAATGGAGGAAGAGGCCAAAGAAGAAGAACACAAAGTGGGATGAATCGAGCTCCTTCGAAGACGAGGAGAAAATCGAGAAAGGCGAAGTGGCAAACTACGCCTTACCCGCTTTCAATGATAAGGTAATCGAAATCCCCCTGATTTATTTTGAAATTACTTGATGCTTTCATGATGTATTTTCTTTTTTAGTTTAGAACTAATTTTCTTAAAATTTACATAATTAAAAATAAAAATACAAAAATTATGATCATGCTAGTAATTTTGAAAATGATAATATTGCATATTTTATGATAAACAAACAAAATGATTTTGATTGAAAATATGAAATCATGGTTAAGAAGTAATAATGTGTATCATGTTTGATAAACATTGTTGAATGAAATCATGTTTGATTTGAAGTAATGCATAATGATGAAATGAAAATATTAAATATTTTTTGATACAATGATTGACAATTTTATGCATGAGATTTTAAGTTATACATGCTGATAAGCATGTGTTATTTTCATGAGTGTATATGGCAAAACCATGTCCTAATGCATGAGAGTGTTAAATTTTATTTTTGGATTTACTTGACCATAACAATTCATTTTTGAGAATCTATTGATCTTCATGGAATTCATTTCTCGATCCTAAATGTTGATGCATGTTTTTATTTAACATAAATGAAAAAGCATACTAATATGAAATCAAATACTTAAAAAAATGGGAAAATATATTATCAATGAAATTATGAATCTAGCTATGTTATGAATTTTGTGAACCATAAAAGTAATTTTGATGATTTAAATTTGAAATAAGTTTTATCAAAATCATGATATTGATTTCTTGGAATAACATGAGATTACCTTTGATGATCATTTTGATTTATGGAATTTTGGATTCATGGCTTGGTCTTACATTTGTTTATGAGATGGTTGAAATCTTCGTACCTTTGAATTCTTCCCTTCTCCTTTCAATTTTTGAATTTACATATGTTATATGTTGATGATTTAAAACTATGTTTTGCTATCATGCATATTTAAGAAATATTGATGTGACAAATTGAATGAGTTGAAAATGAATGATGAATTTTCTCTTGAATATAACTTGTGATATTTTTTCTATAAATCATCATTTTGATTTCTCGACATTCGATACATGAGATTTTATTATAAATCAAAATTTCTCATTAATCGATCTTCTACAATTTTACTTGATATTCTCTTGATAGGAGATTTTCTAAATGAATCATGATTTTTTCTTGTGAGTTCTTGGAGTTATTACTTCATTTTCTTTTAAAACCAGATCTCTTCTTTGTACTCCTATGATTTTTCATGATATTTAAAGAAGATATTTACTATATGAATCATGTTTTTTGGTATTCAAAAGATTTTATCCTTCATGACATAATTTCTTTGTATTTATGACTTGCATGGCTTGAAATGTTTTGGTATGATGCATGCAATGATGAAATATTCATGAAGTTAAAATGATGTATGCAATACTTATGATAATGATGTACATTATGTATTTATTGCATATGATGTGTATCATGAATACTTTAAATGATGAATGTTTGAGTATCATGTATGATATGCCTATTAATGATGATTGATTTATTTTTGGGTATCGTGCATCAAAAATAAGGTTTTTGAAATTGTGTATGTTTTAATTTGAATATATAATGATGCACAAATAAGATTGATACTTACCTTTGTCATAATATGAAAATTTATATAAGAGTCTTCCCTTGTTTTTGACAATGACAAAGGGGGAGCAAGAATTTCTAGCATGGACATCATGAAAAGAGGCAAACTAGCTAGCTTGCACAATTCATTATGAAAGCAAAAATTGCACTTCTAAAAAGAGAAGATGCAAATGTAACATTTGCCAAATTGTTTGCTTGCCTCATGTAAAACATTATCTCTTGCTTGTTTAGCATTTTGCTAGCTTACACTTTGCAAAGAAAGCAAAAATGGCACTTCTCAGAAAAGAAGAAAGAGCTTGTTATCTTGAACATCACAAGTTTGCCTGTCTTAAGAAACAAAAATTGCAAAAGTGCTATCTTGCCTATCTCAAGAAGCAAAACTTGCAACTTGCATATTGAAATAGGAAGCAAGAATCATGAGCTTACCCAAGAATACTATCTTGCATTTGCTTTCGAAATTTTTGCTAGATTGTATATTGTGAAACTTGCATATCGTAAAAATTGCTAGCTTGTAGTCTAAAGAGAAGCAGAAAGTTACTATCTCAAAAGAAGCAAATATGCTATCCTGCCTATCTCAAGAAAAGCAAATATGCCAACAGGCATATCTTTGAATTTGCTACCTTATAAAACTAGCATATTTCAAGAAGCAAGAGTTACTTTCTTGAACATCTCAAAACTGCTAGTTTGCATGTTCTAAAATATTATAAAATTTGCTAGCTTGATGTTGTGGAACTTGCTATCTTACTCCCTTGCATATCTATGATGATAGCAAAATTGCATGATGATACTATGTTTTTCAAGCAATAAGTTAAACTTATATTACAAACACAAAGAATAGTTGTACTTCTCCTTTTTGTTGATGATAAAGGGGGAGAAGTATGTTGATGACATGACATGTTATGCATAAGTTTATGCATATGTTCATGATGACGTGTTGCAAGTATTCATGATGAATATTGCAATGACTTGAATTCAGTTTGAATTCTAAGTTCTATCAATATGACATATTGATAGGGAGAGTTTGTTTAAACTCCGGGAGTTAAGTTTAACTCCGTCATCAATTGATTGT